>WPIO01000072.1:1785000-1790000 GCA_009760855.2 Cristatella mucedo | reverse complement strand
ATCTAGTTTATGCTGCATCCCAATGGTCGTGCACAATGCAAGATGTTATGCAGTAACAGCTCCTTGAGTAAGATAGACTGAGGGAGAGAGAGGGGAGAGAGAGTTGAGAGAGAGAGAGAGAGGGGGAGAGAGAGAGAAAGAAAGAGAAAGAGAGAGAGAGAGAGAGAGGAAGAGAGAGAAAGAGAGAGAGAGAGAGAGAGAGAGAGAGAGAGAGAGAGAGAGAGAGAGAGAGAGAGAGAGAGAGAGAGAGAGAGAGAGAGAGAGAGAGAGAGAGGGAGGGCTCATAGAATGTCACAGACCGTCAGAGATCGAGAGAGACAACCATTAAGACAACAGCTAGCTAGTCAGGCACTGATCAACAGCTAGACAGACCAGGCAGACAGACAGATAGGAGAAGATTAGCTGCCGATAGCCAAAAATAGATCATAGTTTACTGAGCTATGCTAAATAAGTTCGTTTCATACCGGGCATTGCCAGACCGAAGGTGGATCGTTCATGTCGACTAGCTAGCAGAAAGACAAGCTAGCAATGGTCCCAGCACCTTCACAGGTGACTTACAGCCACTCACTGATAGCTGTTCATGCACAGAGCTCATCCCTCTCCTTTTGAAATTTCACGACAGCAGCAACTCGACTAAACTAGTTGCAGCTGACCACAAATATAAACAAGATAGCAGCAGCACCCTAACGGCCAAGGTAGCTGCAGTAGCTAGGGGAATAGAGGAATCCTTAATCCTCAAAGGACAATGGTGGAAGGTGACTTTAAGTCAGGTCTCCCTCGATGCCCATAAACGTACATCGATTAGCCAGCCACTCCCAAACGTGAGGCACACGTCAGATGCCGACCTCCAGCTTTCATACTTTTCCAGCCCTCGAAACCTCACGTGTCTCAAGTTTTGGCCACTGTCTACACTCCACTTATTACTCTGCTCCAGGCAAAGCAAAGGCTAAATCCTGGGTAGAGAGAGCAAAGCATGCTTGAAGACTCTACGTCGGTCTTCAGGGAGTAGGCGCTGGCCACAGCTCTCGGTATTTAACCCGTGAAGAATCGCTGCCTGAGCTCCAGGCAGCGATCACTCTCCGATCCCACATCAGCTGCCCGGGCCAGACCTGCTCTGACAAAGAAGCTTGTGCAGGTCAGTGCTAAGTCAGGTTGATTCCGTGGCTGTTAGTTGTCCCTAGTTAGCTTCCCACACCCCAACCCACATCCCCACTTCACTGCCGAAAAGCTCGACACACATCGGTGCACTTGGTCGGCACCCACAGGAAGGCATCGACGAAGGCCAGTGCCGCCTGAGCACCGGCAATGCTACATCCAGAATGACATAAGGCATCAGTTCAGTCTTGAGTGCTCAAGGCTCGGCCAGGTCACGTGTGATAGTTCTGAGAGAGATTCTGCCAACGGTCCCTCGGTCCTACTACCACTCACTCGCGTCCCCCCTCTCAGTGCGCTCACGCGCATGATCCGTGGCCGACTGCTGCTACAGTGGCCTCTAGATTGGGCAAGCCAAGAACAAACAGAACACAAGTCGGCAGCCATTCGGCTGGTGACTCCATCCAAGCCACTTAGCCAAATTTTACCCGACATCTGATAGCCCAGCTCAAGCGATCTGACTGTCTGAGCTTCCTGCGCCCCCTCCACGAGGAAGTGCAGGGGGAGATAGAGAGACAGACAGACAAAGACAGGGACAGAGAGCAGTCGACTGATAGGCATGAAATTTAGAGAAACTACAAGATAAATGCGCCGATTGACGTGCTCTTGCCAGTTGAGTGCAGCTGCAGCAGGCACCGAGTAGCACAACAAGCCACTTCATCGAGTGCTAAACAAGACAGCATGACAGACCACACAGTGCTGCTCCATAGCTCTCCTCACGTGCTCCCTGCTGCCGTTCCAGACTGGCTGGTCAGCTTGCCGACTGAGCTGCCACTGGTCATGCGTCCTTCCCCAGATGCACCGCAGTCAGGCTATTACCAAACTTGATGTCCGAGTTGTTTCGTGCCCGATCACTTGGTGAGTGAAGTTAATGCCGAACGGGTGAAGCTGAGAGACGTTCTCTAGGCAAGACGGACTAAAGCATAGAAGGTCCTCAGGTCATGTCCCAGTACTTTTCAAAAAAGCTGTAGTCAGGCTACTTCTCAAGAAAGCAACACTAAACCAAGAGAACTTGAGCAACTACCGCCCAGTCTCCCTTTTACCATTTCTATCAAAGACACTGGAACGGGTCGTGGCAGACCAGCTGAACTCATATATCGAAACCTCACACCTTGCTGGTAAGTTCCAGTCTGGCTTTAGAGCTAATCACTCCACAGAGTCGGCATTGCTTAAGGTATACAACGACCTACTTAGGAATGCAGACATGGGTAGAGTGTCTCTGCTTGTTTTGCTCGATCTTTCGGCAGCTTTTGATACCATCGATCACAAAGTTCTTCTAGAGCACCTCTCACCTCGCCTGGGCATCACTGGCACTGCTCTGCAATGGTTCAGGTCTTATCTCAGTGGGAGACTCCAGAGTATTGACGTGAATGGACAAAGATCATCTGAAGTACCTTTACTTTACAGCAAATGTAAAGCGCCTAGAGAGAGATTAGGTTCTCTGAGGGCGCTTTATCGAGTGAATTATTATTATTATTATTATTACCTCTGAAATATGGAGTACCTCAGGGCTCCGTGCTAGGTCCGGTTCATTTCACGGTTTATACTCTCCCTCTTGCTGATGTGATTGCCAAGCACAATCTAGGCTTTCACTTCTATGCCGATGACACTCAGTTGTACCTTTGCTTTAATCCCTCCCAGCCTTTGAGCACCTCAAATTCTCTAAACTCACTTGCTGCATGCATTGATGACATCCGCACATGGATGGCAGCAAATTTTCTAAAACTAAACGATGATAAAACTAACTTACTAGTTATGGGCAAACCCAGTGTGATTCAGAGATGGGAAAGGCTGACTCTCAAAATTGGCTCTGCCAGCATATCTCCAGTTGAATCAGCTCGAAATCTAAGTGTCATATTCCAAAGCAACCTGTCGTTAGACGACCATATCAGCTCCACAGTCAAATCTGCCTATTTTCAGCTTCATAACATTGCTAAAATTCGGCTTGTTTAGATAAGGATACCACGTCTAAGTTGGCCCATGCATTCGTGACATCCCGTCTCGACTTCTGCAACTAACTGCTTACTGGCCTACCAGCATGTGCGATCAGGCGATTGCAGCTGGTGCAAAACTCTGCAGCTAGGCTTGTCTGTCGTGATCGTCGCAATTGCCACATTACTCCACTTCTCGCCGACCTGCACTGGATACCAGTCAAGCAACGGATCGACTTCAAGGTTTTGTCGCTCACTTTTAGGTCCCTTCATTCTATGGCTCCAGCCTACCTCTCAGATATACTACTCCATCAGGCCAAGCATCGTACCACCCGCTTTTCGGAATCCAACAGTCTAGAGATACCTCGTACAAACCTTAAATCCTTTGGAGACCGTGCATTTAGTTCGTATACTCCCAAAGCCTAGAACTCCCTCCCGACCTGCGTCAGAACATCCCCTGACCTGACCACCTTTAAAAGAATGTGGAAGGCTAATTAGAAGAAGGTGGATTTAGCGAGAGCATCACGTGACAAGTAGATGCATTTAACGAGTGCAAAGGTAGAAAGGGTGCTAAACAAAGTAATAACATAACACAGCACGATCCCTGAGTAGAAATTAAGTGGAAATGCCAATGCACGGCGACACACAGCTAGCAAATCAGATGAAGCATTCAGTCACAGAGGTGTGTCTGCTGATCGCTTACACCTCCACTAAGCCCCCTCAGCACTAGACTAGATTGAGCACTGGCACTGAAGTCGATGACAAAAAATATGGCCAAAGTATGGCCTCAGCTGTTGGTCTCCAAAGGGACTTGACGTTGGTTAGAGGCAACTAAACAACTGAGTCAGAAGTGCAGGTGGTAGGATACAGAGCCTGATGAGAAATTATTACCCATGGTTAGGCTGGAGCAAGAGAATGATGGGGGGGGTCTAAAAGTAAGTGACGGAGCCTTGAAGTCAAAAACTGGCAAGCCAGTACACCTCGGTGAGAAGTGGCTTGAAGTTGTGGCATTCACGAGCTGCAGTTTTGCACCAACTATAAGCTTCTTATTGAACAGGCAGTAAGACTTTCGAGTAGTGAGTCGCACAAGTCAGTCTAGATGGGCTGACACAAATGCATGGACAGTTGGGGATCTGTAATCCTTATCGAAGCAGGCCCAAATTTTGCAACGGTAAATAAATGAAAGCAGTCAGGCTTGACTGTGGGGCTGATGTAGTCATCTAGTGAAAGATCACATTGGAACAGGAAACACAGATTTCTTACAGACTACAGGAAATATGCTTATTTAGAATAGCAAACCTCTCTTCTCTCTCTCTCTCTCCCTCCCTCTCTCTCTGTCTCTCTCTGTCTCTCTCTCTGTCTCTCTCTCTCTCTCTCTCTCTCTCTCTCTCTCTCTCTCTCTCTCTCTCTCTCTCTTCTCTCTCTCTCTATTGAATGAGAGGGCAGGCGTCTGTTGACTACATAGGTACACCAAAAGCCACTTAGGCTCTATTTGTGATACAGAAAACTCCTCAGAAAACTCTTCAGAATCAAAATTGGTCCATGCATTTGCGAAATCCCGTCTTGACTGCTGTAACCCACTGTTTGCTGGTCTACCGGCCTGTGCAAGCAGGCACTTACAGCTGGTGCAAAACTCTGCAACAAGGCTTGTCTATCGTGAGTGGTGCAGTTGCCACATCACTCCACTTCTCACCGACCAGCACTGACTCCCAGTCAAGCAGCGCATCGACTTCAAGGTTTTATCGCTAACATTTAGATCCCTTCATTCTTTGGCTCCAGCCTACCTATCAGATCTACTGCCCCACCAGGCTAAGCATTGTACCACCTGCTTTTCAAAATCAAACTGTTTACCTATACCTCGTACAAACCTCAAATCCTGTGGGGAGTGTACCTTTAGTTCGTATGCTCCCAAAGCAT
>WPIO01000072.1:1645000-1780000 GCA_009760855.2 Cristatella mucedo | reverse complement strand
CTCGTTGAAGCCAGCGATGACTGCTGCTGAAGAGACTCATTCGGTCCCTGGCCGACAGAAAACGAAAGACCTGAAGCAGCAGGCGAAGGCATCTAGACGAGCATAGCGATCTCGCCAGCAGCAGGCGTCGTGTCAGTGGCTGGGGAGTTTCAGCAGCAGCTGCCCAAAATGGCGGCAGCTGTAGTACGCGTGGGGCTCCTGTGTGCGATATGCTCTGCACAGGGCGTGAGCTAAGATTCTGCGGTTGCAGCAGTAGCACGCACTAGCGACACCTACTCGCCATCTGGACCTTCTGGCCTCTAGCCGTGGTCGGCAAGCGACAGTGCAATCCCATGGATGATCTTCGGCATTCTAGGGCTGCAGCAGAGCCTGCATTGGGGCTGCCCAAGTCCTGGTGGGACATAGTTGTACACCTATGCTTTGATCTTCACATGTAGACTATGCGAATCAAGAAAGCAACAGCAGTAGCAGCAACAGTCCGTGTTAGTCTGGGGTAACATGCAGCATTAGCAGACGGTCGAGCAAGGCCCTCGTCCGGCAAATGCACAGAGTTGCCCAGGCCTCAACCCGGACATGCCACTCTCCGGCAGGCTATTGCCCATATTACACTGCTACCGCAGGGTGCCTGTCTAGGCTCTGCTCCCTCTCTCAGTCAGAACAGCAGGACAGCTATCGACAGCTGAGGCCGGCAGGAGCACGAGCTGCACAGACGTCGTCAGTGGTGGAGCCAGGATTTTCATCTAGGGAAGGGACAAGACCATGAACATTTTTATGTAGGGGCGAGACCTGCAAGATTTTTTTTTAATTAGACGGGGCTAGACCCTCAATTCATGAAAACTTATAGCGTACTATAATAGTATTTATTCGCCACGAACTAAGTGGTTGCTCATAGAGTGGAATTACAGCCTAGCATCTTCGTTGGTGATGGTGGCCGTGTACAAATAGGGCTCGGCCCAGCTCACTGCCCCACAGTAGGGGGGGGGGCAAATGCCCAACTGCCCCCTGGCTACCACACTGGACGTCGTGCACGGCGACACGATCATAAGGCTTGACCAAAAACACTGGGCTTGGGGCCGAACTTATTAAAAATGTGTGCCCCCCTCGTGGAGGCCCGACGGGGCGACGTAGAGCTTCATTCTCTGTTCTGTTCTCTCATGGACTGTTCAGCATTCATGGCTAATTAATTATCGTAGCCCGAGGCAGCCGTGGCCGTTGTCGACCACTCCTCTCAGCGCTAGCGACAATTCTCCCGAGCGACAATCGGCAGCCGGCTGCCGCCGGTCGGCTAAGCGAAAGCAGGCTCCCCTCCTCTTCCTCCGACTGCGACCGGGACAAGGAAGGCGCATGGCACGTCGCCTTTGTCCTGAGGGGTCATCCCCGACGAACGCAGCCACCACTCCTCCACGACACCGGGAGCCGGCAACGGTTCGGAGGCGTAGGCTCCTTACCTTGAGCTGCCTCGGCGAAGCTCCCGCCCCACATCCCCAAGCGGGCGATTCATCACAATAGAGGACCACCCGCCGGCGATCCGGCCGGCGGTAATGGCGTGACTCGGCAGTCACTCACGCCCGCTGCAACGAGCCAGCCAACGAGTCGGCCGAACGGCACGATCGCGGCAGCCCCAGAGCACCCGAGGCCCTAGCTGAACGCCGACAAAGACGTCTGTACCGGCGAAGTCGTCGTCGTCGGCGGTCGCCAGCGAATGGCCCGGCAGCTGTGCTACACTCGAATCCCCGGGCGGGGAGCGCCAGCCGCACGAGGAGTAGGCACCGCCGGCGTCTCTCTCGCCGGGCCGCCGCCCGTCGCGGGACGCTATCGAGGCCACCGCCAGCCGCACCATTTTCGTGAGCAGGGCGCCAATGCTGCACGTTGCTGCACCACACAGTGAGCGACCAGTTCGGAGCGCTCGCGCGATGCGACGCATAGTAATGAACTGGGCGCCCATTGAATCGGCATTGTCCTTTACAAACAGCTGCGGTCACGAAGTGACCGCAGTCTAGACGGTCAGCCAACATTACGTAATGATGCGGTCACTCACCGGACTCAGTCGTCCTGCGGTGCTGCGGCTTCTCCTGCTTGCGCCTGGACATCGCGAGGATCTGCAGCCTTAAGCGTAACGTTACATGACCGGTCACTAACTACCACACAACAAAAATGGCGGTTTCTACAGACGGGAAGCAAACAAAAAGGAGCTACCCAATCAACGCCGGCTAAACTCGGCCACTGACCCCAACTTAGTAGCTGGCCATAGCTTCTTTGGGCATCCGACCGCCGACTGGAGGCACACAGGGTCCTCTAGCGATGAGGGCTGCCCTCGGCGACCCAATGCTGCACTCAGCGAACGTGTGGCTGCTCCGGGCGCCGAGGGTCGAGCGGGCGGTCAACGGCGAGGTGTGCTCATGACGTAATAGTACAGGTGCCCCTCGGCAGTGGTCACTGCTGGGCTCTAGCCGGCGACCTCTGATCTGCTCTTCCTAATGCAGAGCAATGACGACTGTCGATCCAATGATTCCGTTCGGGAAGTCGCTCAAAGGACGCTCACCCCCTTCAAACTGAAACCGGCTCAATAGCGACTCTGCCGCTGCGGGCCACGTGCCGGAAGTTCCTACTGGCGGGAGTCCGATACCCGCCATGGGCCGCTATCGACAGCCACCGGCCCGCCGCCCCTGCCGGCGGCACCCGCTGGCGAGATCCAGTCCGCTCGCCGCCACACAACTTTTGACTCTCCCGAGAGCCACCGTGCGCTTTGCGTTTCTCCTAAGCCGCCTCTGGCCCAGTGGGTATGGGCATAGTCTCGGCTATGTGCATGAACCGAAGGCTTACCAACGCTGCTGACCGCCCACCACCTACGAACTGCCCATAGGGAGGGAGAGAGAGAGAGAGAGACGTTCCTTTTGTTTTACTTAGCTCCTATCCAGCTACGTCATAGCGAACGAAATGTCAAGCTCGCGGAGCCTTACAAAAGTAGCTCTTAGCCTTATGAACAGCGCTCGAAGACGCTTAGAGTGGCGGCGACGATAGCGTTTTCGCGACCCTACAGCTGCACGCCCGACATAAAACGGCGGTTTTCTTGGCGGGCTCCACCACTCGGCCCTTTCCCGATGCGTCTCTGCAGATCCCGCCAGCTGCTGTGGCGACGCTGCGGCCTTTCGGCGGTGACGACGACGACGTTCGGGTAGCCAACCGACACCGTCGCACGAACGTCCGTGTGGCGTCATCGTTCGCAGAACGTAAAGGCGAAGCGTTGGTCGGAAAAAAGTGCCGGCCCCTACGGTCATCCCGTTGAGGAGCGCTAGATTGGCTAGAGGATTTTCCGTCCGACGGATTATCCCAGCGCCGACCGGGCACACCTTCGCCCCACCGCAGCTCGCCGAACTCAGCAAAGCCGGGGCGAAACCTCCAAATCGTCGCTCGCGAACGGGCTTTTCTCGCCGCGATAATCCAACGCCCGACGGACCGGCGGCCGATCGGGTTAGAGGCGAGGGGAGGAGGTGAAGTTCGCGCCGAGTCGTCGGAGTGCTGAGGGAGATCCGCGCTGCTAGCAAGGCGAGGCGCCGGCTGCGGCGGGGCGCGTCGAGTCGGACCGGCATCGTCTGCCGGACAGTGCCGGACACTGCCGGACAGTGTTCGGCGAGTGCGATAATAAAGGGCAGCGCATTCAACTCAGCTCAAAGACCCCTGGCTACGTATGCGGACACTTACCTGCCGGCGAGTGAGCGAGCATCTGAGCTTCGCTTTTAATTAGGACGCGGCCGTGCGCCAACCGCCGCATCCGCCGGCCGCGGTCCGAACAAACGAGCTGCCGCCCTTTCCTAGACTCGCCGGAAACAAGCAGAGGTCGAGGGTCAACCGGAGACATCGCCCGAGTCCCTAAGTAGCGTTTACGTTACTAAGCACAGAGCGACGGTTTCGGGCAGTGGCGCAGCGATCGCTGTAGAGACCTGGCTGCGTCTCCTTCGAAACGAGCTTCTAGTCGCCGACGTCAAAATGTCGCTTCATATGCAATGCCACTTTGTACACTCGTTCCATTCATACTAGCCAAAATTATTAGGATGAAAAACAAATCCGCTCTCACCCAGTACGATCAGTCGTATGCGTTCGCGTGCGAACTCGAAAACGTTCGCCCCCTAATCTGCATACATCAGACAGACCTGCAGTTGCAACAAAAGTCATTTTGCTTTTTTGGGTTCCAACTTTCTGTCACGGTCAAGGTCAGGGCTACCATCGAACATCGCTGTCACCTTGGAGTTTGAGTGATACATACCTTCGACGCCGTACCGGCGATAATAGTGAGAATACTAGCCTGTGCCCATGAAAAATCACGCGAAAGCTCAGTGCTGCAACTCGGTTTACAATGGCGGCCTGAAAATTCGCAGACCTAGTAGTAAGCCCTGGTGGGGCCGGCCTACCATGTCGCAAGTTGGCCGAGCTTTGGCAGCACCACGAAGCTCCTTCGCTTCTTCTCCAGTCTCGTCCTGTTGTCGAGTTTGTCGTATGCGACGTTTCTGCTGAGTTACGGCAGTGTGTCACCGAGTGGCTCGATTTGTTGCTTGTTCTTCTCGCTGCTGCGAGGTGCGATAGGTACGGCCGTATTTTGCTGGCTCTGCTCTTATTTCTTGCCAATCCATTGCTGCGAACACGCGCCTGCGCGCAATTATCGCGCACCAGTGAAAAATCACAGAGAACTCCAAGTTTGCATTGGAATGGCGGGCCGAGTGTCTGCCGACGTAGCTAGCGAACCCACGCCGCAGACTGCAAAGCCAAAGAGTTCTTAGTTAAAGGAGCAAATTCTGTATAGGAGGAAAATCGCTTAACTAAGCCTGGCGCAGCACGACGTCCAGTGAATCGCAGGCACTCCGGCAGATTTCCAATACGCCAACTCGGCTCGGCATCCAAGCGGAAGCTGGGATGCGCTCGCGGCCAATACGGCCAAAAGGGGTCGCAGGGCAGAGAGCGAAAGCCGCTGGAATGCCGCGGCCACCATTTGAACAAACCTTTCAAGTTCATGGTAATGTGAAAGTGACAGCGTTTCAATGTCAACTTTTAACCATTAAAGTGCACTCTGCAGTTACTCTGCAAGTTAACACGAGTCGTCCCTTCCTTTCCTTCTTCTTTCGACACTCATAATCGCATTCCGTCGCAGTAATACTGCAAATATCGCACCGAGGATTTGATACGTAAACGTGACCGTCAGTAACTGCTGCAGATTCAAGGACTAGCTGGAAAAGCCTAGCTCTTTTTTTTAGGGGTAGCCGCCGCGCCATCCAGGCCTAGGCGCTAGCGCGTGCCGCCGCAGCGATATCGAAGCGCTCGCGTCGCGCCGAGGCGTCTCTCACTACGAGCTTGGACCTTCAGCCGCGCGCGGCGCGAGCGCGCAATAGCAGCGAACCAACGCCACTCCAAAGTCGAGTCGAGTGCTCGTCAGCTGAACGGCGGCCGGCCTGCGGACCAGAGACAAGTTCCCGGCGAGCAGAGCAGCGGAGACGTAACAGCACGGTTTGCTTCTGCTGTGGTTTCAGGTTTCGCTGCTCAAAAAAGGCTCAAAGTAAATCTTAATCAAATGGGTCAAGTGAGAGCTGTTCAAAAATGGGTCAAAACTTTTGATTTTTGTTAGGTTTTAGAACTTTGCCTTTCAAAGGACAAACAAGTCCTTAATTAATTCAACCCGAACTTTTGAAGATTTAAATATGACCGGAACGTGGTAAACAAGTGGTTTTGCATGACTTTGTTACACTAGAAGTATTAAACCGAACTCGCTAACATGACCTTTAGTGAACCTAGGGCTAACGCAGCGGTGTTTCTCCGGTGCATAGGGCCAGCGGAGCCGCTGCGCGTCGTAGCTGACAGCTCGAGAACAGCTCCGCCCACTCTCTGCGGCGCTCCGTTAAAAAAAATGGCCCCCGCCTACCTCTGACCGTCTCCAGCACACTCAGTCGGAGCTTTGCAGTCGAGGCTCTTCTCGGAGGCGAGCCAAGACGAGCGGCCGAAGCTGGCCACCGCCACCGCCGCCGCCGCCGCCACCGCCGCCGCCGCCACCGCCGCCGAGGGATTCGTTCGCCAGTCTCGCGGCGTGTGAGCTGAGCGCTTTTTCCGGCGTTTCCCTTCTGAGCGGTTCGGCTTCGCAGGCCGCCGCCGACTGCGTGACTGCGCTCGAGGCGGCCTTTTGTTCACAGCCGTCCGCTAATCGCAGAGGACGCGCTGCACCGGCCCGATAACTGCGGAGTAGCCCCTTAATAATAACAATACACTTGTATGGCGCCCTCAGAGAAATCAATCTCTCTCTCTAGGCACTTTTTACAGATACTGCACATAAAGCATAACCAAATGTTTGTTGGTAGCTTCCGCAAGCAGCAGGCATAGTGCAAGCAGGTTCGTGCACTATGCTGTAATGAACAGATGCGTTTTAAGTTTCTTTTTAAATGTCCTCATGTCAGGGGATTTTGTGATGTGCGTTCGTAGTGAGTTCCAGGCTTTGGGAGCATACGAATTAAAGGCACTGTCGCCAACGGTTTTGAGGTTCGGACGAGGTATGGCCAAACGAATTGTGTCAGAACAGCGAGTTGTACGATTCTTCGCCTCGTGGGGGAGTAGTTCCGATAGGCAGGCTCAATCCAGAGAATGAAGCGACCTAAAAGTAAGTGACGGAACCTTGAAGTCGATGCGCTGCTTGATTGGGAGCCAGTGCAGATGGGCGAGAAATGGTGTGGTGTGGCAATTGCGAAGCTCGCAACAGACAAGCCTAGCTGCCCAGTTTTGCACCAACTGTAAGCGCCTGATTGCTCAGGCCCGTAGACCAGCAAGCACTGAGTTACAGAAGTCGAGACGGGATTACTCAAATGCATGGACCAATTTAGGTGTGGTATCCCTGTCTAAACAAGCACGAATATTAGCATTGTTATGTAGCTGAAAGTACGCAGACCTTGACTGTGGAACTGATGTTGTCATCTAGTGACAGGTCACTTTGGAACAGAACACTGAGAATACGTGCAGATTCAACAGGAGATATGCTGGTGGAGCCAGTTTTGAGCGTCAGGTTTTCCAATTTCTGAGTCACACTTGGTTTGCCCATAACTAGTAAGTTGGTTATGTCATCATTCAATTTAAGAAAGTTTGCTGCCATCCATGTGCGGATGTCAACGATACATGCAGCAAGGGTGTGTAGAGGATTCGATGGGCTGGAGGGCTGGGAGTGATCAAAGCAAAGGTTCAACTGAGTGTCATCTGCAAAGATGTGAAAGCCTAGATTGTGCTTTTCGATCGCATCGGCAAGAGGGGGAGTATAAACTGTGGAAAGAAGCGGACCGTTCGCAGCTGTACCAGCATTCCGCAGCCGCCGGTACCTGTGCTGGCTTACTGAGCCGAGTAGCCACCCAGTCGTGGCAGCCGCGTGCCTACGGCCAGGCCGCTGCTGCCAAGCCGCCGCCGCCGAGCACGTGAGCACGCCGACCGCTTCCCGCTGGGGCGCCGTCACCCACCGGTCCTTCGTCACTTTATAAGAGAGCCTGCCAGTGCGTCTTTGCGTGTCTCCTCGATCTTGGCACAATAGGGTTTTTAGGAAACCGCTGGGAGTTAATACCCTAATCGCATCGGCCGCTTCCATCGCCTCTGGCGACCTCGGGGATGGGAGAATGGTGGCTTTTTAATGGTGGAATTATTATGGTGGTATTATTTCTATTAAGGCCACTTCGGCACTCGCACGGCGCTTTTTATCAGGAATTCAAATCCTTCAAAATTCCTTAATTTTGCGAGTTTCCCTACATCTGTCATTTACTTACTCGATCGAAAACTCCGAATTTTGGGAGTATCTGGTAATTTTTCTATTTGGCTCTGGTTTTGGTTATATTTTACTTTTGTAGTTGCCTGTACCCTTGAAAAATCAGGGCAAACGGCAACTTTGCACTGGAAGGTGGGCCGAAGTGTTCGCTGTCCTAGCTGATTTAAAAGCCTCTTTTGTATAGCAAAAGAAGAGCCTTGGCGGCTATCACCACCGCTTGCAGTGGCAATAAAGGATTGCCCATTGCAGAATTCGAACCCACGACCTCGGGGCCGGGGTCGTGAAGAGCCTTTGCTTGTGTGCCATCACGGTTCACCTTCGCATCACGACCTAGCTTGTGAGCCCGTCCAACTGAAGCGAAATCTTGAATTTCTTACTTTATGTCGTCGTTAAATCTGTATATGATGAAAATAAAGAATTTTGTAAAAAAAATTAATGGTTTTATTATTAAATTAACTTAACCTGATTGTGTTACCATAGCAACATTGCTATCTTTCAGTGGCAGAGCCAGATAGGGAAAGGAGCGTTTCTTCTCCCCTCTCCTTGGAGTGGAGCAGCAAGCTGGGCCTCCCCTTTATTCCTACACTTCGCGACCGCCACCAACAAAGAAATTATGTCTTAATACCACTCAATAAGCAACTGCCGAGCCCTTGTCGAGTAAACCCTACGATTTTGTGCCACAGTCTGTACACATTTTTATTATTTGCGTGTCTAGCCCGCCTACTTAAAAAACCTTACGAGTCCGGTCCCCGGTATACAATTTTTGCAGGTCTTACCCTCAGATGAAAATCCTTGCTCCGTGACTGCTCTCTTTTATTTCCGAGTTCGTTGTCTTTAAAGTTAGGTGCTCTCACTTTTGGGAAATTTATCACTGTTGTTCGTCTTCTAATGAAATTTAATTTTCAAGTACGAGAGTGCTTTTTTGCCATTCGCGTTTATGTTCGTGCCGGCTCCCTTCCAATCGGTCAGCCAGATGGCGTATCAGCAATAACGCTTATTTGCGGGTTTGAGTACTTACGAAAGTACATTCAAAGTTATGTAGATTGATTGACTGCCAGACTAGAAGCTCCTTGCTCGCGGACGGCTTCTTCCGAGTTCTAGGGAGTCTAAAAGTAACGGTTGTGCGCGACAAACTCAAAAGAATACCGGCAGACCATGCTGGGATTTAAAATTAGGCATATTCAGGGGGCAACTTCCGAACGCTCGAGTTCTTTCCGGAGTCAATCCGGCGTAGGACCGATGGGAAGGGGCGTGACCGAAGGCAAGCAGCTCAGCACGGCCTTCTGGTCCCCCTCCCCTAGGGCCGCCTGAGATCGAGTGTCTGCTCGGAAGGTCCTGGGTACGCCGCCTATACGTTTGGCGACGGACGCTTGCACTCCTTAGGTCCGCAGGACGCGCTTCCAACTCGGTGCGAAGACTGCGCTCTTGATTCTTCCGGTTCAGGATACATCCGGTGCATCTTTTCCATCCCTCCTTTGCTGCTGCTGCTGCTTAATTCATCGAATGTTTTACTATCGCTGCAGGTGGTTGCCAACTGCTCACTAAAACAGCGAGCGTTGTCTCTGGAAACAAAAACGCTCCAGCGCTACAGCTAATAGTCCGGGAGGCTTTGATTTTGGCCGCTGAGTCTTTCAGACTCTAACGCTAGACCGTCCAGGTAACGGTTTTGGGTCGTTCAGCGATCGGTGCCTTTTCGCCAGACGACAGCCGATGAAAGCCGCTACGGCTCTTCTGCCGCTTAATAAATGGGCTCGCTAAATTAGCCGTTCGTACCGTTTTTACTTTAACGCGGGGCGCCGATGTGCATACATTTTTACCGATAGCTTCGAATTAGCTTCTTATTAATTTCTTATTGTCATCCCAATTAATTTCCAATTAATTAATTAACGTGAATTAATTTCTCAAAGTTATTAACGATAACCCGTTTGATCTGTCTGTCTCTGTCTGTCTCTGTCTGTCTCTGTCTGTCTCTGTCTGTCTCTGTCTGTCTCTGTCTGTCTCTGTCTGTCTCTGTCTGTCTCTGTCTGTCTCTGTCTGTCTCTGTCTGTCTCTGTCTGTCTCTGTCTGTCTCTGTCTGTCTCTGTCTGTCTCTGTCTGTCTGTGTCTGTCTCTGTCTGTCTCTGTCTGTCTCTGTCTGTCTCTGTCTGTCTCTGTCTGTCTCTGTCTGTCTCTGTCTGTCTCTGTCTCTCTCTGTCTCTCTCTGTCTCTCTCTGTCTCTCTCTGTCTCTCTCTGTCTCTCTCTCTCTCTGTCTGTCTGTCTCTCTCTGTCTCTGTCTGTCTGTCTGTCTGTCTGTCTGTCTGTCTGTCTGTCTGTCTGTCTGTCTGTCTGTCTCTGTCTCTGTCTCTGTCTGTCTCTGTCTCTCTGTCTCTCTGTCTCTCTGTCTCTCTGTCTCTCTCTCTCTCTCTCTCTCTCTCTCTCTCTCTCTCTCTCTCTCTCTCTCTCTCTCTCTCTCTCTCTCTCGGGACACTCTAGCAGTCATGTAGGAGTGACTATCTGTCTGCCTGTCTGTCTCTCTCTCCTCTCTCTCTCTCTCTCTCTCTCTCGGCATTCAAGCAGCCGTGTGCAGCGAGACACGAGCTCTCGATCTCGTTCAGTTTACTAAAGCAGAAGCAATGGCAAATCATCGACGCGACGCGAGATGCGACATGACATCTGAGGGAGAAGTCCTGCAGGTAGATTGTATCGAACCAGATCCCGTCGGTCGCTGCACGACCACGACACCTGTCGTGGTCGTGCAGCGACCGACGGGAAGTGAATGATGTACCATACTAAGTGTATCTGCAGGAGTTTCAGGAGTGTCAGCACGCATAAGCACACGAAGGACGAATCACAGGGACCCACTAAATACTGTCCTAAATAGGTGTGTCTTTAAGTTCTTTTTAAATGTGGTAAAGTCAGGGGATGTTCTGACGCAAGCTGGGATGAAGTTCTAGGCTTTAGGAGCATACGAACTAAATGCACAGTCTCCAAAGGATTTGAGGTTTGTACGAGGTATTGGCAGACTGTTGGATTCCGAAAAGCGGGTGGTACGATGCTTGGCCTGGTGGGAGAGTAGATCTGAGAGATAGGCTGGAGCCAAAGAATGAAGTGACCTAAAAGTGAGTGACCAAACATTGAAGTCGATCCGTTGCTTGATTGGTAGCCAGTGCAGGTCGGCGAGAAGTGGTGCGATGTGGCACCTGGGACGCTCGCAGCAGACAAGCCTAGCTGCAGAGTTTTGCACCAGCTGTAATCGCCTGATTGCACATGCCGGTAGGCCAGCAAGCAGTGAGTTACAGAAGTCAAGACGGGGTGTCACAAATGGGTGGTGTCCTGTTTCAAAGGAGTCTTTCTCTCGACCATCACATCAAATCCACAGCGATGTTTTCTTACTTTCACTTAGGTGACATCACAAATATTCGGAGCTGCTTAGACAAGGATACCGTATCCAAGTTGGTTCATGCAATTGTGACATCCCTTCTCAACTTCTACAGCTTACTATAACTACTCGCTGATCTTCCGGGCTGTGCAATAAGATACCTATAGCTGCTAAAACCTTTACAGCTAGGCTAGTCTGCCGTGAATCGCACAACTCAAACATTACACTACTTCCGCATTACGCTGCGGATTTCCGATCAAGCAGCGTACCGTCTTTCACGTCTGACACTCACTTTTTTGTTCCATCTATTCTTTTGTTCCAGCCTATCCACGTGAAAGACTTGCCAATCAAGCTAGGCATCGCACCGCTTGCTCCTCTGACTCAAGTCGTTTAGCTGTGCCTCTAACCAACCTCATATCCTTTGGAGACCGCGCCTTCAGTTCGTGTGCTCCCAAAGCGAGGAACTCACTACCGACTGGTGTCATTGATATCCCCTGACTTGATACCAAAAAAGAAGCTATAACGCACTTCTTCCTCACAGCATTTACTGGGTTTGTGCGAATCGTCCTGCGTATGCTTACGTGGGCTGACACTGTGCATGTTATCGAAAGCCAATTAACACGCTTCCTTTGCACCACGTTTAAAGAGCCTGGAAAGAGATTTAGTTCTCTTAGGGCGGTAAGCGATTGACGTACTACTGCTACTATTATTATTATTATTATTATTCGTGTTTTTCTTCATTTTTCAACTCGCTGTTTCTTACGCTACGTGGAAAAATTGCCGGACCTCGATATGGGGGAGGGTATTTTTTATTCGAACAGCAGAGCTAGCTACTTCGGACTATGGAATTAAAATATGAACACTTCAATGTCAAAACCTTGCATCTGAGCTAAAAAAAAAAGAGTGCAGCAGCGATAGGCAGCCTTATATAGAGAATCGTCTCGAGCGGCTGCAGCTGAGCATAGAACCTATCGAACTATGTGGTGAGCCGTGATGGCACACTGGGTAAGGCGGTTGCTTTTCACGACCTCGGTTCCTAGGTCGTGGGTTCGATTCCTGCGGTGGGCGATCCTTTATCGCCACTGCAAGCGGTGGTGATGGCCGTAAAGGCTCTTCTGTCGCTATACAAAAAGAGGCTGTTTAATCAGCTAGGATGTAGTTAGCTTGGCTCAATTGACGGCGGAAGAAGGTGCGAGCGATATTTTCACTCGCCTTTTAAACAGCCGCGACATACGTTGCCAGATAGCATCGCGCCCTAGAGATGCGGCGGATTGTGGTTGAGAACATTCATAATGCAGCCATAAAAAGCAGACTCTCGTCGAATCGGCCGGCCACCAAAAGTTGCGCTCTTGGGTCATCAACGGAGTCTCCTTTAATAGGGAAATAAATTTGACACTGCTTTCCAGTGATTCGCGTTCCACCTATCCCAACCGCGAACAAAGTGCTTCTTACCTGCTTCCGACCTACTTCTGTTTGACGACGACGGTCTTTCTTATTATAGTTAGTGGCATGGTCAGCCTTCCTCCAAGTCATGCTTAAGTAAGAGCAGAAGATGCACATGCAGACGGCAACACAGCGATCTGCTCGCTTTGTCGAAGACCGGTGACCCAATTCCTTTGAGCCGTTTCGTATTCTTTGCAGGTTTAACGCTTCTCCATTCAACTGTACGAATAGATAGTGCTTTCGTGCTTTTTCGGGCAACATTTACTCAAATCTATTATGCGGCGAATGACTTACGGCATGGCCATTACGTAAGGCATGGGTCTGACAGCAGTTTCTCTCTTGGAGTATAGATCTGCCGGTCAGTGAGTCTGAGCGGCGCTGAGCGTGAGCTCCTGTAAACATGTAAACGAGTCTATTGGAAGTCTCCTGTCAAATCTACCGTAATATGCAAGTTATTGGTTGTGCTTTTTTATAATATGGTGCTGTCGTTAGTGCTGCGTGCAGAAGATCGAGCACCGTGTAGCTATCGTAGACTTATTGAGAGGTTCAGGCCTTAGCACATTGCACACCGCGTTGTGCCGCTACTCGAGCTAGTGGGGGTCGCACGGTCATAACATCGGCGTCAGACGCTAGGCATTAATTTGGTATTTTTCACTCTTGCTTTGTGCGTTGCCCTGTTGTTTGCAATGGCTGACCGTGTGACGACAACCGGTACGGTCCCAGCCGTTGCAGTAAGTGTGTCCTAATTCCAGAGAGGAAAGATGATGGCGACTGATCTCGGAAGCTGTCAGCTGACTACATTTTGATGCACCGCCGCTTAGTAACTCAAAGTACACGTTTCTGGAGTTGCTAGGCGTTTGACGCTAGCTACGAAGAAGTAGGATCCCCACAATTCGAAACGTTCGCAGCGGCCATCGGCAAGTGCTGGTCTACGTTCTGTACTCGTAGGGCAGGATCAGTCGGCTATAGTACCTGTTAACCGACTACACGTGTCGCCGCAAAGGTATGTACGTTCTCTGCAGTGCGTGTTGAAGTGGTTGTTTTGTTCATCGTCAAGTTGGTGAGTGCGAGCAGTCGCACATGCCAGAAGACCGTAGGACGACACAGCTGTTTATTTCAAATGATGTGAAGCCACGCGGAAGCCAGTGGCGATGCTGGCCGACCCCGGGATGACCCCCAGCCCCGGAGAGTACGAAACTTGATTTGTTTTCGCGGGCCCTCCTCCAGCAGAAATCTCCAACGGAAGAGGTTGGTTCTAGGTATGTCCAGCGGTGGTATTTTTTGGGTTTTCTAGGTCAAAATGTATGTAGTTAGAGATGCCGCGACGGTCTGTGCAAGTAGCGAGTCGGCAGGCTTTTGATGACGGAAGTGTTCTTAGCGTACGTACTAGTAAGTGGCCCGAAAGATCTCCAACGTTGGCGTTTGTTTTTCCAAAAAACAGTTTGCTTGAACCTCCCAAAAGAGGCGTTCCTGTTGCCGAACTGGCTGCAGAATGCTTCTGAAGCATGCGAGTTTGCGAAAGAACGTCCTAGGGCTCCGGAAGCGTACGCGAGTTCGTCCGCTGGGCCCGAGACAGCATCGAACGTCGAAGCGCCTCCAGGCTTGTGCACGCGTTTACATTTGGGCGAAATATTGTCTACATCAGTGACAGCAACCGGCTGACCTATGACCTCTTTGTCCCGTACGCGGTTTCAGTTCAAGGGGCTGCAGCTATAGCCGCAGCCAGTGGCTGAGGGGGGCAGTAGGGGGCATTCCTACCCTACAGCGGGTTAACGACCTGGGCCGCTGCCCCCCCCCCCCCGATTTCAACGCCCCGACCGTCGCCAACGATGACATTATGTCTTAATTCAGGTCGACGAGTAACCGCAACTGACGTGTTGAATAAACACTATGATATCGCGCTTCCATTGTTCATTATTGGTGGACCTAGCCCCATCTAATTGTCAATCTTGCAGGTCTTGCCCTCCTACATCGAAATTTTGCATGTATTGGCCCTTAGATGAAAGTCCTGGCTCCTCCGCTGGCCACAGCCACTGAAATGCCTCACCCGACATGTCGCACTCAGAGAAGAAATTGCCATACTGAACGGCTTTTTAGTTCTATTACTAGAGCTGTATGTATCGTTAGGGACGAAAAAGCTCACAGATCACCAGCACAGCAGTTGTTCTTACCTAAGTCTGCACGCAATGTTATGGCTTATTCGAGGAGGGGGTCACAGGTGGAGGCCATTAGAAATGTCACAGGCGGAGGCCATTAGAAAGACCGGCGCTCAAAATCTGTTCTACGGAGGTGGAGTTTGGCAGGGTCGTGCAAAGGAATCCACATTCGGGGCCGGTTAATGTTGCTGAAGCAGCTCGCTCATTTGAATAGCCATCGTCAAGGAAAATCGCAAATTTAAAAGAAAGGCAGATTGTTACGACGCATCAATCCTGTTGCTGTAAGCTCTAACGTGGAGACTTGGTGAGAGATCGGCATGTTTGCACGAAGCCAAACTAGCAGTAATCCACAGGCCGTTAGACTTGTCACAGGAATGCGTGCCGGCATAGAGCTTCTGTCGTATAGTCCACCAAAGACAATAAAGCTGACAGCTGCTTCAGCTCCCAGACGCAGATTCAGAATGAGATAAGCACGCTCCTTACACTTTAGTTGCAGATACGTCCCGGTGCGAACGTAACTAGGCAGAGATTGGTCAGAGGGGGATTTCTTCTTGGCCGGTGTGGTTTTCAGACAGGACAACCAGGCCAAAAGTTCATCCCGACGGTTTGATCACAGAGCTCCCTATTTCTAGTGCACAATGGCAGTGTGCGAGTTCTTCCGAGGAAGCTTGTCGGAAACATAACTGTCCTCAACGAGTGTGACCCTATTTAAAGCATATAACCTAAGGCCTAGTACCTCTGTTTTGTCTAAAAATTGAAGGCTCCGCGATATCCCATCGCTATGATTAGCGCTACATTGCTGAGGATTCCGATGCATACTGAGCATACACATACGTACATGCAATACTTAAATATACCTGTAAATACAATATATACTGTATATATAGTATATATACCCTGTATGTCTTCATACATACTGGAAACTCCATTATAATGCTACTAAGCAGATGTCCTGGATTGGCCCAGGGGTTATGGTGCTCGAATTTGATGACCGAGGTGAATGCATTTGATCGCCGAGGTCGTAGGTTCGAGCCCTGCGGCATAATAGTAATACCAATACACTTAATAAAGCGCCCTCAGAGAACCCAATCTCTTTCTATGCGCTTTACTTCTTTTTAAATGTGTAAATTCTTTTTAAAGTCCGGGGATGTCATGACGCAAGTCGGGAGTTTGCATCAGCTGTAATCGCCTGATTGCACCTGCCGGTAGGCCAGCAAGTAGTGAGTTACGGAAAACATAGGCCTGTCCGGGATTTGAACCCGGAACCTCTCGCATCCTAAGCGAGAATAATACCCCTAGAGGGCATATGTGAAATGCCTGGATAGAGACTAAATTCTCTTATGGCGTTATACAAATGAATTATAGTAATGTAATATGTGTCGGGTAAGACTAAAAGGGCTTGGAAACGTCTTTAAATCTTAACATGAAAGCTAAATTGAGGATAATAGAGCAGATAGTTGATTATGTTCATCAGATAGTTGCGTTCAGACTTTGTACAAGAGCGAGACTAAAATAGCTACAACTTGACTGTGGTCGCCTAGCTGGCTGAACACCGAAGATTGATGAGCACAGAATTTTGATGTCTGAAATCTTAGGGATCAACTCTCTGAATTTAATAATTAGAGAAGCCTCGAGTTTGTAAATCCAAATTAATCTTAAATAAGTAAATATGGTTATTTGGACTTAACGTAAGCTCTTCCCGCGAACTCGACCGGGCTTTTCGACACACCTATTTGAACTAGCCTCCGGCCTTTAAGTTGTTCATCAATACCCTTAATATCGCGAAATACTTCACTGTGTTCTCCATCGTACTTCTGCACTCTAAACTAGAAGACTGGTCCTTTAAATGTTGTTTTGAATCTTCACTACTTAATTGCCGTCAACTTTAGATCATTTAGGTGAATGAAGCACCTAATCTTAGAAGGCATAGTTCCATTTTATCCACAGCCACTACGAAAATAATCGGATTGGAACAGCAAACAGAAAGCTTTCTTTTACCAAAATCTGAAAGCAGAGTAGCTAAGTTCAGATTTGGTTATTTCGCTTGTCTGATAACACAGAGTGAGAAGCAGACTGCCGAGTAGCATTTACAGTAATGCAAGGATCCCTGCTTGAAGCATCTGCCGTTAATAAAGTTGGATTTTCCAGCTCGCGGGGCGGGGGGAGGGGGAAGGGGAAGGGGCGGCATAAAACCCCACCTGGCTCGAGTTCCCAGCGTAGCTCAAAGGAAGATGTTCTCTTTGAATAGCAGCCATTTAGCAGCTTCTTGGCCAGTGAAACGAATAAATGATATTCTCTGAAAGGGTCTAGAAACGGCCACATTCTCGCCTACCGCGAGGCACTGGAGCTACATTGCCGAATATTGTACTTCTCTAGGTACGGCAAGCATCCTCTAAATTCAAGCTCTAAAAGCAAACAGCTGAAACGATTTCTCAAGATGGAGAATGCTGTACATTCTTAACGTCATTCGAATGTTGGAGTAAGTTTTTAGGACAGCAAGCATGCTTGCATATCTTTGGATGAGCTTCAGATAAATCCTCATGAATCCCAGAAAAGGGGATAGCTTGATTTCAATTTTCAGTATTCTTTCATGATGACGGTGATCATCACAGTTTTATCCGTCGAAGGCAGCTCACAGATATAGCGATATCGCATTTAATGCTAAGCGGGTCCTTTTTTGAATAATACATCCGAGGACAGCTCATGTACAATCACAGCGAAGATATCAGCGGAATACCAGAAGCTATTAAGATGAATTTAGGTAATAATAATAATTATACACTTATATAGCGCCATCAGAGAATCTCTCTGTAGGCACTTTACAGATGCTTTAAAGAAAGCATGATGAAATGATTAGTGGTAACATGCACAATATCAAACAAGCAGAATATGGTTAGATGTAACACATTCATTTTCAACATGTAAAATGTAAATTAAAAATATTCAAAATTTAAATATGTTTAGTGGTAACATGCACAAGGTCAACACGCATTAGCACAACAAGGATAATTTAGAAGAACCGAACACATGCTGCGAGAAACCGGTGCGTTTTTATTTGTTTCTAAATATCATCAAGTCGGGGGATGTCGCAACACAAGTGGGACGTAAATTCCAAGCTTTGAGATCGTATGAACTCAAGGCACGGTCTCAGGAGAGGATTTGAGGTTGAATTGTGGTAGAGATAAGTGAAGTGGGTAAAACAAAAGTGGGTGGTACGATGCCTAGGCTAGTTTAGGAGTAGGTCTGATGAATAGCCTGGAGCCAGAGAATAAAGGGACCTAAAAGTGAGTGACGGAATCTTGAATTTGATACGTCACTTGATTGGGAGCCAGTGCGTTTCGGAGAGAAGCAGTGTGATGTAGCAACTGTAACGCTCATAGCAGAAAAACCTAGCCGTAGAGTTTTACACCATCTGTAGGCACCTGGATGAACAGGCCGGCAGACCAACAAGCAGTGAGTTATGGAAGTCTAGGTGGGATGTAACAAATGCGTGGACCAATTTGGATGTGGCATCGCTGTGTAAGCAGAACCAAATTTTTGCAATGCTAGGTTGCTGAAAGTAGGCAGACTTGACTTTGGAGGTGGTCCGGTCGTCTAGTGAAAGGTCACTTTGGAATCGAACATTTAGATTTCGTGCAGATGCTACAGGAGATACGCTGAGAGAGACGATTTTGAGTTTAAAGCTTTGCAATTCACGAGTCACACTTGATTATTTCTTAATTAGTAATTTGCTTTTAGCATCATTCAATTTGAGTAAGTTTTTTCGCCATTCTTGGCCAGATGCCAGAAATACATACAGTAACCGAGTTGAGATAATTTGATTTGCTGGTCTATTGTGAGGAATCAAAGCATAGGTGCAGCTGCGTGTCATCTGCATTGAAGTGAAAGCTTATGTTGTGCTTGGCGATCGCATCGGTGAGATCTAAAGGTCTACATCGCGTTTGGAATAGCCCTAAAGGGCCTTCTAAAAAAATCACGTTCAGTTACACACACACACACACACACACACACACACACACACACACACACACACACACACATCGTACTAATTACGTACAAAGCTTTTGAATCTGCCAGTGCCAATATGGAAGCCCAGCTCTACGCTGGCAAAAATTGTCTTGAGCTCTTGGTTTTCAATGGTGTCGCTCCTGCTCCTTTCTACCCGGTTTGATCGTTTGATCAGCAAAGTACTCCTCGATGTTGGAATGTAGCATGCGAAGTAAATGCGAAAGGCAAAAATATACCCATGGCTAAGGGTCGCAGCTGATCTTTCATCCGGCTTCGCTTGGGAGGCTTTAAACGAGAGTTCATCTGGGAAAATACTAACCAACTAGCTTCCACATCTGATTGTTGCAGGGCTATCGAGTGGACGCAGTGCTTGCTGACCTCAAAGCCCCTGCTGGAGCACCTTCAAGGGCCTGCGCTTGCGAGCCTGCCAGCCAACGAGCGAGCCGGTGGGTGCAAACTGCATGACTCGCGTGGCTACATCCACCGTAAGGGAAGAACACCCGGATGTCTCTCTCGCGAGAGCACTCTCTCTCTCTCTCTCCGCCTCTAATTCCTTGTCCTTGAAAACTATCGACCAGTTTACCTTCTTCCTTTATTGTCAAAGATTCCTGAGAAAATTTTCTTTAAGCAGCTGGTTGCACATACTGAAAAGAATGAAATGTTAGAAACATTTCAATCGGGGTTCAAGAGGCAGCACTCCACTGAAACTGCTCTCCTCCGTGTGAACAATAAAATTCTGTAACCGCGAAGAAGCCTGTCTCCCGGCTCTCTACCGGTGGACAGTGTAGGGCAGCGCTGCATCGCGGTTAAAACACAAGCGGCCACAACTGGGTGCCGAAAGCAACAGTTTATTGTGGGCCTGTTAGTAGTGGTTACGCGCCGGCGAAAGCGCTTAACGCGGCTCGCATCGGACCGACGGACTTAACTGCGAGAACTCCCGAAGCCCGATTATAATACCCTACGCGTTTACGCAGAGCGAACCGGACCGACGGAATTAACTGCGTGAGAACTCCCGAAGCCCGACTACAATGAGCCACCACAGGCCTGCGTCGCTAGCAGTGGTCCCAACCCCGAAGGCGGACCGCTACAGCACCTCAAGATATGAGCAGCTAACTGAGTAGCCGACAGAACACAACCGCGAAGTACAGGTTGCACTTAGCTGTTCGTCGCCGTAGGTTCGACTCTCGTGCTCTCGAGGCGTAGTCTCGGATCGACTATCGAAGCTGCAGCCCTGCGCTCTGTCAGTCCTCTCGTTTATACTCTCTCTCTCTCTCTCTCTCTGCCCTCTTGACTTTGAGCGTAGCTGCTATTTTGTTGGACCCTAGTTCTCGGTGTCCGTCTTCGGCCTATTCGCTTCTGCCTGTAATTTATTAGATGGCGCCTCCTCCAGCTTGCCATCCTTTCGCTCTTTGTGTAATAGAGTACAGTAGTCGGTCCACGTCCTGACCGCTCGTTGTCTGACCAAGCTCCATTCTAACCTGGGCGGATCTCGCTATCAAACTGACGCCTCACTCCGCTCCCGGTTAACTAATGTGTCCCCTACCCAATTCTTCTTGGTTAGTCTGCCCGCTACGGGTCACACCCACCTAGTCACACCCACTAAGGCAAGGGCTAATATCGCGGCTAGCCTGAGAGCTGCCCTTGTGCAATTCTATGTGGTAACGACGACGGCAATATTGCTACCCTAGCGCTATTAGATCTATCAGTTTCCTTCGATACAATTTATCACGATGTCCTACTTGAACGATTGAGAACAAGGATCGGTCTGGCAGACGAGGCACTGGCGTGGTTTAAATCGTACTTGTCCGATCGTGTTCAATCCGTGTCGCCAGGGGGTTAGGTTTCACGCACGAGACGGGTCACCTGTAGAGTCCCTCAAGGGTCCGTCCTCGGTCCCTTGCTGTTCTCCATTTATACGCGACCTCTGGGAAAAGGGATTAAGGCCCATGGATTAGGATATCACTGTTATGCTAACGATACCCAGCTGTATTTGTCATTCGAACCGTCGGAATCTGTTGCTGTAACTAGTAAACTGAATGCTTGCCTTGCCGACATTCGATCCTGGATGTCGAAAAACTTCGTGAAACTAAATGACGATAGAACCGAACGGCTGCTCATAGGATACCTTAAGCGTGTGGCTGAATAAAAAGGCTTCGGTCTTCTAATAGTAGATGCTTTTGTGGGACCATCACTACGTGCTCGAATATTATCGAATATTAGGTGTCGTTTTCGACAGCTGCCTAAATTTTTGAAGCTTCATTCAGAAGACTGTTCCTACAGCTAGCCATCACGTCCGATCCCAATCTAAGATTAGGGAAGCTGTCTTCCACAGTGGCTTGCAAAAATATTAGCTACTTCTGTCTCGGTTTGATTATTGTAATTCCCTTTTGGCAGGGCTACCAAAAAAAGCAACTAGGGCCACTGCAGATGGCTATGAATATGGCTGCAAGGCTAGTTTTCATGTCCCAGAGGTTTGACTACGTGTCTCCTTTACTAAAAGAGCTAGGATGGCTTTTCTTACGCTGACCCACAAGGCCTGCCACGGCTTGGCTCCTTCGTACCTAGCTGAACTGCTGCACCAGTTTCAACCTCTTTACACCCTTAGGTCCTGTGTGGACTATAAATTAGCTGCTTCATTCTTCCGCTTAAAGACCGTTGGCTACAGAAGCTGTAGCTCTAGGTCCTAGACTGTGGAACTCATCCCCACAATTCTTACGCAACAACTACTCTCCTGCTGCCGACTATGGCTCATATTTTCCAACGGTCCTGAGCTGCTACTTCCATGTTACTCACTACCTCAACTGCTCTCCTGACTCTGCTATGCTTCCCACTTTCTCTTTGTTGCGTGAGACAAAGTCTGTTTGCTATCGAATGCGTACCGAAAGCCGCATAGGCTGTGAGTTCGCTACACAAAACTCTCCTGCGTGACACGAACCCACATCTTTATGGCTTCGTGGAGTTACAGACGGAGATACACACGGGGGGGGGGGTAGTCTTGTCGGATGCAGCGGGCCTACCTTTGGCTAAGAATTACGAAATGGATGACCTAATGACAAAGCAGAACTCTCGCACGACTTCACAGAAAAAAATGGTGGATGGGAGCGCTGCTTCAGAGGCGTACCGCGAAAGTCCATTAACCACATGCTACTCCGACTTCCGCTGCCGTTCGAACGTCCTAGCGTTCATAGAAAGAGCAGAGGCAAGAGGAAAATACCAGAGCCGCAATAAACCATCCAACGCTCAGCTCTACGGATACGTCCACCCGTCCTGCTCGCTGCCGGCCATGATAACTCGACGCTGCTGTTTGGACGGCGCTGCTATCCGGCTCCGTCTGTCTGGTCACTCACAGCATTGGGCCGAAGCGAGAGACAAACCGGAAACGTTCGCCTGCAGATAAACCGAGCTCTCACTGTTTTCCGGGAGGCTTCAGCCGGTGCCATGACGTCAGCTGGGCCGCGATTAAAGGTTATCCTGCAAATTTACTGTAGAGTGCCCGAGGGGGCGTCAGCAAAAAAACATGCTTGAATGCGAGGCAATCGCACGCACGCGAGATCTCGACGAGCTCAAAGGGCGCGGCGACGAAGCAGCTCGACCAGCTGTACTTCGGCGGCAACGGTGACAGCAATTTATTCGTTATTCGGAATGCGGTTGCATCGAGATGAAGTGAGAAAACGCCAGAATTTCTGTAATACCACTAGACTGTGAGCTGACAGACATGCATGTACGCATGCACGAACCCACAACGCTCTCGCTCAAGCGAAGCGCTCGAGTACGGATCGAGTACGCACAGGAGACCGCTTTTGCCAAGCGGTCGCAGCTCGACGGCACGAAAGGGACGAGACAGGCGAGCCGCCTTGACTTCCCGCAAGCTCGAACCTGAAAATAGCCATTAAGTTGGCACGGAAACGATCACACGGTTCAGTATTTGATTGCCGATATTTTCCGCTGACTTCTTTGCCGAGGGGCACTATCCAGGCTGCTGCGCCCAATAACAAACAGGCGCCGTTCGCTGGGTGGGTGGCTTTCAACGACTGCCTCCCCCTCTCCGTCTAACGCTGACAGCCGACTTTCGTTCAAGCTCCGCACAGTTGGGCTAACCGAATGCTCACTCCCAAGCGGAAATGCCCCCGAAGGCGTGCTAAAGAGCGGCTTGCCCGGTCGCAAAGGCAAAGGGCGATATCCGCGGCAGCGGTGCTAACCTAGCGGCCCTCTCGTCGGCCGTCTGCTCCGCCGGCTTCGGCGAGGCCGTTTTCGTCCCATTTGTACCGCCGAACACGCCCGACCTTTTTAGCGTGGCTACCTTTCCTTTTTTAGAGTGGCTATCTCCTGTCCGCGAGGACGCCGCTAACGCAGCCGCGCTTGCTACAGTGGAATGGTCCGTTCTCCGAAAACGGCTGCTCGGCCGATGACGCTGCCACGGAGGTGGCGGCTGCAGCAGCAGCGTCGACTGCCTTATCCGCTTTACGCTTCTTGCCGCCGCGGGGCGGCTCCGCATCCGCGATGCCGCCGTGCCGCCGAGGCTTAACGGTGACGACCAGCGGAGACGGATCGGGCAGCGGCATGCTGACGGCTGCGCTGGCGGCTGCGTCCTTGAAGCTGAAGTAGTCGGACGCGTCGTGGCCGGACGCTGGCGGTCTACCCGAAAAAGTCCTCATCGGCTGAAAGCCGCCACTGGCATCGCACGCCAGCGGTCGCGGTGGAGAGCGGGCCGGCGCCTTCGCCAGCGGCGACGGCGATTTACTGCCGCGATTGCCAGCAGCTCCACAACTGCTGCTGCTGCCGCAGCTGGTCCGAGCAGGAGACGACTTGGCAGGGGATACGTCGCCGGTCCGCACCGGCGCAGCCGCCGCGACGGCGGCGGCGGCTGCACTCTCCGACGAGCTACTTCGCGACGCCGTGCTGCTCTTCTTGATTCGGCGGCGCTGGGCGAGCGGGGCGCTCGACACGTCGTGCAGGCGGAAGCCCTGGCGAGCGGCCCGACTCAGCGCCTTCATCGTCGTGTGGATCTGCAGCTGCAGAGCCGAAGAGCCTGAGCTGCTCAGTATGTCGGGCGTCATCAGCGGTGTGGCGCTGTCCAACGCTCCAGCCGCTCCGTAGCCGGTGCCGTTCGTGCTGCCTCCGGTCGCGACGGCGAGGCCCGCGAGAGAGCCGCCCCCACCGCCATTTGCCTGACGCAGCCAGTCGCAGCCACGAAGGCTGCTCATTGTCATGCGCTGCTGCGGATCGACCGTTAGCAGGCCTGAAACGAAGTCGGTGCTCAGTGAGAACTTGGCGATTCGAACGATGGGCTTCGAACTCCAACTACGAGAGCGACTGTCAGCGAGAGAGAGAGAGAGAGAGAGAGAGAGAGAGAGAGAGAGAGAGAGAGAGAGAGAGAGAGAGAGAGAGAGAGAGAGAGAGAGAGAGACAGAGAGAGACAGAGAGAGACAGAGAGAGACAGAGAGAGACAGAGAGAGACAGAGAGAGGGAGAGAGTGAGAGAGGGTGGTGACCGATGATTGAAACATTTTCAAGTTTTCCAGTTTGCTGAGTAAATACGTCGCATCCCGATTCAAAGATACGGCTAGGAATCTTTTTTACATCTTCTAGTTTGCTAACTTGTAACAGAAACAGCACCACTTTAGCAACCACTTATCGACCAAAGTGACCGAAGGTAGTCAGCTGTCGGACCGCAGGGAGATACCTCGCAAGCCGGCTGGAGTCGTCCACGAGGCTAAGGATTTTTAGGGAATTCTAGGAATATGTGTATAAGCACATGAAGTATTTAAAACAAAGCTTCAAAAAAAGAATTATATAAATTGCAGGGCTTGCATCACTGCAGCTTACTCGAAGGCTCGCATTTGAGTCATACCATATAAACAGGTACTCTGCAAGCACAGCACAAGTCGAGGCTTCGAGGATGTCTTCCATGACCCCAGAAAAATAATAGAATTGCAAGAAATGTCTACCATAAGTTGTTGTCATTATATGGCCTACACACGTGCAGTTATAATAAGCGACTCTGCTCTTCCAATTGGTAGTACAGTATTGTGAATGGTAGTAACTTGGGTGCCCTCTTTGCCGTTTAAAGGTTTAATTCAGAAGACCGGTTCTACAGATAGCGGTCGCGTACGATCCCTGTCAGAGATCCTAGCTGATTAAACAGCCTCTTTTTGTATAGCGACAGAAGAGCCTTTACGGCTATCACCACCGCTTGCAGTGGCGATACAGAATCGCCCACCGCAGGAATCGAACCCACGACCTCGGGACCGAGGTCGTGAAAAGCAACCGCCTTACCTAGTGCACCATCACGGCACAATGCATAGTATCAGCACTCATAAGTTCAAGTAACTGCCAAATTCATAAGTAACTCCAGTCGCCTTGCTGTTCCTGGTACTAAATTGAAATCTTTTGGCGATTGGACCTTCGTTTCGTGTGCTTCAAAAGTCTGAAACGCGCTACCGGCTTCTGCGACCACCTGCTTTGACTTTGCATCACTTAAAAATGTCAGTTAAAGACGCTCAGCTTCCCCTGCGTCCCAGTAAATTTGTCTTTTTGTCCGCGTGGCTTTGTGTGTTTACTTGTGCATTATTAAGCGTGCACGTTCTACTTGTGTACTGTTGAATGCTTTCATGAACACGATGTGTTGCACATAATTAACCCTTGGTTATTGCTTCTCTTGCAGAAGTCGCAAAGCTCCTGGATAGAAATGTGGTTCTAATATAGTGCTATACAAACGACTTATTACTATTACTAATGTGTACCCGATGATTTTCACGGGTAAACGATATTCAATTTGAAAATTGAAGACATAGCATACCAGTATATAGCTGCCCAAAGGCTTAGCCGCAGACCATCGCTAAGAATGACTTTCCCGGTCAGGCTATTTATTTTCATTCAGTTTCACTAAGACATAATTCCCCACAGCGTTTAAATACATAATTAAAAACCTGCTGATCAAAAGCCTGCTCACCACTACATCATAATTCACTGCACAATTAAATATTCAATTTAAACTACGAGAGCACGTGTTGAAGCTACATATACACATTATTAAGTTGCCACTGCTGATATCGTAGCAGTGCTTTGATATCTCAAAGGGCACAACGCTAGCTTGACGTGAGCGACTTGAGTTTATGGAGTGTTGGCCAGACTCAAGTGAGAGCACATTAACATTAGGTTGATATTATTAAGGCCTACTTACTATGGTGACCACTGCTAAATATCCTACTAGCTCCCCGGTTCTGTCTAGACTAGTCTACTGTAAGCAGAGCTGTTGGGGCAATCAAAAAAGTCATTAAGAATCTACAGGTGTGATGAATACGGCTTCGGTAAATAATTCCAAGAAATTCAGTCATCCACTTTCTTTACTGAAGGAGCTGTAGTGGCTCTCGGTTGATGTAGAAATACAAAGCAATGTTCTGACTCTGAACCACAAGGCCCGCCTTAGATTAGGTCTTTCATATCGGTAAAAATGCTGTACCAGCTCTAACCCCGGCGTGCCCTCAGGTTCTCACAGGACAATAGATTAGCTATTCCATTCGTTCATTTCAAGGCCATTTAGCAACAGAAGCTTTTGCTCTTCGGGTCCTAGACAGTAGAACTAACTAACGGTCACAATTCCTAAGCAAACATTTATTCTCCAGCTGCCGATTGTGGCACATCCTTTCCGGTTGTCCTGGCCTGCTACTTTCATGCTACTCACTCCCTCGGCTGCTCTCTTGAATCAGCTATGTTTCCCACTTTCTCTTTGATGTGTGAGCTGAAGTCTATTGGCTACCGAATGCTTACCGAAAGCCGCCTAGGCTTTGAACGCACCCATAGAAATCTCTCCTGCATGTCAACCATTTGGACTTTGTGGCTTGGTAAAGTTACAGGCAGAGATACATATATAGGGCACGTGCATGCAATCTCGCACATTAGCGCACAAATGGCCTGACTGCGATTGTCCATGTGCACCATTGGATATGACGCCTCCTCCCCCCTCGAAAGTGCATGCATACGCACACATCTCGTACTGATGCAGCTTTCCCAGTGCCACGAGCGTGCCAGGGGTGCATGCCAAAGCGTGATGCCTTACTGCGTGTCATAGCGATTTCCTCACAGTAAGGTCCAGCGTGTACGGCGATCGCAGCTGCCACGACTAGCATCACCTCCAGGCTAGCTTTGCGACATTGGGCAGGGAGGCTCCACCGTCAGTTGGCAGCTGCTCAGCAGCAGGAGAATCAAAGGCCTGTGCACCGTGCCAGTGAGCAGGCATCAGCATTGCAAGTGCAGTGCATCGGGTGGGCAACGATGCTTCGAGGCACTAGGCTTCGCTGAGAGCTCCATCCACCACTCACCCCCCAACACCCTCAACCCCCCTCAACGATGTTGTCATCGGACCACAATGCGCCAGCAATCGAATCGGCCAACCAAAACACCGAGGTCCGCGCGAATCGTCCGTCGTGGCGAGCCGTGTTGCTAGGTGGGTCACGGGCAGCAGCGCAGGTCACCGGCATCGCCACCGGGCGGTCGCGGCTTCAGGGCATTCAGGGCATCACTGCCTGGCACTGCTAGGCTGCTACATGGCAGGTTGTAGCAGCCTAGCAGTGCCAGGCTGCTGCCTGGCGACTTACTGCTGCCTGGCATCTCCCACAGGCTGCCTTACGCTTTCGGCTGCACAACAAGCGTTTGCAAGTGCGTTCCGTGCGCGCCTACCTTGAATGACTTTCTTGGCTGCTTCGGTCACGACTCCCCACTCAGGACCTGAGAAGGAAAAGTGGCCGCCTTTGATCCGCTCCATGATGGCTGACACTTTTTCGCCGCTGCTAGTGGCTTGGAAGGGCACTTTTCCAGACAGCATTGTGTACTGCAAGGAGAGCAGCGTGTGCCCAGCACGAGCGAGCCAAGGTGCTCCGGAACAGGAGCAAACCGGAACAGGAGCAAGCCGGAGCATGAGCTATGGTATCGTATATTCGGTCCACATGTGATGTCAACCTCACGGTAGGCATTGCCGACAGGGCCCGGATGGCAACTGCACTGGTCCGAGTCTAGCCCCTTTGAACCAAGCAGCGCAATATAAGCCAGTCACATGAGACGCCACAATCACATTATGATGTCTTTGGCCTCCACTTTGCATAGAGTGGCAGCCATTAGCCACGACATCATAATCACACCACTAGGGCTGTGGCATCGTAATCACAGGAGCGAGCAGGAAGAGGACCCGTGAGGCCAGTAGAGAGGCAAGGGTGGTTCGGCAGTGAAGGCACCACCCATGGCTGCGGCTCCCAGTGTATCCAGCTGCTCTGCTGACATCCAGGAATCGGTTAAGGGCTCTCAAGAGCAGACCACTTTGGGGTCTGTAGGTACTTGTGCCCCCTGAAGATGCAAGGAACATTGCAAACAATGCCCTAGGTCAATTAATAGACAGAGATTTCAAATAGAGCACACTTTCTAAAGAGGCAGTCATGCGAAAACATGGACCTTGCATGTTGTATATGCTATGCCATAGACAATGTCACATCGACTGTTGTTAGGCTGGCTGGTTATGGCGCCCCCACCTTACCTCTACCCTGATTGGTTGTCCGATGTGGCTAAAGCAGCTCAGATGTGGCTCTGGCGACCTGCCGCGGTTTGCTGTAAGCTGCAGCTCGACATCCAGATGCAATAACAGGTGCACACATGAGCATAGCGAGCACACAAAAAAGGAATCGGGCCACATTCATTCAAGTACATAAACGGTATACATTATCTTTAGAATTTATCATGCGGTCTGCTTCACAAAAGGCTGAAAAGGCACAGAACCGTCCTCTCGGAAGGCCAGTCGACAACACATTTATGTGGAAGGCAGGAGACACGGGTTCGACTCTCGGGGCTGTGAAAGAGCTCGATAGAAAAGACAGCACAGACTCTGCCTAGTTTTTCCATCACTGCCGGGAGGGAGGAGGCCTGATTGCCTGTAGCATAGACAATCAGGGAAGGGGGTCAATGGACCTCCTCTTGGACCGACCAACTAGTTGGATCGAGCCCAACATCCCCCTAGCCTTCTCATGCTTAACTGCCCCAGATATTGGCATGTCTTAGACCATTTCGATAGCTGCATTCTGGGTAAGTGTCACCTATTCTGGACTCTTGAAGTCCTGCTCAAGCCCTGCGCGCCATAACGAAATTTCACTCCCTGCTGGTAAACTGATACGTGCCAGAACGAGGCAGTCTATAGTGCCCGTCCCTGCATTTGAGCCGAGATGGCAACTAAATAAGTGCCGTCTTACAAAGAGTCGTCCCAAAAAGTGTCATCAGCAGGTCGCAGGTCGTCGGTGCAATGCAATCTTGCCAGCGAATACCACCGGCCATACGATTTACTTAACCACTTTCTATATCGTCTAGTGCCAGCACAACAAGCAGGCAATGGGAACGAAAGGGTAAGCAACACTGAAAACTATCGTGCAAAAGTCACGCACTCTCGCTATCACTTCTTGTCGTTTGCGCTTAGGCAGCACAGAGACTCGAGTGGTGGCGATAGATAGACTCGGGCCTCACCAGAATGACGCCGAGGCTCCATAGGTCGCACGCCTCGTCGTATCCGTCGTCTGCAGTGAGCACCATCTTCAGAACTTCGGGTGCTGCATAGCCAAGGGAGAAGCACGGCGTCTTCAGGAGCTCGCAATCGTCGGCTCTCATCCGAGCAAACCCAAAGTCGATAATTTTGACCCTCATATTCTCGTCTGCATTCTCGTCTTTAAAGAGAATGTTCTTCAACGAGAATTAAAATAGCCCTTGATTCTTTCTGCAAGCTCACGAGCTGAGAGAGAGAGAGACACACACACACACACACACACACACACACACACACACACACACACACACACACACACACACACACACACACACACACACACACACACAAAGGAGATAGGTGTGCACAGGTGCACATGCAGCAGCTGCCCAGTGCGAGCCGGCCGATGAGGCCTGCGGTAAAGAAATCCTGCCAAATGGGTGATGCCGATTGATGCAGTTTAATTAGCTAAAGACTAAACTGACCAAACAAACTACTGCCAAAAAAAGCAAAATAAGACCCGAGTAAAACAAAGAGAGGGGAGGAGATAATGTACACATTAAATAAATACTAGCTGAATTAACAGCCTCTTTTTGCATAGCGACAGAAGAGCCTTTACGGCTATCACCACCGCTTGCAGTGGCCATAAAGAATTGCCCAACGAAGGATTATTCCAACACGACCTCGGGACCGAGGTATCGAAAGAAACCACCTTACCTAGTGTGCCATCACGGCTCACCTAGTTAACATGAGCATGAGAGTGTGTGTGTGAAGTGTAAGTGGGAGTGGAGGGGGAATAGAGAGATGCAGATGCTCGCTAGTTTGTATGGGCACATTCGCATGTCTGTAACCAAACAACAAGTGCTAGTAAAATGTAAAGCAGCAAGAAAGAGAGCGAGTTCTCTGAGGGTGCTTTATCAAATGTATTATTAATATTATAAGTCAGACAGCTGACCGCTGTGGTCGTAGGCTGCTTGAGCAAAGCAGCTCTGTGTCGTGGGTACCGTGACGACCACAAGGATAACGATCTAGAGACAGATGCAACACCTGACCGTGTGCTACCGTGCTAAAGCAGCAGCCATAGTAAATGCCCAGTGAACCCTCGATGAAGTCTCTACATCCGAGCTGTGCCCAATAGCAAACGGAGTCCACAACCACCCGTCTGCGACAGCCCTTGCAAGTAATAGTAACACTTACGATAATGATAATAATGATAATAATAATAAGATTGTATAGCACCTTAGGAGAATTAAATCCCTTTCAAGCAGTACATTGAATTGAAAGTTTTGTCAGTCACTTTTAGGTCTCTTCATTCTCTTCCTCCAGCCTACGTAGCCGACTGACTACTTACCAATCAGGCTAGGTAGGCATCGTACCATCTGCTCTTGGTGAGCCGTGATGGCGTACTAGGTAAGGCGGTTGCTTTTTGCGACCACCGTCCCAAGGTCGTGGGTTCGAATCCTGTGCTGGCCAATTCTTTATTGCCGCTGCAAGCGTGGTGATAGCCATAAAGGCTCTTCTGTTGCTACACAAAAAGAGGCTGCTGAAACAGCTAGCATTTTTTTTCTGACTCAAGTCGTTTAGCTGTGCCCCGAACCAACCTCTAATCCTTCCGAGACAGTGCATTTGGTTAGCATGCTACCAAACCTAGGAACTCACTATAGACTGCCATCACAACATCCCCTAACTTGACGATATTTAAACATAAACTAAAAACGTTACTGTTCCTCAAAGCAATTGCTGAGTCCACTAGGTCCGGTCCGTATTGCTAACCAATTGATGTTTCTTTTCCACAATGCACGTAGAAAGAGATTCAGTTCCCTGAGGGGGCAATACAAATGTGTTGCTATTATTTCTAGGTGGTGGGCTGACCATCACACGACAAGTACTTTATCTGGGCTTTATCTCACAGGCTTGCTTCAAATCTAAGAGATAATGACTTGCTATTGCCAATGCCACGAGGGCAATTGAGTTGCTAAACTGATTATAGTAAATTTTGGGCTAAACTTGATATATAAATCACTCCTAAGCCAACTTACCTTTCTCATTAACTAGCCGATTACGGGTATATTCTCATTCGACCACTACAAACTGTTAGTTAGAACTTTCAAAAATAGCAGAACTTTCACATTAGTGTTCGATGCATAGTCAGCCTGAAGGGCTGTACCACAAGCTACGTTTGTGTCACTGAAGTAGACCGAAGAATGGGCGACAAAGTGGCTAGCACAATGAATGGGGGGCAGTCTAAATTTTTGCCGTCCTCACCTCGGGTTTCAGGTCACGATGGACGATTCCAGCACTATGCAGGAAATCAACAGCACGAACTAGCTGGGCCATGATGCGGCTCGCCTCGGCTTCAGTGAAGTGGTCCTTGAGCCGGATGCGATCGAGCAGCTCCCCACCATGCAGAAGCTCCATGATGAGGTAGGTGTGTAGCTAGAAGTAAAGCATGGGTAGTAAGAACAGAAAAGATAAGCGAGGCGACACTACCACAAAGCAAAGTATAAAATGAAGTCTTGATACTGCAGCTCGGACACGAGCCTGCATTTAGTCGGATCGCGAGCATGGACATAGGTTGCATAAAGCAGACAGGCAGCTGCTAACGCAGTTATCTGTACACGTTCACATGTTACTGCAGCTTGTCAAACAATGAAGCAGCCAAAATGCACAAAGAGAGACAGACAGACAGACAAACAGAGACAGAACAAAAAGATAAAGCGAAGAGAGAGAGAGAGAGAGAGAGAGAAATACATGCAATCGGTGGGCGGTGCCACAACTGTGCAGTCGCTCGTTTAGCAGATCTTATGGGCATCCAGCCCATAGCAGCTGTATGCAACTCTGAGCAGCTGGGGGATGCTTATCTTTCCACAAGGCACAGCTGCAGTCAATCACAGTAAGCATTGCAAGCTACCAGGCATGTGTCTGCCATTTTGTGGTACATTCAGCGTAGCAGTGGCCCTAGCGGTCTTGGTTAGTATACTTTGGCGGGATAAGTGTGACCAGTGAATGAAGCCGAACGACTTAGCAAGCAGAGCAAGAGAGCAGCTTTGAATCAAACAAAAAGAAAAAAGCCAGTCCAAACATGGATAACGGAGGCCGAAAATTACCCGTGGAATTGTCTATCAGTATAACCATAACCGACTGGTGATGCAGCAGTGCAACACACCCACGCAGTGGATGCTCATCAACCACAGCTGTACAATTGCAATAAAGAAGGACATATGCAGATAAGAGCTGCAAGCAGCCTCAGATAAACAAATCTTTGCAAGCATGTAGGCAGAAAGTTGTGGACAGATCGTCGAGCACAATGGTGAAAGGTAGTCACAGATCACCAGCCAACGTGTCGGATCGGGCCCACATCACAAAAAAGAAAATGACTACGGTCGTTATGGACTGGTACAAATTACTTATTCAAGCCGAAAAAGCATACAGAGCCGCACGAGCTCTCCATGCTTGAACGGCAAGGTAGAGGAGGCAGTGGTAGCACAGCCGAGTAAATCTTTTTGGACATCGGACTCGGAATCACAGTGCATCACATTATCTAACCTTAAGCAATGTGGAATGATGAAAGCTACTGTACATAGGTAGCAAAAGCACAACGGATACTAAGTTCACTAATTACTCCTGGTTTGGCTCTTCTCTATTCTTTGGGCAGGGAAGATCATCCGGCACGGTGAACCTGGTTGACAAGATCGAAAGTAAAAAACTTGCATAGAACTGGGCTGTCTTTATCAAGGCTGTTGTCAACAGGGGCAGTATACAAATACACTCTGGTAGGAGTAGTTAATGTAGCTTCTCTAAAGGATTAAAACCGGCCCAGTTGGCAGAACTATATGCCATTATATCTCTTGCTACCTTGCAAATATGTCATTAGCCTCAGTTCATGTCCCAGCACCTTTCAAAAAAGCTGTAGTCAGGCCTCTCCTCAAGAAAGCAACACTAGACCAAGAGAACTTGAGCAACTACCGCCCAGTCTCCCTTCTACCATTTCTATCAAAGACACTGGAACGGGTCGTGGCAGACCAGCTAAACTCATATATCGAAACCTCACACCTTGCTAGTAAGTTCCAGTCCGGCTTTAGAGCTAATCACTCCACAGAGTCAGCATTGCTTAGGGTATACAACGACCTACTTAGGAATGCAGACATGGGTAGAGAGTCTCTGCTTGTTTTGCTCGATCTTTCGGCAGCTTTTGACACCATCGATCACAAAGTTCTTCTAGAGCGCCTCTCATCTCGCCTGGGCATCACTGGCACTGCTCTGCAGTGGTTCAGGTCCTATCTCAGTGGGAGACTCCAGAGTATTGACGTGAATGGAAAAAGATCATCTGAAGTACCTCTGAAATATGGAGTACCTCAGGGCTCAGTGCTAGGTCCGGTTCTTTTCACGGTTTATACTCTCCCTCTTGCTGATGTGATTGCCAAGCACAACCTAGGCTTTCACTTCTATGCGGATGACACTCAGTTGTACCTTTGCTTTGATCCCTCCCAGCCTTCGAGCACCTCAAACTCTCTCAACTCACTTGCTGCATGCATTGATGACATCCACACATGGATGGCAGCAAATTTTCTATAACAACGATGATAAAACTAACTTACTAGTGACGGGCAAACCCAGTGTTATTCAGAAATTGGAAAGGCTGACGCTCAAAATTGGCTGTGCCAGCATATCTCCTGTCGAATCAGCTCGAAATCTAGGTGTCATATTCCAAAGCGACCTCTCGTTAGACGACCATATCAGCTCCACGGTCAAATCTGCCTATTTTCAGCTTCACAATATTGCTAAAATTCGGGCTTGTTTAGATAAGGATACCACGTCTAAGTTGGTCCATGCATTCGTGACATCTCGTCTCGACTTCTGCAACTCACTGCTTACTGGCCTCCCAGCATGTGCGATCAGGCGATTGCAGCTGGTGCAAAACTCTGCAGCTAGGCTTGTCTGTCGTGAGCATCGCAGTTGCCACATTATTCCACTTCTCGCCGACCTGCACTGGCTACCAGTCAAGCAACGGATTGACTTCAAGGTTTTGTCGCTCACTTTTAGGTCCCTTCATTCTATGGCTCCAGCCTATCCATCTCTCCGACATACTCCCCCATCAGGCCAAGCATCGTACCACTCGCTTTTCGGAATCCAACAGTCTAGAAATACCTCGTACAAACCTCAAATCCTTTGGAGACCGTGCATTTAGTTCGTTTAAAAAGAACCTAAAAACACACCTATTTAGGACTGCATTTAGTGGGTCTCTGTGATTCGTCCTTGATGAGCTTATGCATGCTGACACTGTGCATGCTGCCACTAACCACATTTGCATGCTGACCCTGTGCATGTCACCCCTAACCATGTCATTTATTTTGTTTGTTTTTTAAGCATGATTTTACTTGTTGCTACTGTTGTTACTTTACTTAGTTGCATTTCCCTTTGCAGCAAATGTAAAGCGCCTAGAAAGAGACTGAGTTCTCTGAAGGCGCTTTATCAAGTACATTATTATTTTTATATTATAATAAACAAGGAAAGTGGTATATAAACAAATCAAACCAATGCCCGAAAAATTAAATTTAAAGCCTCGTTTGAACGAATTGTGTTCCACAAATTTCATCAAAATTACCGAACAGGTCAATGGATGGAGCCCATGGCTCATCAGATGCAAAAGTTAATAAAAAAAAGGACAATTTAAAGGCTATAACCAATTCAGCAGATCGTCCTAAAAGCATGCCATATCAGCAACTTGCTAGGGCATTAGTTCATGATAAATAACTTCTAAGTCTTGCAATGCACACCCAAGAACCACTCACACTGCACTGCACTGTTTGGAGCTGTCTCCAACCTGGGACATGAAACCAGACTGCCACTGTGGCATCTAGATGTCAATTCAGGCTTATCTAAGAAAGGGACCAGCTCCATACTGATAAGCAATGGCCAACTACTGTGCCAAAACCAGGTCAGCAGAAAAGCAAAAGTTCAGGGGCTAATAAATCTCTACAGCACTAAACTAACCAATATATCAAAGTTTCCTTGAAAGGATAGGTAGTCTCATAGCCCAGTATGTCCCTACTAGGCAATCCAAAGAGGGTAACCAATAATTTTTAAAATTTAGCCTTCTCGCCTCTGAGATTATTTCGAATGGCTTGCTACTACCGTGCAAATGCTTCAAGCCAAATAAAAAGCTTACGAGCAGCATGAAGTAACGATGTAGCAAAGTTTATGCTTTTCATGGATGCACAAGGTACAATCGACAAATCAATAGTTCCGGCACATCTTCAGCTGTCGCCAGGCGATATGAGCACTTAATGCTGTACCTCTTGTTATTGTGGGCAATCCATTCAGAAACACTAAGATCGGGATGAGCTAGCAATCATATGGCTACCTAGCTTCAAAAAGACGATGCGATGAACATTTTGGGGTGACAGCCATGGGTCGGAAAAGCTATACACAGGTTCTAACCTCATCGTGAAGCACATCGTATAGCTGGACAATGCCCTCTTGACCTCTGCAAGCTTTAAGTGCCGTCACCTCATGTGCGACGTCCATTCGGCGGCTTACAATCTTTGCTGCAAACGGTTTGCTTGTTCGCTTGTGTATGCACCTCCGACACACTGAGAACGAGCCGTCACCAAGGAAGCCCTCGGCTGACATATCCAGATCGTAGATCTGGAAGAAAAGAGAGTCCTAAAAGAAAAGATAAAACTCGGGTGGCTTCTTTCTGTGTTTTGTCATAGGCAATGCAAAGCAGCTCAGACGTGCCACATTAATTTACTCTGATTAACCTTGCCATTCGCAGGAGTTGGCCATAGCATAAGCCCTGTGTCAATAATGGAGGAACAGCTAATTCTAGTGAAGAAAGTGATACCATTGATTTACAGTCGTCTTCTCTAGTGACTCGTACAAAGCATGCAGCAACATGGAAATAGGAAACTAATGGTCAGCTATAATGCATTAACTTTCATGCAGGGAAAGCATTTGCATTGACGATGTAACCATGACGAGCCTATAATGCTTGAGGGGCATCCTAACCCCTAAACTGGCCTGAAAGGCTCTAGCTCTTGCGATTCGCACAAACAAGCTCTCGATAGTCACAATTATATTATTGTTGTTATTATTCTTATTTTGCTCATGGACGGTCATGCAAATAGTGAAAAATATGAGACTAGCAAAGTTAAAAAAATGGAAGCACTCATAACGTCACGAGTCCCAGAGAAGTCCTTGGGAACATCACGAGACTATTTAGTTCTCGAAAGGAAAGTTTGCATGCATGTAACTGAGAGTCGCAATATGGTATCGCTGCAGATATAAACAACAGGGGGAGGAGTCCATGATGCACAAACAGAGGAGCAGTGCAGCACCCCAGTCTTAGCATGGTCATACACGAGGTTCACAGCCCAATATGGCCTTCCCCAGCAATCCATGCCGGGCAGGTACGCAGACGTGTTCCGTGCAAGTCTGCGGTTATGAACAGCTGCCAGTGACGATCCTTTCACGTCAGAATTTTTTGTGGTACAGAGCTTCCTTGTGCTAAGGCGTACACCGGCAGCCGTTTGGCGATGGCCGGTATTATACTCCCCCCCCCCCGAATTACGGGTCTAATTTCTTACCCAGCTTTGCTACAGAAGTTATCTGAAGGTGGCCGGGCCGCAAAGGTTACATGTATTTCCATCTGTAAGTCTACAAAGCAACGAAGACTAAGTGGGTGTTATGCAGGAGAGTTTTGTATAGCTCCCTCAAAGCCTAAGCAGTTTTCGGTATGCATTCGCTAGCCAACAGACTTCATCTAATGCAATAAAGAGAAAGTGAGAAGCATAGCTGTGGCAGGAGAGCAGTTGAGGAAGTAGCAATTCAGGACCGCTCGAAAGCATGTGCCATATTCGGCAGCAGGAGAATAGTTGTCGTTGCTTAATAATCCTGGAAGTGAATTCCACAGTCTAGGCCCTTCGGAGCAAAAGCTTCGGTCGCCAACGGTCTTAAAGCAGAGGAATTAAATAGCTAATTGATTATCCATGTAGGACCTGAAGGCATAAGGAGGCTGAAACTGATGCAGCAGTTCTGGATGAAGGAGCCAGGCTGTGGCAGGCCTTTTGGGGTCAGCATAGGAACTTTACTCTGCATCTATTAATCAACCGGCAGCCATTCAAGCTCTTTCAGTAAAAGGAGACACGTGGTTAAACCTCTGATATTTGTAAACTGGCCTTTCAGCCACATTCATCACCAGCTTCAGTAGCCTCGTGGCTTTTTAGGTAGCCCAGCCAAAATAGAATTGCAACAATCTAGCCGAGACAGAATCAGGGAGCTAGTTAATTTTTTTGCAAGCCAAAGTGGAAGACAGTTCTTTGTCTTAGGTCGGACGTGATGGTTCGCTGTGGAAGCAGTCTTCTTAACGAAGCTTTCAAAATTGAGGCCGCTGTCAAAGACGATATCCAAATTCCCAGCACACTGTGATGGTTGCACAACAGATCACCTATTAGAAGAGCAAAGTCTTCTAGTCCAGCCACATGCTTGGGGTGTTCTATGAGTAGAAGTTCTGTTTAAATAGCAGTTCTGTTTCGTCTTTCAGCTTAGGAAATTTGCCAACAACCAGAATCAAATGTCTGCAAGGCAAGCGCTCAGTTTATCAGTCGCTGCAGCTGATTCCGATAGCGTAAATGACAAATACAGCTGAGTATCATCAGCATAAAAGTAATAGCCTATTTCGTGCGCCCGAATCACTTTTCCGAGAGGCTCATTATAAAAATGGAGAACAGCAAAGGACCGAGGATAGCCCTTGTGGAACGCCAGACCGATCGTTGTTCTGAATCATTCAAGAAGAATATCGCGATCAATAGTGTCAAAGGCAGCTGATAGATCTAGCAGCACTAGCGCGGTGACATTCCCATCATCGTTGCTGCGTAGGATGTCATTGGTTACACGGAAGAGAGCAGTTTCAATGAATTGCTACAGCTTGAAACCCAACTGAAATTTTTCTGAAAATCGATTCTTTTCAATGTGTGCTACATCCAGGAAAAGCCTTGTAAGCCCTCACCGAACCGATCTGCCAGTTATGTTAACGGCCACTGAAGCTGAGTGAATACTGCTGCAAAATAGTGCCTCTACAAGTTATAAGCTATTTCAGACGACATAATATCTGCTCTAATCCCAGCAAAACAATGTGCTGCATCTACAGGCAGATGATGAGAGATGAGGGCAAACCGTGCTCTAACGCAGCGAATCTGACTATCATTCTCCACTATGACAGACAGGTGGGTTGGTCACATATTTCTTGGCCAAGCTGGCATTGCAAGCACGATCAAATTGGAAGAAGGGCAATAGCGCTTTTATCCAACTGACAGGGTTCAAAACTTCATCAAATGCTTGCCACGTAAGGAAGGTCAAAAGAACGACATCCAGAGTGGGTACACGGGCTGCTAATGAGCTCGAGCTCCTAAGGCATTCTTAGCCTTCTTATATAAATGCAAAGTTATGAAACATTCCATTTTGGTACCGTAGTAGAAATCTTGTCCGATTCACTGGAAGTCAAGGCCAATCCCTAAGAAGACGTATGCTGAAGACCAGGATCTGCCGACAATCTTGGGGGTGGGTGGGAGGGTTTAGAACTCCATGGGAATTTTGAGGAAATGCCATACTGATGCCAATAAAATTTTTACCGTAAAAATAATCTGCTAGTATGCAAAATAAAACTATTTACAAAGTCCAGGACAACAATCTCATTCGGAAAATTTCATTTACTAGACACTGCAAACCCCTGGCAAACTCTATCAAGTTGGCTAGCAAGACAACGAGGCCGCAGTGCTGCATTTGGCGAATTGCACGGAAAGCACACCATGCAAGCCGCCAGTGCAAAACTGGCACCCACACACAGTGGGCTGGGGGAGGTATGCCGATTTGCTTGCTGTCACCTTGAGCTTGCTAGCCAGAGACAGGTTCAGTTCGTCTCTGACCCTGCTGGACTGCAAGACAAGATCCTCACCACTGCTGGCGCCGTTTCTGCTGAACACCACCGACGGTGCCACGTACGAATAGCCCTGCAAGTAAGTAGCTCAATAAAGTAGCCAACTCACGTGCTGCAGGCAGAGCCACTTTGTAAGGGTGAGCACAGCACCAGGGCCGCCTTGGAGTAGCCAGAGCCGAGCTCGCTTTGTCGTGCGCGCACCTTGGGCGCACGGCTCATCGCTCCGAGCACAACAAACGCTCTCTTGTCAAGATCGCACGATCGGCAGCGCAAGCAGCTACCCAGCATGAATGTAACAGACAAGCAGACAAAACGGGCCATAAGATGAGTCATCTACTGGAACAGTACACATGACTCCAGGCGGCCATAAACAGCCTATAACACGGCCCATAACGCTACTAACATGCACACACGTGGACGGGGCGTGGCCAAAATGAACAGTCACTTGCACGCGTGAGCGAGCTTCCAGCCCAAGAATGTGACATGTCATTTCCTGCCTCTTCTTTCTCTTCCTCCCCGATACGCACGAATTCTCACAACTCACTTTGTTCCGACTCTTTCATGTACAAAGCCGACATGACTTTGACAGACACGAGTAGGTAGTGCTTGCCGTAAGGCATATAGGACGTTCATCTATGCTCTAAGCACTGCGAATGCTGCAAATTGCATGCAGCATAGCTCATGGCATGTCACATGTACGCAGCACATGGTAGTAGCAAGCCGTTGAACCCAGTACTGTATGGCCATGCATCCGGTCAGCTCCGACCCCCCTGTTCGCAAAAGATGATTTTCGGCAGCTGAGGTCATCTCAATCTGGGAAAGCAGCAACTGGAATTCGTGCAATGCATCTATTTTGTGACCCTACCTAAGCACATTACCTCAAACTGTTTGCTAGTCGACTAAAGGTTGCAGCATGGACAATTACTGCTTCCACCCAACATAGACGACAAGTGCCTGGACACAGGCAATCAGGTGGACCAGCAGCTCTGGCATGGTCATTCCCACCTCCCGACACCAAGCGCTATTAGTGCTTCTTGTCTGTTGCAGAATTCTCTTCCGAAAATCAAGGTTCTTACGAACTTCGTATATGAAAACCGAGACAGCTAAGACCTGTTTAAAGCTTATCTGCTTGTTGTTTGACCGTAGCGCTTAAGAAATGACATACTATTTACATGTGGACGCTTACAGCCTATAGCAGCACCTGCAAACCAGTGGTGTCGGCCTTGAAATCGCCAATTGTTATGAACATGCATATTATGTCGGCCTTAGCTTCGCCGACTTGTAAACATGTACCGTTTTCTTACGAGTATAAGCCACATTTTTTCCAATTTTTATTTTGAAAAAATAGCCTGCGGCTTATACACTGCAATTCAGTGTCAGTCACTATATTCAATGAAAGTGACGACTCAGGCATTGACAACTTTGCAGAAGACTATGAAGATGTTATCAGTGATACTGACGACGAGCTTCTTGCTAACTGTGACGATTAAAGCAAACTTAAAATAATACAAAATGCGCTATACATTCGATTATAATATTTTGCAATAAAAACTTTTTTTTAAATTGTCCATAAATTTAGGGTGCGACTTATACTTGGGTCTGACTTATACTCGTAAAAATACGGTATATTAGGTATGATTGTGTGTGCCTATTATCATTTGCTATCCTCCAAATGCTTTTCTTGCTGCAGTTGTTGTTGCCAGGATCCGTGTATTGGGTTTCTCCAAAAAAGGGCCTAGGCAGAGCCTCCACGGTGGCCGGAAGCTTGCTCATTCGGTATTCAAAGCATTGTCTCATCCAGCCCTGTAAGATCTTCCTCGTGGGCTACCGTGAATCATTCGAACTTAGTAATCATCAGGCTTATTACAACCCCGGCAGCCCATCCTTACGCTTGTCTTTGGAATGCTAACTCAAGGTCAAATAAACCACAACAATATGAGATGATTATTAAGGGCAGTCTCGACAAGCTTGCTTTGACCGAGACCTGGCTCAAATCGCCAAATAGCCTGACGATAACCAATGCCACTCCGACAGGTTTCTCGTTTTTTTATTATCCTATATCAATCAAAACTGGAGGAGAAATCGACATTACCACCCGTTCCAGCCTCAATTAAAAACCATTTACAGTCACCTCGAAGTGGTCTTTCGAATCTCTTGTTTTAGGCCCGCGGCCCCCCCCCCGACAACAAGCTGTCACTGGTGGCAGTAGTCTATCGCCCTCAGGCAAAAAGTCCTCCTTTATCACAGATTTCTCTGATCTCATTTCGATTATGTATGCAAAAAATCGATCTTCCCTCATTATGGGTGATTTTAACATTCATTTTGATAAGTTATCTGACGGCTTCAGTACCAAAATTCGTGCACTGACTTATTTTCTCTTGTAGCTCAGGTGCACGACCCTACTCACACCAAGGGTCACACGATCGGCCAAATTTTCTCCTACAACTGAATGCTATCATCGCCTATTATTACCTAATTCTGTTTATCTGACCACATACAGATCTCATTCAGTCGACAGTGTGTGCCTTCCTCAGCATAAAAAATCATCTGTGAATTGCAAAACCTCAATAACCTTGACATCGATGCTGTCAGAGCGAAAACATCTTCACCCCTGCTTCTCAATCTCTCTTCTGACCTGTTATAATTTAAACACGACCCTTTCTGATGAGCTTAACGAGTTTGCACCTCTGACTAAGTACAATGTGTGCCCTGGCCCAGACGGCCTATGGTTTACCACAATCATAAAACTAGCCAGGTCTACTGAGCACAAGCTTGAAAAAGCATAAAAAAGAGCAGGACGGACTGTTCATCGTCAGGCATACGAAGACTACTGTAGATCATAGCAATCGATCCTAGCAAAGGCCAATTCTAGCTTCTAAAAAATATAGTTGAATCGCAAATGCACAATCCCAAAATACTGATGTCTATCATTTACCATCTCCTTAACTGCTCCCAGGTTAGTTCCTTACCTAGTGATCCTTATGGTAGCCTAGCCGATCACTTCTCTAGCTTCTTTGTCAGCAAGATAGACCAGATCAGAGAGTCTATCCCTAGGGTAGCAGCATCCCTTCTTGACTCATATCCCTCAATAACATCAACACATGACTCCTGTCCCTAAACTCGTGCACTATCTCAATATCTACATTCAAAGAGGCCAGGAGTGACCTTATCCTAAGTTCACCTCCCAGTCAAAGAAGACTACTAGTCCTCTAAAAAAAAATCCTAGCTGATTAAACAGCCTCTTTTTGTATAGCGACAGAGGAGCCTTTACGGCTATCACCATCGCTTGCAGTGGCGATAAAGAATTGCCCACTGCAGGAATCGAACCCGCGACCTCGGGACCGAGGTCATGAAAGCAACCGCCTTACCTAGTGTGCCATCACGGCTCACCCACCCTATTCCCACTGTCCTACTTCTACGATGCATAGATCTGCTGCTTCAATGCATAACTAACATGATACATATTTCCTTAGCCTCAGGTGATGCCCCACCTTTAAAAAGGCCATTTAAGCCATCAATTAAGTCAGACAATTAATTAAGAAAGCATCACTAGACCAAGATAACTTAAGCAGCTTGTGCCCAGTCTCCCTTCTACCGTTCCTACCAGAGACACTGGAACGAGTTGTAGCAGACCAGCTGAACTCCTAAATTTAAACCTAAAACTTAGCAAGTAAGTTCCAGTCTGAATTGAGAGCTAATCATCCCACAGAGTCAGCATTGCTTCGGGTGTATAACGAGCTTCTCCCCAGGAATGCAGAATTGAGTAAAGTCTCTCTGCTTGTTTAGCCTGATCTTTCGGCAGCTTTTGATACAATTGATCACTAAGTCCTTCTTGAGCTCCTCTCACCTTGCCTGGGCATCACTGGCACTGCACTGCAATGTTTTAAGCCCTATCTCAGTGGGAGGCTCTAAAGTATTAATGTGAACGAACAGGTCATCCGAAGAACCGCTGAAGTACGGGTTACCTCAGGGTTTCGTGCTCGGTCCACTTCTTTTCACAGCTTATACTCTCCCTCTTTCCGATGTGATAGCCAAACACAATCTAGGCATTCACTTATATGCAGATGACACTCAGTTGTACCTTTGCTTTGACTCCTCCCACCTCTCGAGCACGTCAAATTTTCTAGCCCCCCCTGCCCCGTTCTGCATGTATTGATGACATCAGCACATGGATAGCACCAAACTTTCTCAAGTTAAATGACGACAAAACCAACTTACTAGCTATGGGAAGTTCAAGTGTGACTCAGAAATTGGAAAGATTATCGCTTAAAATCGGCCAGCATATCTCCTGTTGCATCTGCATCTAATGCATATAATCTAGGTGTCCTGTTCCAAACTAATCTTTCACTGGATAATACATCATTTCCACATCACGTCTGCCTACTTTCACCTGCATAGCATTGCTAGAATTCAGGCTTGCATAGACAGGGATACTACATCGAATCTGGTCCATGGATTTGTGACGTCATGTCTTGACTATTGTAACTCACTACTTGCTGGTCTACCGGCATGTGCAATCAGGTGCTTACATCTGGGGCAAAACTCGGAAGCTAGAGTTGTCTGTCGTGAGCTACTGTCGTGAGCTAGAGTTGCTACATTACCCTTTTCTGGCTGACCTGCACTGGCTCCCCATCAAGCAGCCTATCGTCTTCAAGCACAAACTTTTAGTTCTATCATTCTCTAGCTCCAGCCTACCTATTAGAACTAATCCCCCCAAGCCAAGCATCATACCACCTGCTGTTCTGTCTCAATCATTTAGCTATATCTCGTACGAATCGAAAAACCTTTGGAGACAATGCCTTTAGTTTATATGCTCTCAAAGCTTGGAACTCACTCCCGACTGACGTCACATCCCTTGACATAACGATATTTAAAAAGACGCTTAAAACACATCAGTGCATTACAGCATTTAGTGGGTCCTTGTGATTCGTCCTTTGTGTGCTTATGCATGCTGACATTGTGCCTGTTGCTACTAACCATGTCTACATGTTGACCCTGTGCATGTTACATCCAACAATGTCATGCTTGATGAGATTGCAAATGTTACAACTAATAATTTGGTCAAGCTTTCTTTACAGCATCTGCAAAGTGCCTAGAAAGTGATTCAGTTCTCTGAGGGCATAATACAAATGCATTATTGTAATAATTATTATTATGGTGCATCGTTACAGAACCGTAGGCTTCATGTATACACAAAAGTAATTCTGACAGACACGTGCACATACATACACACACACACACACACACACACACACACACACACACACACACACACACACACACACACACACACACACACACACACTCTCTCTCTCTCTCTCTCTCTCTCTCTCTCTCTCTCTCTCTCTCTCTCTCTCTCTCTCTCTCTCTCTCTCTCTCTCTCTCTCTCTCTCTCTCTCTCTCTCTCTCGGCTAGTGCTAACAGAAGTGGTTATATGGCATTACATGCATTACGCTACAGATTAAAGACTCGAACGAAGCATATTCACAGAGACCCTTTACCTAAACGGTTGCAGCCGGCTTTTTGGTGTGTTTGCACATATAATAACACAATTTTCCCCTATGCTCCGGCCTGTTTGGACGCTTACAGCTAACTTTTCAGTAGCCCTTTCACGTGGGAACTATTATCTTCAGGAATCACACTGGAAAAAATTCGAACAGCAATGCAGGCAATAACCAAGTGTTGGTCACTTACACAATGCAACCACAAATATACTACAAGTGTGAAGTAGCCAAAACATCCAGCCTACATGTTATGGCATGATCTCATGTCATCATAAACTATGAGCCTAAAAATACTAGCTGATTTAACAGCCTCTTTTTTGCATAGCGACAGAAGAGCCTTTACAGCTATCACCACCACTTGCAGAGGCATTAAAGAATCGCCCACCGCAAGATTCGAACCCACGACAGCGGAGCCCAGGTCGTAAAAAGCAACCGCCTTACCTAGTGTGCCATCAGGATCACTGCAGCCTAAACTGTCCTGCAACCTGAATACATTCTCAATGTGTGATGCTCATGAATGTCAACCAATGTCACCTATCTAACTGACAGAGCATAGGCCCAGAGACTTTCCGGTTGACTTAATTGCTATCTAAGGGTCACACCAAGAAAGGCATCAAATCAAGTGCCTTGGAAGAGCTTCCGTCGAGGCACAAGCAGGTGTCGTATGCTGCCATTATTCGTGCCCTAAAGAGCTACACTGCGACATTTATGTGCTTATTCATGCTGCCGTTGTGCATGTTATCAATAATGACATGACATGCTTCCTCTGCAGCATTTTTCGAGGGCCTTACAAGAGGTTTAGGTCTCTAAGGGTGCATCACGAATGTATTACTAGTATTATTAATACATGGTAAGGATAGCATACTGACCAGTTAGACTGGCTGAAGAGCAGTGAACCTGCAGAATTCGAGTTATCTCTGCAATTATTGCACCGGTTTTGGTGAAAATGAGAGCTCTCTGCTAAGGCATGAAAAGAAGCCAGGATTAGTGGTAGTGGATAACACTTTTTACAGCAACACCGGCTAACGAGGGTGGTACATGAACATAGCCACGATCAGGTCCTACTAGCTAAAAAGGTTGCCAGCACCCCAAAAGAAAAATTAAATCTATAACAGGAATCTGCTGTGCAGGGCTACAAAAGCCCCCAGCAGAAGCAACCTGGTGACTGTTACTCTCATCGGCAAACTAGTTATGGCCGAGTGATAAGGCCAACCCATCATATTGGTTGGCCAATGAGGCCACCCACTAAAGCTATGTCTACGCTGGCAAACGGTCTGAGTCGAGACACCGCAAAACTTGAGAGGCTACATCACCAGTTTTGACTGGTACTGTAGGGGGCGACGGCCGACAGAAATTATCTGAAACTCGAGGGCCAGGATCGAGGAAGTAGCCGACAGTGGACTTCTTGGCAGTAGATTTATAATTCACTTATATAGCACCCCAAGAGAACTTAATTTCTATTCAGGTGCTTCACATATGCCTTGGGGCTCGAGCCCACGACCTCAGTCGGACCTTGGTCGAGGCGAGCACCTTAACCACTAGACCGAACCAGCTCTAAGACTTCTGATGCAGCAACCAATCAGGAACACACCCGAAATACAGCATGAATGCATCTTCCACTACTACTATCGGGAAGCAGCAAGTAGCAGTTCCCTTTGGGTAGGATGCAGCAAATACGTGTCTGCAGATAGCCGATGCCCCACTTCTAGTAGCCGACTAACGATAAACTTTAAGAGGTCCACGCTTCCAAAATCTCTCTTGCTACCAAGTGAAGAGTGGATGTACCACGTACAACCCAACAATGAGGCTAGTATCGACTCCAAACTGTCAAACAGTGTAGCCGTGGCTGGTTTGATGCTAGTTGGAGACAATTTGACAGTTGTCTCAACTCCAAACATTCACGGGTGTAGACAAAGCCTAAGGCCGGTGATAGGATCAGAAAACCAGCACACACCAACGGTGATCCCTCTATGCCCAGGGGACCCATAAGCAGCCACTACATGAGCATTCACACAGCACAGCTTAGTAGATGACTGCTGCACCCGAAATAGCAGCAAACAATTGGGCAGCACCTTGAAAAACTTGGAAGACAGGAAAACTCATCAAACTGACCCCTTTCTATTCACTAGTTAAAAGAAACCAAAAAACAATGGAGGAAGGAGTTATAGCTCTTTTTATGCTAAGGTGTCAAAAAGCCAAAATTACCTTAAACATGCGCTCCACATTGCTAGGCGGAGGTGCTGCTGGTGAATCTTCAGGAGCCATCATGGTAAACTCGTCAGAGAAGTTGCTTGTGTCCAACTCACTTTTTATGGATGGCTTGAATGGTGGCGGCACCTTCTTGCATGCCAGCATTTCCCAGTTCAAACCCTTGAGTATACACAAACAGTTACTGGTATCAACATAATACAAATCAATAAGCAAATCCAAAGCTGACACATCTGCAGACAAGACTCACAAAAATCTACAAATAAATGCTCGCAACAATGGGCATGTATGCATGCATCCCTGATCACACGGCCGATATGGATCGGTTACACGAATTTTAGGTTAAAATTCCCCGAGCAGTAAGGCACAAAGCTGCACACGATGCCTAATATATTTATTAAGCTCTCGCAAACATATAAAGCAGTCCAAACGAGTCACTTTCTTCGGTATGAAGCTGGCCTGCCTAGGGTGTTCGGAGAATGCACTCCACAACAGATAAAGTTGCTGGAAAAAGTTACCTATCAGCTATCGTATAGTCTGCAGTCTGAGATAGGCAGACTTGGGTGGCTTCTCAGTCGGAGGTCTTTTTCATCCTCTAGATACTCGATGGGGTTTTTTCGGGCGACTGCCTGAGCCAACCAAAGATATAAGTACAGAAATCATTTTTATAGTGCGCTACGAGAACTTAATCTCTATCCAGGCACTTTACTTATGAGAAGGACGCAAGCCGACGACCTTGGCCACTACAGGCAAGCATCTTATCCCTGGGTCAAACAACGATGATAGTAGACAAGTCAGGAAAGCATTTTTCTGACCTGATTTGCAGTGTGCTTTGGGTTGTTATAATAATAATAATAATAATGTACTTGATAAAGCGCCCTCAGAGAACTTAATCTCTTTCTAGGCGCTTTACATTTGCTGCAAAGTGAAATGCAATTGAATGGTAAGTAAAATCATCCTGCTGATATAAAAAAACATCTCCCAAATGGCATCTGGCAGATGGTTATCCCAGCTTTGAAGCACATCGAGGTATACATTCTGGTCTATAATGCCAGGAACGTGATTCAGCAAAATGCTGGAGGCTCTGGAAAAGGAGACCCCAAACCGTGACTGCACCACTTCCTTGTTTGAAAGTATCCAGCAGGCAGTCTCCGTGGATTCCTTGTTCGGCTACCCTAGAGGCGATGTTTATTACTGCTAAAGAGCTTAAAACTACCGAGCTCCAGTCTGCAATCGTCCAGTGGACGGCAGCAGTTGGACTATTTCGGCATGCCGGCTTAACGCACTATAGTCAGCCGGGCCCCTTATTCCCAGTAGTAAAAGGTGCTCGCATGGAAAGTTGAATGACTCGCGGTTTGCCGGCAAACTGCCGTCGTCTAGCAGCTTCCACTGCCTGCAAGAGCTGCATCAAATGAGCCTTTCCATGGGAGACTGCTGATCTAGTCAGTAATAGGTCCTCGTGCCACGACTCAAACGTGTCACTACTTCGGGACCCTAGGGGGTGTCAGTTTGGCACGAGCCCTCGCTGGCGAGCTTAGCCAGGTCAAGTCCCACGCAGCCTTTGCTCATCCCATGGACACGAGCAATCTTTCCGTTGTGAAAGCCTTTGTTTGTGAAATACTAGCAATGTGCCCTTATCGAACTCGAAGTACTCCCTTGTCTTCGGCATAGTGCAACAGACCTATCTAAGGGCCGAGAAAGTAGGATGTTGAATTGACAAGAGGTGAAAACATTGCAGGGAATCCCCCATACCCTTAACACTTAAATACGCTCACAGTTTCGTTCTGTTCATCCTTATTCTTAAACGGGCAGGCGATTAATATGCTTCTGCTAATCTGCCACTCAAAGTGCTCGAGCCGTGGTTGGTGCTGGCCACATGATGACGAGATAATTTCCCTTGCTAGACCCCTACTAACAGGCTGCAGCAGAGCCACTTGGAGCTGTAGTGGAATCGCTAATATATTCCTGGATGCACAAGTACCCATGGTGATGCGTGTGCGAATGTGCATGCATATATACACCTACACACACACACACACACACACACGCGCGCGCGCGCGCACACACACACACACACACACACACATCTCTGCCCGTGAAGGAAAATACGAGTGTGTGAAGCAACTTAGGAGAGGGTGCCACACATATATGTACGTGCGAGGTCGGCGCAGACACCACATACTGGCTGCCAACTCAGCAGCTTCACAGTTGCTGCCGTCCAAAAAATGAGCGTGTCAGCCACGTGCCAGCCAAGTCAGAGCTGGGTGCTGACTGAGAACACACGCTGATGCACTGACGCCCCAAATTCTCTAAATTCGGCCGTGTCTGCACAACACTAGCGATTTTATCCCACTAGGAGCAGGCGACAAACGACCATATCGCATACCTTAAAGAAAGAGTGGGCCTTGACCTCGCCGGCACCGCCAGCACCAAGGCGGCTCTTGGGATCCTTGGCTAAGAGCTTCTTGATGAGGTCCTTGAGCGGTGATGAGAAGCTGGCGGGCATCGCTGGGTCCTCGCTCAAGATGCGTCTTGAAAGCAAAACAGCCAGTATGCATTAAAACTGGGAATGACCTGACAGTGCTGACAGTGACATCGTCAGATGGCTTCATTATCGGCAGATGGCTTATTTAATGTCAAGGGCATAAAAGACAGAGGGATCAAGATGATACCTGTTTCAATCGGTAAAGACACCTCTGTAATGTGAACAGCTGCTGGCCATCGGTCAAAACCACAGTGAATCACCACTAAGTACGACCAATTCTTTCTGGAAGGGAGAAGAGGGTTCTCAACTATAGGCCAACTAGCCTATACCTGTGAAAAATCACGAAAAATTCCAAGTTTGCTTAGGCTAGAGTGTCCACTGACCTAGGTGGTGAGCCCACACTACTAGGGGGCAATCCAGATTTTTTTCTCAATGCAGGACAATCTCTAAGCAAGGTAAAATAAAAAAGTATTTCAAAATCAACCTATAAAGTTTTGAAAATTTTCAGCACTGCAGCACTGCTGGGCTTCCTCTTCAGTCTTTTCCAATGGTTGAGTTTGAGGAAACCTAGCTTTAGTTGAGTTTCGGCAGTGCAAAGCTTAGTGTTGTTTTTGTCTCGTAGCAGTCTATGATAATAGGCAAATATCCAACGTATTTTACTCTTTTGTTACGGATTCATTGCAATCAAAACACGGCACATTTGCACTTCAAGTAATTTCCAACTATTGGTCATTTTCCCAATCACACTTAATTTTCAACTGCAAGAGTGCACTTTGCCATTTGCATTTATACTTGCATGGGCCTTCATGCTACAGGACGGCACTGGCTAGCAATCCGTGGACGTACTTACGAGACAAGAATTCAAAATTATGCAGGTGGTTTAAATTCTCCAGAAAAAACTCAAATCTGAATAATCCTCCATTGTTCAATAGTACCAGGGGCCAAAAAGTATAGACAAATAGTGGAATTTTGAGTGGCCAACTGATGGCTTTTTGTTATACTTTGTCGAGTCTGAAATTCAATAGCATCTTTTTGGGGCTGGAAACTCGTGGTCGATAGTGAACAGAGTTAGCTTCTGGCTGGGGCCCTAGGTAACGGGCCGTGGTTTAGGCCTGTGTGCCATGCTAAGGTATGAAAAGCCCTTGTAAACCTTATGTGCATATAGACCATTGGTTTCACAGCATGTCAGCATTCTTGCCCTCACTGCCGCCCCTGTATCTCACCAGGTTGAGGCCAGCCGCAAGGAGTGTTCGCGATGTTGTTTGCATTCGGCCAGCACAATCTCAGCCAGCAACAATGCAAGAGCTAGTACTGCCGCAAGCAAGCAAGGCTCACATGGGTCACCGCTGCTATAACGTGGCACTGCTACCAACACCTGCAACAGAGGCAATTTCATAGGTATACATAATGTATCGATGCAATCTTAAATTTATATAAAAAACTATAAACTTAGCATCGATATGCACCAGGCTAGCTGGAAATGACAGCAACTATAGGCTCCGTGCTCAGCTAAACCATGAGCGTGCGTGCCAGCATGTTGCATGCATTTCCATGTCTAGCACTTATGCAAATGTGTGAAACTGTACACTTCAACCACAGCCATCAAAGCTGCATTGACATCAGGGGTCACTTGACTGCCACCTTTCCTGGAGCATCTACTCAAAGGAAGGGTGAATAATAATAATAATAATAATAATAATGTACTTGATAAAGCACCCTCAGAGAACTTAATCTCTTTCTAGGCGCTTTACATTTGCTGCAAAGAGAAATGCAATTGAATGGTGAGTAATATCATGCTTGATAAACAAAAAAAATGATTAACATGGTTAGGGGTGACATGCACAGGGTCAGCATGCAAATGTGGTTAGTGGCAGCATGCACAGTGTCAGCATGCATAAGCTCATCAAGGACGAATCACAGAGACCCACTAAATGCAGTCCTAAATAGGTGTGTTTTTAGGTTCCTTTTAAATGTGGTCAGGTCAAGGGATGTTCTGACGCAGGTCGGGAGGGAGTTCCAGGCTTTGGGAGCATAAGAACTAAATGCACGGTCTCCAAAGGATTTAAGGTTTGTATGAGGTATTTCTAGACTGCTGGATTCCGAAAAGCGGGTGGTACGATGCTTGGCCTGATGGGGGAGTATGTCGGAGAGATAGGCTGGAGCCATAGAATGAAGGGACCTAAAAGTGAGCGACAAAACCTTGAAGTCAATCCGTTGCTTGACTGGTAGCCAGTGCAGGTCGGCGAGAAGTGGAGTAATGTGGCAACTGGTACGCTCACGACAGACAAGCCTAGCTGCAGAGTTTTGCACCAGCTGCAATCGCCTGATCGCACATGCTGGGAGGCCAGTAAGCAGTGAGTTGCAGAAGTCGAGACGAGATGTCACGAATGCATGGACCAACTTAGACGTGGTATCCTTATCTAAACAAGCCCGAATTTTAGCAATATTATGAAGCTGAAAATAGGCAGATTTGACCGTGGAGCTGATATGGTCGTCTAACGAGAGGTCGCTTTGGAATATGACACCTAGATTTCGAGCTGATTCGACAGGAGATATGCTGGCACAGCCAATTTTGAGCGGCAGCCTTTCCAATTTCTGAATCATACTGGGTTTGCCCATAACTAGTAAGTTAGTTTTGTCATCGTTTAGTTTTAGAAATTTGCTGCCATCCATGTGCGAATGTCATCAATGCATGCAGCAAGTGAGTTTAGAGAATTTGAGGTGCTCGAAGGCTGGGAGGGATCAAAGCAAAGGTACAACTGAGTGTCATCCGCATAGAAGCGGAAGCCTAGATTGTGCTGGGCAATCACATCAGCAAGAGGGAGAGTATAAACCGTGAAAAGAACCGGACCTAGCACGGAGCCCTGATGTACTCCATAGAAAGGTATCGGTGGCAAGCCGACCCATTTGGATTGGTCGAAAGGGGGTAAGGCCCCCACACTAAACTCTTTGGTACATCTATGCTTCTGTGAATAATCACGGGGAATATCTACATCACCACTCACTTATGTGCTTAGTTATCTATGCACGTATGGAGGTTTGCAGTTGGAGGACCCATTTTCTTCCTCTAGAGAAGACGATACTACTTAGTGGGAATGGTTAGTTAAACGTTGAACACCAGTCACGTAAGTCGTAAAGGGAAGAAATCAAAACACCTCAAACACAGTAAAAGCAGTGACGACTAAGTAGGAGCTCAGTAACAGCCGAAAGGCCGTTGCCCAACCAAGTACAGTGGGCAGCACAGGCCACGTAGCACAGGCCGGACTTCGATACAGCTCTGCTGCACCAAGCAGGCTGAATGGAGATGCTCTCATGCAGAGGCACACTCAGAATGAAAAACTAGAGATGTTTGCACCCTACCACCACTTCTGTTAGGCCATCCAGGCACTTTTCAGAGCACAGATGAAATTTTGAAGTCTCCAACAGCAATCACATTATCAGCCATCTTATCATGCACCAAACCTGTCCCTGGGTTAACACAATAAGGAAGCTGGGAGCAAGCTGCAATGTACAGCTCCTTCTAACTGCACGAGATCCCGGCACTTACTTCCACGTGCACAGCTAGCTCTATTGCCAGAATTGCGTCAGCTGCCAGCAAGAATTCAAATGTTATTGCTAAGGCCAGCCAGATATGGCCAACCTAAGGGGGCACCACTGCAATCAAGCAGGCAGTAGGGAGGAAGCCAATGACTTGGAGGGAAGGGTTGGCACCACCGTAGAAGCACCGAAGCAGCTCGCCAAGCACATACCAAAACCGAGAAGCGGGTGCAATGCACCGGCCATTTGCCATGTGCAGCCGTAGAGTGGAAGCCTCGAGCCACAGCTCACCTGGAGATCTCCGACTGGGTGTTGCGAGTGGCGTCCGCAGCAAACGGCGAGGCGCCAGTGAGCAGCTCGAACGTCAGCACCCCGAGGGACCACCAGTCGACCGACTGCAGAAAAATAGAGGGATGCTTGTCACTTTGCCTAGGTGTAAGGGTGCTAGCGATGCACGACCCAACTTTATCGCTTGCTGCAAGCAGAAGCGATAGAGCCGCTAAAGGCTCTTCTGCGGTTGCAAAAATGATGCTGTTGAATCAGCTGACTTTCGATTTTTTTCTTTGCACAAAGCAGCATGCGAAAGCACGGGCTGCCCAAGGTTTTACACATGCCGTTCCAAGATTGGTGCTAAAGACAGCTCGGGCAAGCCACAATCACGTGACGGGAACCACCCGAGACACGTGACCGAAGTGGTGCCGAAGCACGTGACGTTGGCAGAAGCCGGAGCAGGAAAGATGGCAACATGATTCGGCATGTGACCTCAACACAGCTGGCCACCCACGGTAGCTGGCGTTTCGAAGGCGACCTACTCGCAGAATCGCCCAAGCAGTGAGAAAAAACACAAGCCAGCAACATGGCTTTTCAAGCAGCCCGACCTGGTACGAAAACATTTGTATGCTAAGACCTCCAGGCTATGACAGTTGCTAGAGACTGTTAGTGGTTCCTAAGTTAAATAATCATTGGAATAGGATATGTCATAGCCTATGGCAGAGGTCGGAAAACTCCGACCAGATCCGGCATAGCGGCCCCCTAGTTATTTATTGATGGATCCGGCCTAATTTATTGTTGGGGTTTTCTTCCCCTTCACTGTAGAGGTACTTTGACTTACGAGTATCCCAACTAACGAGTCTTCGAAGCACGAGCCGTCTCTGGGCCGCATTTTGCTTTGAGTTGAAAGCTAGCTGTTATAGAGGTTGATTTTGCTTTTCCATTTTGCAGTGTGATTTTAGAACAGGGCATTGCTCTGCGCACGGCTAGCGGTGGCAGCCCTTAGCCGTGACGGATTTTCGCCAGAAAGTGTGAACGAGTGCAAATAGCTGTGCCAGCGAGGGAAGTAAGAGGGTGGTGTGAGGAACAGCGTGTGGTTACTAAGGCTCGTAAGGGATGGGCAGCGGAAGACGTTCCGTCTGCCACGGCGTGACGTCAAGTGGGGGGCCTGGTGGTTCCCTCCACGACCGACTCGAGCGGGCCTTCGGGGTTGAGACTGACTACGGCAGGAACCGCTGCAGTAAGTACTTAACTTAGACAGTACCATCGTCTTAGAAATCCTCACGTAACTAAAGACAATCGGTGCATCCGCAAAAAGACCCGGCCTGTAAACTTCGATTCGTCCCCGGGCAATTCCCTCGGTACGCCTCCGGTCGTACGTGTAAGTTGTCTATATGCTCAGTTGTACTGCATTTGTAAAAAAAAATACTCGTTATTTATGAGTACATTTTGTTATTTAAAAACGTCACATACATCATCGGTGTTTTTGAGGGTCCGGAACGGACTAATGGCATTTCAATTCATTTTTATGGGGAAATTGATTTGACATAGAAACTACTTGTAGTTACCAGCTCCGTCACGGGACGAATTGAACTCGTAAGTCAAGGTACTACTGCATTGCTGGTTGCACGGCAAGCTGTGGCTCGTGGGGTTTTTCGCTACTACTGATCACGGGCACTTGTATGAAACAGAAGTGCCTGACTGGGGAGGGATGGTAAATATTGTGTTGTAAACAAGTTCACTCTCTGGTCTCTGTTTATGCACCGTTCAACTTAGCCAAGGAGTGTGTTGCGCGTACGTGTGTGCTGTGACATGCAAAGCAATTTTACTCAATGGTCATATTACTGAAGTCTTATTTCCGCACAGTAACACCAAATACTATGCCTAAAGAGCAGAAGCAACTCGCAGCTACCAGTATCCGAAAGGTTGACCTCGAACGACGTATCTTCAACCCCGAATGGACTTACGAGTTATTCTTCGTCCAACGCGGCAACAAAGCCCCGTGTTTAGTGTTCAACGACACCAACGGCACTTTCAAGCGGTCGAATCTCAAGGGGCATTTCGATGCCAAGCACACGTACACGTACAGACACTTCACCAAGGATGAGCAGAAGACTGAGGCTGCTCGCTTGCAGTCACTGTTGGATAAAAAATCGTCCCTCTTCGAGAAGCAGGCTGCCAAAGCTTCCGAGGAGGATGCTGAGCGGTGCACTCGTGCCTCCTACGAAGTGTCCTTGTTGATTGCGAATAAAATGCATCCCTTCACTAATGCAGACTTTGTAATGGAATGTATCCGAAACGTCATTTGTCCCGAGCAACACGATACTTTCAAGGCAATCCTGCTGTCTGCCTGCACTGTGACTCGAGGCATAGAGGACATAGCCACCGATGTCCGGTCTTTGATGTGCACAAAGTTCAAAACTCTCGAGATGTTCTCCATCGCCTTGGACGAGAGCTGTGATATCAAGAACGCTGCGCAGCTATCCATCTTTGTGCGTGGCGTCACACAAGACCTGGAGGTAGTCGAGGAGTTTCTCAGCCTCGTCCCAATGAAGGGAATGACAACCAGCAGAGACGTCCACAATGCCCTCGTACCGGCTTTGAGTGGTTTTGACCAGTCAAAGCTCGTCTCGGTAACTACTGACGGTGCACCTGTCATGGCTGGATCTACCAAAGGACTTTTGCAGCTGCTGATCGACCACTGCCGCTCTTTGGGCTGTGAGTGCAGGAACTGCGCAAGGTTTCACCAGGAGGCATTGTGCGCCAAAGCGGCAGGCATGAAAGACGTTATGTCTGTTGTGGTGAAGCTAGTGAACGTGCTTGCTCGTCCGCTCAACCACCACATCTTCAAGCATATCTGCGAGCAAATGTAAAGCGCCTAGAAAGAGATTGAGTTCTCTTAGGGCACTTTATCGAGTGCATTATTATTATTAAGCTGCATAGGCTTATCACGGCGATCTGCTTTACCACACTGAGGTTTGCTGGCTCAGTCCTGGAAACGTCGTGAAGCACGTTTTCGCTCTCTGCCACGAGATTGTTTCCTTCGTCTGTGAGAGGGGCCTCAAGGGCTTTGAAATGTTCTCTGATGAGGTTTGGCTTTGGCTTTGTCGGTTCGGTTTCCTCACGGATATCAGCTCTCACCTTAACGAACTTACCCTGAAGCTGCAAGGACGTGCCGTGCTCATCGTGAACACGGAAGCCCACGGTGCGGTCATTCGAAACAAAGCTGGTTCTATGGGAGAAACAGCTGTGTAAGGGCTACTAAATCCATTTCCACACCTCGCCTAGTGTGATGCAGCTCTCGTTGATACCGAAGAATTCGTCAGTGTGTTGTCAACCCTGCGGAATGAATTCTCTTTGCGCTTCACTGATGTGCGTTCTCATTCGCAGGAGTGCAAAATCGTCAAGGCTCCTTTTGAATTTCCCTGTGATGATATCCCCTCTGAGGTGCAATCGGAGCTGATTGAGCTGCAGGCTTTGGACGTTCTCTTGTCCAAGTTAACTTCTTGCACTGCCCTCATTTACTTCTACCGTCAGCTGCCACAGGGTCAGTTTCTAATGTTGTTAGCCCGTGCCAAGCATGTGATCGCAATGTTTGGCAGCACTTGTTCCTGCGAGCAGCTGTTCACCAAGATAAAGTTTTGTAAGAGCAAGCTGCGCTCTCAGCTCACTAACAATCACCCTAATTACATTCTGCTGCTGAACTCATAATTAGAACCTGATATTGTTGCCCTCTCTAAGAACATGCACCATCATGTTTCCCATTGAGCAAACTATACTTTTGAATAAAAACCTTTCCTTGGACTTTTCGTTCCTTCTGGCCTAGTGAACCTACTTGAACTCCTGAAATGGCTTAATAGTCCAAAAAGTTTGCCGACCTCTGGTCTATGGCATGGAGCCTTATAAAAAAAAAAGCCACATCTGACGCGATGCTAGCCCAGTTGTACTTGACACCTCGTACTGGTCACACGTGTCCTCTTCGGCTACGGAATATACAGCTCTACTTTAAGCACACGGCGTGATTATTAGGGTACGGACGCTCTTGATTGCTGTCGTGCTTTGCTATCGTCTTCATACATTAATGCGTTGGTGCTGCTTCTATGACTCGTTAGCTGTGCTTGAATAGGGTAGCTCACCAGTATGTCATTTGCATGCAAGAACTAGCATCTGTTATTTTGGCTATGTTTGTGGGAGGGTAGGCTTTAGTTTTAAAGCCAATGCAGCACACGTTAATAGAATTTATTTGTGTCAGAAGTAGGATAATTTCTGAGAATTGCAAGTTCTTCAGGACATTAAGAGTCATCTTGTGCTAGTCTCGTTGCTTTTGACTGTATCAGTTTTTTTTATTCCAGTTTGTTTTGCGTTAAGTACTAGTACACGATTCAGTGCCTGTTGCCAGTAATATGTCTTACAAACATGAAGGCATGAGTGCAGTGAGTGCCTTCATGTTTGATTTAGTATGCTCGCCTAAGCACGATGCTTACTTTTGCATGATTAATACCGTGCTTGTCACTAACCCTTAGGTATTAACTCTCTTGTTGTAAAGCACCTAGATAGAGATTAAGGTCTATTGGGGCTAAACAAACGATGTATTGTTATTGTTGTTGTTGTCAGTGAAAAAATAGTCCTGATTCATGCCTTTCGATCTTGGTAGGTTTAAGGCTGCACTAATTATGAAATTGAAGGCATACAAGCTTAATTGCCTGCTTGCTTTGCCAATATTTAAGATTCCGTGAAGAAATCGCCTTCAGAACTGTCATTGGAGAGCAGTGCTTAATCAAGTTTAGCAGAATTGCAGAGCAATGCTGTACTGAGCTTGAATGAATTTTGGAGCAACGCTCCTCCCAAATAGTTCAAGAGACAGTTCTCGCCCTGAGTAGCCTGTATGCAGTTTTGACTAATGAATGTGGGTGTGTAGTTCGATAGTGCTAGTGGCGGTAATATCAAAGTAAATTCATAAGCTAACCACCACTTTTGTAAGAGTAATGCTGAGACTAGGGCGAAGCTGGAAAACAGATGTGCTCATTACGGCAGATTGAATTAACCTAATATGGTAAATCTAGATGATTTTAAAGGCGATAAGGTGACGAATGTAGCACAGATGCACATCACGGTTGAAGCTCAATGGGGTAATAATAATAATGTCACACTTGATAAAGCGCCCTCAGAGAACTCAATCTCTTTCTAGGCGCTTTACATTTGCTGCAAAGGAAACACAGTAAAAATTGAAATACCCAAGCGTGGCTTGGGAAGCCAATGGTTATGATTTCGCATGACAGCAGGGCGCTGGCTACAGGTACCGTGCAGTTGTATGGTATCTCGGTCTGTACTGGCGATGTGGCGAACAAAGTGATCGCTCTTCGTGTGCCGTTTGTTGCCAAGGTGGAGCCTTGACTATGATAGCTTGCCCAGACGCAGCTACTGCTAACAACTCCTGAAGTGATGAACTGCTGCTATAATGCGGCCCTTATTTTGCTTATATGTGACCATGCTACCAATGAGGTCTTGATTACAAGTCTTGCGACTGTGTTCGGGTGATGGGCAATGCAATTATATGGCTCTGCATCCTTTGATGTTACTTTATGATGACAGAGAGGACTGTTAGCCTGTCTTTCGCCTTACACATTCTAATTATTTCTTTTAGACTTTTGCCAGCTGGATGACCTTTTTGTTATCGATGATCGTGATGTCTAACAAATGAACTCTTGAGTTACTCATTTGAAATTTGAACACGGTTAATGCTATGGTGTGATCTTAGTGCCACTGCATGTCAACCAACTTCCTACGGTTATGAATATGCTACAGTTGCTGAACCCTGAGGTCATCAAAGCAAATGAATTCGTTTTCTGTTATGGTTTGAAGTCGCTTAATTATTCACCGCATTTTGAATGTCTGCCGATGGGTGCATGCATAGCTAAGAGATCTGCTAGACATTGCACATATAGAATAACCCACATACTGTTTACCTGATTGCAAGGCCGACAAGACTGGATTGGTGAGAAGATGCCAGGGATCAACATGATACATCGAAGTCATAATAGCTTGTACATCGGTGTGTGCAGGCTTGCTCCTCATTGCATTAGGTGCATTGACTAGTTCTGATTACCTTCTAGATTTTGAGATAATTTAAAATTATCTATTGAAATAGAGACAAAGCTAAAGTTAATGGCCTGTCTCCAGACCAGTGAAGTGCTGCTGACCTGAATGTCAAAGAAGCCAATGGTTCAGAAGACATAGCGAATGCTTGATGGCTGTCGGTGATAACAAATAAGATAAGACAGTAAATAGTCGGTAGAAATTGGTTAGAGTCTGGCATGGTGGCAAAGCCGAAAGCTGACACCTACCCTGGATATTTATATTGGGTTTCTCATATTATCATGGACAAGGGTAGCCACAATTTAAGGAAGAGACGGTGAAACGTTAGCACGCTATAGTAAATCAGCCAGGCTATGACAGTTGCTGCAGATGATTAGTGGTTCCTGAGTTATAATAATTAGGAAATAGGTATATCATAAACTATGACTTATATCTCGAAAAAAGGTGATCAGCAGCAAATATTTGTTGAGATGTACTTTACACTTCGTATTGGACACGTGGCCCCCATTGACTGTGGAATTTACAGGGCTATGTTAAGGGCATGGGCTTATTGTGCCTACGCATGCTGACACTGTGTATGATGCCACTAACCATACTTGCATGCGGAACCTGTGCATGTCACCCCCTAACCATATTATTCATGTTGTTTATCAAGCATGATACTCACCATTCGATCGCGTTTCCCTTTGCAGCAAATGTAAAGCACCTAGAAAGAGATTGAGTTCTCTGAGGGCGCTTTATCAAGTGTACTATTATTATTATTATTATTATTACGTCAGTGCGAGTAACGTTGATTGCTGTCGCGCTCTGCTATCGTCTCCACCCTTGTATGCATCGGTGCTGCTTCCGTGACTTATTAGCTGTGCTCCAAAATTCTAGTTCTACCAATATCCGTCAAACATCTGCAAGAACTAGCACCACTAGCTATAGTAACTGTATTTAGGATAAAGTGTTGTTTCCTGAGCAGCACATGAACACTCAGCAAATGTACTTACGAAATCGTGTCCCGTCCCAGATGAACCTCTCACAATCTCAGGAGCCATGTATTCTACCGTACCGCAGTACGAGTACGTTCTTCGAACCTGTAATGTGAGAGGACATGCTTGCTGCTTGGTCTGCAGGCACACGTGAGCTAAACGAATGCCAACACTCTCAAGTAATGCCCATAGATCACACTGGCTACCTTGGTAAAGCCAAACGTCAACACAGCTTGCTAATCCTTTCTGGAGTCGAAGCCCAAGAGCCAGCAAATAAGGACACATCCAGCCACGCTCTGCTACTACCAAACATCCTATTGGCATGTGGATTGGGGTTACCGCGATGTAGCCCTATGGGTGTTGCAATCAGACCGACTGGAAGAAGCATTACAGAAGCCCTTCGAGTCCTCATGAGGGCCAGCTGGCTGCAGGTGTAACAACATGTCTACACTCACGCTCTCCCCTCCTCGCTGTTGGCCCTATGCAATCTAGGAAGAACAGCAAAAGAAATGAATGACAAGCAAATCAACCTACATAATTTGGAATGTCATGCTTACGTTATGCCCACAGCACTACTATGGTAGTCGAGGATAGTACAGCTACGAGTGTCCCGTCAGAAATATCACAGAAGATAATTTAATTATGTGCATATGTAGCAACAGGCCCTCTCGTAGTTGAAATTGAACATTGAATACTTTTTTGCATTATAAAATAGTGATGAGCAGGCTTTTGGTTAGCACTATTTAATGATACAATTAAACGCTGTAGAGATTACTACGAAGTGGGACGGATAACAAGTGCCTAACCGGGACAGGCAATCTTAGCGAGGGTCTGTCAGCCGATGAGTTATTTCGGCTAGGCCTTTTCGTACCCATAGGATTACATGCACGGTCTTTAATTTTCAAATCGATTTTTCGTACGACATTTCCCGAATAGACACTTTTCCTGCGATTTCTTTGCGGCCAGACTGTGCCTTCTCTATTTAGGTGAACCCTGAGAGGAATGACCGTCCGAGGGCACTTGGCTGGTTAGAACTGGGGTCAACTAATTACCAGACTTTTTGCTAAGATGGGCAAAGAAAGTCCGGGTAAGTAAGCTACTCATTCCATGCAATATTTAAGCTACTCGTTAGTTGTTAATGTGAATGATTTATTGGTGCTACATACTTCTCGAACAAAGGTTGTTAATGTGCTGGGTCTTTCTTACAAGTATTCTTCAACTCGTTTGCAAAATAAATTTGTAAATTGGGATTTGCTGGTTAAATGAATTACTAATGGTTGAAATGCATTGTCACCAGCATGGTTTTTAGTATGCATGCTTACCTCATGATCTTCAAAATGAGAGGCTATGTAATTACATGAATCATTATATATATATATATATATATATATATATATATATATATATATATATATATATATATATATATATATATATATATATATATATATATATATATATATATATATATATATATATATATATATATATATATATATATATATATATATGAGAGCTCACTACCTGTGGATTCGCTTTGCTGAGTCATAGTAGAAGTTGTCATAGTATGGTCACGGAAGACGATGGTTTGCCATCATGCCACATGACAGAAGTGTGCCATCTTGCCACGTGACAGAAGGATTTTCTCACTTTAATTAGTATACATATGTGTGTAATATATATATATATATATATATATATATAACGTGTCTGCAATAAAAGAATAACTTGCTTCTTAAGAAAATCTTGAGGACCGCCAAGAAGAAAATATAATTAATTTGTATAGCACCCTAAGAGAACTGAATCTCCATCCAGGCACTTTCTACATAGTATGTACATGCCACATATGTAGTATGTATATGAATGTATATGTAAGTATACATATACATACATATATGTGCCATATATCTATATGCCACAGCACTCGAGCCTTGGTCGTCTAACGAAAGCGTCACCAAATGGCAGGGCTGGCTCCTTTGTCAACTCACACAATCATTATAAATATTAGGCGACGATATACTCTTCGAATTGTGTCTGCAATCTCGGTGCTTTGATATACGAAGAAAGGTAGAATACACACGGTGTAACAAAGCGACCACCTTCTCTTCCGTTATATTTTTTTACTATTGAAATCACGAGTTCAGTGCTGCTTCACAAAGCTCCACCTTTGCTTTCTTAAAAAGGTCTCGCTGCAGTGCATTTAGCCTGCGACTTCCACAAGGCATGCCTCAGCTCAGCGAACGCCTCACTTTTGATAAGGTCAAATGCAGAAAGAAACTGGAGGTAAGCTTGAAGTACTTCACGACCCAGGTCGTGGTATCGAGTCCCTTGCCCGACAGTAATGCCGTGCTCACCAGCTGAGATGGGCTTATCACCAGGTCAGTGGACACTCAGGCCCGCTTTGCAATGCAACACAGAAATTTCCCGTTATTTTTTCACGGGCATAAGCTAGCTTATTTATATTTAGTCTAAGAAGACAATTAGCCCTCGAGACCCTATATGCCTCTTTGCTGCTGCCTTCCATAACTAACATAACCAATGCATCCTCACCCCCAGGTTTTGTCCCATCATCCTTCAGAGGGGCTACTATCAGGCCTCTCAGTAAGAGCTCAACACTAGATAAGAACTTAAATAGCGTACGCCTCATGTCCCTTCCCCGGGGATCCATGTTCGATCTTTTCACAATTATTACTCGTCCTCTTGCTGCAATAAAAAATACCAACTAGGCTTTCATTTCTAAGCAGAAGATGCTTAGATCTGTCCGCGCCCCTTCTGCCTAATACTCTGTCCGACCAGCCCTCACTGGTGAAATACTTAGACACGACACTCGCAGATGTTTTGAATGAGTTTGCTCCTATAACTAATTACATAGTACTCCGTAGCCCGAATGGCCTGTAGCTTACTGAGATATAAAAATATCTGGGGCTACTAAGCGCAAGTTGAGAAAGCAACAGTGAGATCAGAGCTCACTAGGCATACGAGAACTTTTGTAGGATGAACCTACCATCCTATCTAAGGCCGAGTCTAGCTTCTTTAAAAACATGGTGGAGTCACAGATGCACAGTCCAAAAATGCTTATGTCGACCATCAACTATCTTAACTGCTCTCAGGTCAGAACCTTACCTGCTGATCCTTGTGGTGATCAAGCAGATCGTTTCTTTAGCTTCTTGTCGGCAAGATAAATATTGGCAAGTCTATTCCAAAAATAACATTTCCACTGGACCCCTCAGCCTCTAGTCCTTGCTTTACCTCAATGTCCACCCTCAAGCCTACCACTAGAAACCTCATCTCGAAGTTCATCTCCCAGTCTATGAAGATTACAAGTCCTCTAGAACCTAAACCTACTATTTTCCTTCTGACAGGCATAGATTTGCTGCCTTGCTTAAACTCAGATCCTAAACCCTGTGTCCTTCAAACAGGCTATTGTTTGGCCATTGATTAAGACATTAAAGCTCTCGGCAGAATTTGATACCATTGATCACCAAATCCTACCCGAGCGTGCCTATCACCATGTGTGGGAGTCGCTGGTACTGCATTGCATTGGTTTAGGTCCTATATCAGTGGGCCCTATCTCATTTAGATCCTACTCAGAACATGTATGTCAACAGGCAACAGTCACCAGAGGAGCCTCTAAAAAGGGATCTGTGCTCGGTCCACTTATTTTCGCAATTTGTGCTCTCCCTCTTACCGATCTAATCTACGAGCACAATCTAGGCTACATTTTTATGCAGACGACTCACAGCTATATAAAAAAAAATCCTAGCTGATTAAACAGCCTTTTTTGTATAGCGACAGAAGAGCCTTTACGGCTATCACCACCGCTTGCAGTGGCGATAAAGAATCGCCCACCGCAGGAATCGAACCCACGACCTCGAGACCGAGGTCGTGAAAGCAACCACCTTACCTAGTGTGCCATCACGGCTCACCGATACACCCTAGCTTTGATTCCTAACCTTCCTGAACGTTCCCTGCAGCACATATTACCTACATTACTTGGATCGTAGAATACACTCTCTGAAATTGAATGACGATAACACCAGTTTACTAGCTGGGTAAACATAGTGTCACACGGAAAATGGAAAGCCTGATTCGAAAAATGGACTCGGCTAGCATTTCTCCAGTAGCATCTGCATGCAGGCTGTCATCGTGGCCCAAGAGCCATATGGGCACGGCAAAAGAACCGGTTACAGTAGGCAACAATTAAACAGCAAAAGCCTACAACCAGCAAGACTCAAACATGTGACACCAGATTCCGCTACCCGTGACACTGGACTCGGGACAGCCCCAACTGTTGCCTAAGCTGTGGCAGTAGCCCAGCATGGAGGAAAACTCGGCTGCCAACATGCATGCTATGCAGCAGCCAACTTTCCTGCAGAAGAATGGCTGTTTGGCGAGTGGCAGACGGTAGAGATGCTGAACCGACACTAACAGATCTACATGGCAGAGGCAATTTTTTATCAGCTATGGTACAATACCCTTCCGTCGTATCCCATCCCCTTGGGTGGACTGTGGCGCAGCGTGCGAACCTTTTCGTGTGGTGAAAACTCTTTGCTCAGCCCAAAGTCGGTGAGAACCACATGGCCATCGGCATCCAGCAGGATGTTTTCGAGCTTGATGTCTCTGTAGATTACCTCCAGCTGAAATGCCACAAAATCGGTTAAAGCGTGCAGCCATCCACGAAGAGACTGCTGCAGACTTCCAGTTAGGCAGTACCAACTCCTTCCGCCATTGCCGCCACACGTTCTGCACACAGCCGCGACGGCAGCTCGCAACAGCGGGTAGGATGGGCGCACGGTGCTCACATTTCCTTCCGGCGACAAAAAAGAGGAGCACGCGATGCCGGCTCTGCTGCTACTCCTCGCCTTGAAAGGCGTATGCACAGTGGCGCCTGCACGCAACAGTCGCCCTACGGCTCCAGACTGCCCGACGTGCAGTGGCGACCCGTGGCACTGCCTGCATAGGGCAGTGACTTCCCTGACTGCGGCGACTGCCCACATGGCTGCCCGCTGCAGGCGCCGACCGGCAGCGTGAGAGGGAGCAAGGAGGGAGGGGCAGGGAAAAAGAGGAGGGCCGTGGCGACGACGGAAGGTGCACGTCCTTTGGCAAGATTGCGGCCATAAAAGCCGGCCCACAGCATCGCAAACTCTGCCCACCCACCTTGTGCAAAGCTTCCAGGGCGAGCACGATCTCACCGATGTAGAAGCGCACCTCGTCCTCTCGAAAGCGCTCCCTCAGGTAGAGGTGGGTGAAGAGCTCGCCGCCACTGACATAGTCTGCAGATGAGACGACAGAGACTCGGCATAGCAACGCATGCTAGCACAAGCGGCTCAGGAGCGGAATGCATGGCTCAGTGCTGCTGCAACAAGATTCTGCTCGGCAATTTCCGGTTTCGAGAAGTCTCCAGGTGCACCCCACTCGGTCGTGTGGCTTGCGGTGGCAGCAGCAGAGAAGGCACGGCTGCTCAGCCCGGCAAGCAGTAGCAAGCCTGCTGCTTCTGCCCCCAACCGAGGGACCCACCTAGAATGAGGTGCAGCTTGGCGTCCGTCTGGAAGGCGTAGTGAAGCTTGACGAGAAATGGCGACCGGCGTATGGCCTCGAGCACTTGCCGCTCGGTGCGTGTGTGCTCGGTCGTCTTGGACTTCTGCACGATGGATGCCTTCTTCAGCACTTTCATGGCGTACAGCTTGCCTCCATCTGAGCCGCCAAGCTTTCGCACCAGAAACACCTTGCCGTAAGCTGCAAGAAGTGAGCAAGACTCAGGTGTCTGCAGCAACAGCGGACAGCGGGATGGGAGGAGAAGAGAGATCAGCAGCATTTGGGGATGGGATGGGGCAAGCAACAGCAAGTGAGGGGTGGCAAAGTAGGAGGGCAGCAACATCAACTATTGTAAATACAATAAAAAGAAAGGATCGGCTCATTCAACAGCCTCGGCTCATATAGTGGTAACAGAACCTTAACTACCATCATTCCCGGTTGCCGTGGGCCATTAAGAGTTGCCGCTGAAGGACTCTAACCAGCGACCTGGGTCGCAAAGAGCAAGCACCTTAGCCCTAGGCTACAGACAGAGCAGCAGCCAGGAGGGCCGCTGGCCGGCACATTCGGCTGACATACCGCCGGTGCCGAGGACCTTGAGCAGCTCGAAGTCGTCCATGGACACTCTTCCTCGGCCAAGCATGTTGACTGCAGAAACGAAAAAACGGGCCACTGACATCGCAAGAACGGCAGATGGCAAAGCAGTGATTGTGGGCTAGAAGAGCTGCCCAGATGGGCAGCACTAACCCACAGCGCCTGTCGAAAACTCTGCTGTCGCCGACAACTGGAAGGGAGGGGACAAGAACCGGAGCAGGCACATACTGCAGTCCAGAACCGGAAGAAGAAGAGTAGCCACATACTGCAGCCGAGTCCGAACGTGCGCGGCCGCTAACGGTGTGTCTAGAATATGGCGACCGCATAGCTGCAAGTGATTGCTCCTATCACTGCTCAGCCTCCGCCCAGCCTGGGAAGAGCAAATCGCAGCACAGCTAGCTGGCCATCCGCTTCATAAAGCAGCACGGCCTGGCAGTGATTCGCCAGGAAACTGTGTCATTGCGCGAGCGCACACGCGCAGCTATGCATGCGCATACGTCGGATGTGAGATCAGAAATCCGAGGATGGGTCCTTCGGTGCAGGTCGGTCTGACGTAAACCTCTGCCCTAGGCACGCATCGCCTCATCGAGCTGTGCATGGCCTGCGATCTGGTCCGAAAGTCTCATCGCTGGGCTGCCAGCTTTTCGCGAATCTCAGCAGTATCAGTAGCACCTTTGTCGGACCAGAGAGCCTGGTCACTTCACAGTTTATACTAGGGGCTCGGCTTAAGCACCCAGAGCTCGTCCCTAGCACTCAGAGCAGTGGCTGGGCACGAACAGCACAAGGACTTTGCAAAGCGACATAGCCGACCTGGCCGCTGTTTGCTGATAGTGCCAGTTGACTATTAACGAGTTTGAATCGGGCTTGCGTGCCAACACTCAGGAAAACTCGAGAGTAAGTGGCTTCACACGGTTTCCCTGGTATCACGTTTTAGATATTCAACATACAGCATACCATAAGAGATACAGCACAAGCTAAACAGCAAGTTCAATACGAAGGTCTAGTCCCTGCACATTTCAAAAAGGCTGTTGTTAGGACACTCATAGAAAAGGCAACACTAAACCAGAAGAACTTGAGTAACTTCCGCCCAGTGTCCCTACCTGCCGTTACTATCAAATATGCAGGAAGAGTGAGTAGAAACATTCGTCTGTGCATGTGCATATGCCTGCCCAAACCCACAGATACATGTATGGTGCATGTTTTTTAAATTATTTGTGGGTGTGTGTGTGTGTGTGTGTGTGTATCTATGTGATTTCTCTCCTCTCTTCTCATCAACCATAGCCATTTTCCTTTCTTGTATGCACAAGCTTAATATCACATCCATAGTAGAGCATCTGCATGTACAATAGACATTCATGCACTAGCTTATCTGACTGCTGACTTCTATGCATAGAGTGCATGATTGCTGTTATTGTGTCAAAGTGATGCATGACACAGAATAGCCTGACGCAGCCTCTGCGGCTGTCACGTAAAGTTGGCTGCTACTGCTGGTAGCTGCCTGCTACTACCGGCCCTACATTCCTCTTTGCTGCCATGTGTGCACATTGGTGAGCATTAGTCAGCAGACATTAGCCAGCATGATTAGGATGACATTGAGCAAATGGCATGTGCAGAGCCAAGTGCCAACACGTGCAAGCACATTAGCCGGCAATCAGCCGATTACTAGAGGCTCCACTAACCAACCCTGACCGGCGGTTATCTTGGGTCATGTGCAATTGGGTCCCCCAAAATAGCAGTGAAAAGTATGCCAACCCGGAAAGAAGCGCACCCCACAAACTTCCTAAGAGCCTGTGATGAGCATTGCAGAGCTTCGACAGCATTGCTGTGCACAATGTGGGCAGCATGCACGGTAGGCATTTTACAAATCTACTCTCGCATGTACGCACTCAAATCTAAGCAGAGAGCCGACCTAGTGAGAGCTGCTGCCACGCTGTCTAGCGAGTAGTTAGTATTCCTCCTCAGTAGCTGCGACCCGAGTCCCCAGCAGAGCTCTGGCCGAAATGCTGCAGCCACCGCTATTTTCAAGCATTCAACGTTGCACTTGTGTGCCAGTTTAGTGTGTCGGTGTGTCGACAATAGAGAGACTCCGACTCGACTCGACTCCGATCGATATCGACTTCATCGATCGCACTCCCTTGATGAAAGTGTTGGGCAACCAAAAAAAAACAGATCCAACCTTGATGAACCTGTAGGCACACTGGCACCACCACCCAGCAACCCTCAGTCTGGCAACTGGTCATGAAAGCCAGAAGAGCTCGAGAAGACAAGCTCGGGACACAAGCAGATGGTGCTAACCACGTGACACAAGTGTGTATTGCTAACCACGTGACACGAATAGGTAATGCTAGCCGAAGGGCCATACTGTACAGCGCTGAGTCATAGTGTACAGGGTATAAGTCCTGACGTGGTGCGAAGGGGGAAAAGTTGTGGCATTTGTTACACAATACACCAATAAGAGAAGCCCTACCAGGTACTGGCTATTTCTGCTTCAGGACTTCTACGGCCGACCAACTCACCGGTCTTCAGCCAGCAGCTGGTCCGACAGACTGAAGTGCAAGCGTGTCCGGCAACGTAAACAAGAGCCGACATAGACAATCCTAAGTCAGCCTTTGTGCTCGAGAACCCGAAAGACGGCTCAAGAATAGAAACTAATGCCACCTAGGTGGTGCAAGGAGGCCTCACTGCCGCTACTCCAAGACCACGACGGTGCTGTGCTGCGCTCAGCATTCCTGCAGCTGGCAGGCTTGGTGGAGACATTGCAGGGATGCCTGGACAGGCGTGCCTGGCATGCCAGCAGGCTAGCGAAGGACAAGATTGCCAGCCAAAATCGACCGGCGACTCTGAGCTTAGGAATCCCAGGTGCCCATCACGTGACCGTTCGCATTTGCAACCCTGCAGAGCACAGCAAAATTACCCGGGGTCTGGCCAGCCAAAGAAAACCGTTGGAACCAGTCAATTAGGCATGATCGAAACCGGTTCACGACATGGCCAAAGCCGGCACTAATCAGAGAGACAGACAGACAGACAGAGACAGACAGGCAAACAGACAGAGGGACACAGACACAGATGCCGAGCTGGATAGATCCAGCAGTTAAGGGGTTTGCCCCGACCAAGGTCTGGCTGAGGTCGTGGGCTCGAGCCCTGAGGAATATGTGAAGCGCCTGAATAGAGATTAAGTTCTCTGGGGGGCTATACAAATGAATTATATATTTGATATAGACAGAGATAGAGAGACAGAGACAGAAAGATGGAGAGAAAGCAGCAATAGCCGACCTTCATTCTGTCTGAGCAATTGAGCAGCCAAGCAAAGTCTCCTTAACTGGTATCTCCCTGTCATCAACAGTGTCTCGACGGTAGCAGGACACCTGCAGAACAGCTGAAGGTTCGGCCAAGCTGGACAAGTGCCCTACTGCGCACCTACGATTGAAGCAGTAGTGTAATAAGTGAGGGGGCCGGTCATGATTGTATGGAAGCGCAGTCTACAGATGACCATGTCAAAGATTTGCTTGCTACCACACCAGCCTAGTTATGGCCTATCGAGGCCGGAAGCTACGACGAATGAAAGGCACTCGGATTAACAAGAAGCAAGGAGGCCGAAACATGCCTCAATGCAGTCTTCCTTGAAAGGGCTAAGGAGCCCTGGAATACCCTGGTAAAAAATGGCAGTAAATAGTGCCCGGTTGTACCTACATTGCATTGTAGCAACACATGCTTGTAAGAGCTTGTCATAGCGCTTGTAAGAGCTTTTCAGGGCGTCTTATTCCATTTCCACATGTGCCAGAAGACATGCTAAAGAAAGAGCTTTTCAGGGCGTCTTATTCCGTTTCCACATGTGCCAGAAGACATGCTAAAGAATGCTACGAGTTCAGCAGTTAAGTAGATGTGATGTGTTCTCGTGCTACTAAACTAGTCGATCCCCTTATCATGCATGGCCACTGCTGGTTCCAAGACGGGAGTCATCATGCTTCACACTCAGTCAATCACATAAAGCAGCTATGAACCAGTGGCAGGGGCAAGCTGGCAAAGTTAAATGTATCATGCTTTTTTCCAGCATATGTAAAGTGCCTAGAAAAAAGATTAAGTTCTCTGAGTGGGTTATACAAATGTATTATTATTATTATTATCAAGCTAGATGTCACTTGGTGGCAAGTTTATATACTAGCATAGCAGCACAAATAGTTTCCTTTCTTTGTCTCTATGCTGCACAGTCACCTTCTCTCTCTCTCTCTCTCTCTCTCTCTCTCTCTCTCTCTCTCTCTCTCTCTCTCTCTCTCTCTCTCTCTCTCTCTCTCTCTCTCTCTCTCTCTCTCTCTCTCTCTCTCTCTCTCTCTCCATCCTCTCTCTCTCTCTCTCTCTCTCTCTCTCTCTCTCTCTTCCTCTCTCCACGTGCGGCAATGAGAGAGAGGGGCAGTTGGAACAAGCACGAGGCTGTTAGAGCCACTTATAATAATAATAATAATGCACTTGATAAAGCGCCCTCAGAGAACTCAATCTCTTACTAGGCGCTTATTGGCCGATGTAGCACTTGGGATAAAATCCAAGAACAGGTGAGTATGTGTGCCTGCATGTACAGGTAGACTTGTTCCCGCGTGCATGTGTGTGTGTATGTGTGTGTGTGTGTGTTTGCGCATGTGTATGTGTACACGAGCATAAGAAATCCAAGCTTTGGCTAGCTCTTCCTAACGAGAGGCAATTTGCTTACACTTAAGTAGTGGTTAGCCTGCTATTGAGAAAGACATGAGACGATGACAGATGAATATGACTTGTCATGAAAGCATCCCTCTGAATAAGCTTGTCTAAAAGCCAGATGGCCACAGAAAAGAAAATCAGATACAATTTCTCCACCAATTAAAATGTCAAAGCCCTGGACTTGGGCTATGCGTTTGGCACTTCCAATCAGGAGCGGTTGAGTTCATCGTCATCTAGCTTAAGTTTGCCAACATCCAGGATCTATTGTCTGCAAGGCAGGAGTTGATTATGTCGATTGCTGCTGCCAACTCAAAAGTAGTCTGAACAATAAATAAACTAGGGGTCCTCTGTATAGAAGTGATAGTTAATACAAGCTTAGGCCTGACATACCAGCTCCAGAGGTGCTGAATAAATAGAGAATAGCAGGGACGGCTGACGGCCCCTTATAGACCACTATGTAAGTGATAGACCTGTTTGGATTTTTATAAGGATTTTGACCAGTTGACAGTGGACGGTTCATGACATGGAGAGGTACAAGTCGAAACATGTTGGACCGGCAGCAGTTTGAGGTCTCTTCAGAAAGATAATGTGACCGGATGGTACAGAAATGCTACCAACAAGCTCAGGTGGACCTCAGCAGTAACTTTCTTGCTATGACTTTAATGAAGATGTCAAAAGTCACTTGGAGAAGCTCAGTTTCAGAATATGTTTGTTACTAAAGTCCCGACTAGGATGACCTAGTGTGCCACTATATATTTCGGTGTTCTAGGAGCTGTTTAGCAATGTTTTCCAAAGCTTCGACACACAAAAAGAAGTAGGACTGGGTAGCTATTTGCAAAAGCCTTCGAGTCTTACACCTACCTATCTTTGTAGGCAACTGAACAATCTGGAGTGCTATTCCCACTAATTTAATGTGGGCATCTTCGGGGGTAAAAGAGGATAACAAAAACAATGTGCACAAAGGAGGGCTACCCCAAATTAGATGGTTGTATGCAATCATTTGAAAATTCAGCAAAAACGGCACCAAACATTAGACACCTGGGATGCCCAAAAACATATGACCAAAACTACTGGCAGCAGTTTAGTAAACAATAGTCTCCAACACCATTTGCTAACAGCACTGCGACTCCTAACAGCATAGTGCAATGACGAGGCCTTTCGAAAAAGCATAACCTACGATTTGCATTGCTGTGAGAGTCGTGGGAAGCCTGAGAAATGCAATATTACATAAGAAAAACATTTACATCTCTGTTTTAAACTGCCAGGTATAGGAGAAACCTTAGACTTAAGTCAGTTGATTCTGGAACCCAATCGAGTGAGAAACCAATTAGGCCAGTTCAGGGTCCGTGTGGCTGTGACTGAAATGGAATCGAGGTCATCAATCCTTATCGACTCAAAGCCCCCTATGCATTAGCGACTACACCCCAAAATTGTAAGTGCAAGATCAGGTGCACACCTGGTGCTCCAATGCCAAAGTCTGCCCAAGTTTGTGTGGCACCGATCGAAGAAACACGCCTCCAGCAAGTATACAACAAACAACGCTACCATACAGGCATAGACTTTTAGAAGTTCGCAAGCACTCATACATGAGCACATTCGGTATACACTTATACTGGTCTGGTGGACCGCAGGCGGACAAATTGCTCCCACTACATAGTGCACTCAGTACACGAAGCCCTAGCAGTCACTTCCACTGAGTCAGCTGATCCAACGGCCGGTTGCAGTCAGCTGACGGCTAATGCTTCTCCTAGAAACCGACGTGGCTCATGGTCCCCCTCCTCTGGCAGCCAGGCCGAACGACCAAAACAACTACTGGCCGAGGCCTTCAGTGAGCAGCAACAGCCAAGTGAGAGGTCCTCAACTCGCTTGCTAAACCGGCTGAAGGCGAGTAAAGTAAGTCACAGCCGAATACTAATATCGGCTGTAACCGCTTCTAGACTTTAAACGTGTCAGTACCATGTTGTCGACCACTCTGAGAGAGTTCTTGCGAGCTCTTGCGAACACCAGGTCCCTGCGTCTTTACAAGATGCCCCTAATGACTGCTGACATTGTTTAGGCTAAAGTAGCCTGCTGAGCCTGCGGCTCCCTATACAGGCATGACTTGCTGAAGCACTGGCCTTTCGAACATCCTGTACACAGCAATCGCAGCAGCAAGCAGATAGACCGACTCAGCTCTGTTGCTACTGCTGCTACCAGGCATCTGCCTGCCGCTGCCACTGCTAGCAGCTGAATAAGAGCAGTCACTTGTCACTGTCACTTCTTACAGCCAATAGTACAATAGGTCAGGGCAGCCATTTGCCCCTTTCACGAGCAGTTTACTAATGCCACAAGGTTCAAGCTAGCCAACTCAAGTGGGTGTTTCACGTACGAAACCGAAAAAAGCAGCTTAGTAACTGACTCACCGTGATGCTGTGTTGAGTACACGCCTTTAACCTGGAGGGCTGGATCTGTTGAGGTTTTACAGCTTAGCAGCAGGCATAGCTTATGAAGAAGCACGGCAAATAGCAAAACACAGCTAGTCAGCCAGCTTGCACCTGTAACTCACCAGTCGGCACTGCAGCCACTACAGTACCTGACTGCAGGCCTTGACTAATAAACCAAAAGCAAGGAATAAGTGGATAACACAGCCGATTAGGCTGCTACAAGTAACTTGCAGTATGCAGCTGCTCGGTCCCAAGTTCTATGGTAACCACAAGTCATCAAACGATACCTCAGCCTCCATCACAGCTCGAAGCATAAGGAGGGGCCTGGATGAGGCTGTACTGGGGCGGCTCAACTGTTCCCATTTATTTTAACCAACAAAAAATGCATCGCAACCTGCGAGTTTGTGCTGAAGCAGATTCCACGACAAGTTCCAAGATTCCAAGACAAGACTGCGTGGGTTAGTACTACCTGCTGTAATACTACGGTTTCACAGCTTCAGTGACGTCGGCATTCTTCAGCCCATAGAAAGGTTTTGATGATAGTTTATGGATCAGACAGCAGAGGATAAAACTTGCCCCATGAGTGGATTGCAAATAATTTTGGAAAAGCTGCAAACAGTAGATCAAATATTATCCTGAGAGTGTGTGCTGTCAACTCCTATTATTACAAAATTCTGCACAGCTGACCACATGCAAATCTAATTCAGCCTAAACTTTGCGTCTCTTTCTGTCATCAAAGTTACCTGTGAATCACAAAGCCCAGATACCCTTGACATGGATGCTGTCCTAAAAAACATCCTCCGTTCGGTTCAGTCCTCCATCCGACCTGTCCTCACTTGTGAAATAATACAGCACAACACTAACCAGTATTGTTGATGATTTTGCTCCCCTAAGCACATTGTATGCCTTTGCCCAAATGGCTTATGGTTTACTGTAGACATTAAACTAGCAAGTACTACAAAGTGCAAGTTTGAGAAAGCATACAAATGATCAGGAACGACTGTCCATCGACTGGCATACGAGGACTATTGTAGGTCGTACCAATTCATCCTAGCAAAGGCCAAGTCTAGCTTCTATAAAACATGGCATGATCTTACAGATGCCTAATCCAAAAACGCTGATGCTGACCATCAACTTAACTGCTCCCAGGTCAGCATCTTACCTAGAGATCCTTGTGGTGATCTAGCAGATCGCTTGTCTAGCTACTTTATCAGCAAGTTCAGAAAGCCCATGCGAAAAGTCACATTTTACCTTGAGTCCTCAATCTCAGTTCCTTGCTCTTTCTCAATGTCCACCTTGAAGAGGGCCCATGCTACCCATATTGTGGAGTTCGTCTACCAGTCTAAGAAGACTACTACCCTCTAAGCCTCATACATACTGTTCTCCTTCTGAGATGCAGAGATTTGTTGCTGTCCAGCATAACTAAGATAATAAATATGTCCTTGGCCTAAGGTCTTGCCCTTGCATCCTTCAAAAAGGCTGTTGCTAGGCCACTCACAAAGAAGTCAACACTAGACCAGGGGAACCTGAACTAGTCTAAATATTGCCGTTCTTATCAAAGATACTATAATGAGTAGTGGCAGACCAGCTAGCCTCTTATATCAAAACTTCAAACCTAACTAGTAAATTCCAGTCAGGTGTAGAGCTAATCACTACAGAGAATCACTGCTGTTTCAAGTGTAAAACGGCATTTCAGGAAAGCTGACTAAGGTAGAATCTGTGCTAGTTCTGCTAGATTTCTCGGCAGATTTTGCTATCCCTGATCACAGTGTCCTTCTTGAGCATATTTCATCAAGCCTGGGCATTATTGTTAGTGCTCTACAATAGCCTAGGTCTTAGCCTGGAGGTATGGTGCTCGCACTTCCTTCACGACCCAGGTCGCAGGTTAGAGTCCTGAAGCAGGCAATCCTTTATCGGTAACTGCAAGCAATGTCAATATCCAGTAAAGCTCTTATGTTGCTATATAAATGAGGCTACTTGATCAGCCGACCTTTTTGTAGTCCAATCTCAATCAGAAATTTCAGTGTTGATGTCAACAGGCAGCAAGCATCCAGGGAGCTGTATGGGGGTACCTCGGAGAACTGTGATCGATCCACTTCTTTTTGCTACTTATGCTCTCCCTATAATAATAGTAATGGTAATAATAATATGTTCATATAGCACCGTCGGAGAACTGAATCCCCCTCGTGCGAATGTAATCACCAAGCACAATATTAGCTTCCGTTTTTATGCATAGACACATAGCAATTCCCACACCACTTTGATCCCTAACTACCAGCACAGCAAACTCTCTAAACTCCCTTGCACCATGTATAGCGTATTGCTGACATTTTAATTTTGATGGAACCAAGCTCTCAAATCGAATGACGATCAAACCAGCTTACTAGTTAAGGGCAAACCTAGTATTGTATTCAGAACTTGGAAAACCTAACCCTCAAAATGGGCTAGGCTAGCATATATATTGTAGCATCTGCATGCAATCTGGGTATCCCGTTCCAAAGTTACCATTCACAGGATAACCACACACATCAGCTGCACAGCCAAGTTTTCTTAATTTCAGGTATGTAATAATATCTTTTCTATAGCAATAGCATCCTGAGAGAACCAGCCTCTATTCGGATGCTTTACAAACTTCCTGCGAGAGAAGTAATAACAAGATTTAATCGCAAGGTATCATGCTTACACAAGCATGCAAAAGCAGACAAGTATCACACTTGAATAAGCATGCAAAAAGCATACAAGCAGACACCCACAGCCTATTGGTTTGTAGGACCCCTGGCTAGTAAAATGCGCAGAATCATGCACATGTAAGCAATCAAAGCAACATGAAGAAAAGACAAGTTCGATAGGATCATAGGGAAAGCTCGGCAGAACAGATGCATCCTTTACTGAGACTTAAAATGGTGTAAAGTCAGTGCATGATAGTAGCCGGATGCGAGTTCCACATTTTAGAGCACACAAACTGAAGGCCGGATCGTCACAAGATTTCAATTACGTTCCACTGCAAAAATTTGGGCCAGCTTGGAGAAGGATACCACAGCCAAGCCGGTCTATGCATCTATCCATTGGGCTTTCTGCACGTGCAGTAAGACTCTTAAAAGTGTACGAAGACTGTAGATAGGCTTTGTCTGCCGCAAGCATCACAACAGCAACACTACCCTACTTCTCACCGACTTATGTTGGCTCCCAATCAAGCCAAGTATCAACTTCCAGGTTCTTAATTCACTTTTAAGTCCATTCTCTTGCTTCAGCCTACCTAACAAAAATACTTCTTACATAGGCTTTCCATCGTAATTACAGCTCTTCAATACTTAAAGACGTTTAGCTCTGCCTCTAACCAGCCTCAAATCCTTTGGCTACATTACCTCCAGTTTGCATGCTCCAAAAGTCAGGAACTTGCTTCCGGCTGACGTTAGAACATGCCCTGATTTGACATTTAAAAGAACATGACACCTCAGCAGTTCCTCACACCATTTGCTTAGTCTAGGATCAACTTCCAGGTTGGATTAGAATTGTCTTAGGTGTGCTTATGCGTGCTGCCACTGTGCATGTTATCATTAACTCATAGGTGTGTTTCCTTTCCAGCATATGTAAATTACCTAGCAAGGGATTTACTTCTCTTATGGTGCTTTACAAAATGTCTTATTTTTATTATTATGTATTACTAATATTCTGGAAGCGGCATGACGAGGTCTGTGGCAGACTTGCTATAGGCTCTCTCTCTCTCTCTCTCTCTCTCTCTCTCTCTCTCTCTCTCTCTCTCTCTCTCTCTTTCTCTCTCTCTCTCTTTCTCTCTCTTTCTTTCTGTCTTTATCTCACTTTCTCTCTGTTTCTTTTTTCTCGCTCTCTCTTTTTTCTCAAGATTGGCAGCTCAAAGGCTGGCAATGAAGTGGGATCTGGCAGAACTGGCATGCACTTGCTGTGGCAATCTGACAGTGGTAGATGTCTGGCACAGTGCCCTAAGTCTAACCCATCCAGCCATGAAGGGCAAGAAGCCTGCAATTTTGTCCGGTCTATCCGACATCTCACGCTCGGTGCCATCTGCTCAAACTACCCCTGTGGTCTCCTTGCACGACCCCCCCCCAAGGGTCATGCACACAACACGGATGCATTGGCCGCACAGTAAACTGCTTCGACTGATCCCGCGGGTGCAAGAGCCTAAAACATGGTTCGGGTATACAGCATTATTGTCAGCCATCGCTGCCTTGTAGTCGAGAGATTCATTGCAATCGAGAGATTCATTGCACAGATAGCCTATGCAGAATGCTTCCAGAGCTAAGTATTCCTGGCAGCTGAATGGAAACACAGGCTAAGGCACTGCAAAGACGAAGTGAGCAAGCATTCAGCAATTGCTGTAGTGATAAAATTATACGTTTATTTTCGAAAATGAGTGACTCTTTCCTTTTCTGTTTGGATAGCTACACTGTAAGCAGACCAAACTCGTGCCGCGTGAAGGCATAGACTGGCAGCAGCCCATTAAGGCCAGTCCATATGGCCTACCTGTACCCTCCCCCACAATCGTGTGCGAAATGCCAGACTACTCCTACCATTGGCCTGAAGGAGGAGGGTTCGGAGTCTTCAAACTAAGGCCAGCCTGAGGAAACCAGCAGTTAACTTCGCGTCTTCGTAATACGAAACCGTAGCGGCGATCGCTCGCGATACCATCGCTCGCGGCGATAACTTTCAGCCTTTGACTTCTCGGGTCACTTCACATCCATTTCACTTCACTTCTCCCTCTCCCTGACTCCCCAGAGCTCCCCCCCCCCGAGCGGCTCGGAGGGCTACTGGCAGTGGGGCGGACCAGGCAGGCCCTGCACCGGCGATGCTGCACAGGGTCGTCGTCTGCTTCGCAACGCAACAGCACTGGCTTCGCCGCGCGGCAACGATTTGCCCGGATGAACCCTGCAGCGGTTGCGACAGCGAATCGAGCTCGGGCGACATCAGCTGTTCGGCATGCGGCGAGGCCGCGGCCCCCACCATCGCCCGACGGGCGCCATGGGCAGCGGTCAAGCCAGCCATGAAGGTACTACACACTCGCAGCCCATGGGCAGCTCGCAGCCTGCCGCGCCCCCAGTCGCCGGCGACGCCGAGGGGGCACGCGAGACGACGACGCCAATCTTTCGTGCAGCGGGCGGACGGGAAACTACGCTCATTCGCAGCGAGGGTTGAGCAGACGGTCATGCCACCGTACTTTCGGCTCCGAGCAGGACGGAAAGGACGGCGAGTCTCGGCGAGCGTTCGTAGGCAGGAGTGGGCGACTAGCACCGAGAGACGACATCAAAGGGCCGAGGAAAGAGCCAGAGAATGCTCTTCAGCGATCGCTCAAGGCGAGCACGGCGATCGCGCTGCTAAGCGTCCTAACCTTCCTTGATTTCGTGCGTAACGAAATCATTTTTCGTCTGGCCGCTGCTGTCCTCGGCCAGGTCGGTCATAATAGAGCGCCTACGGTTCCTGAGAGCACTCCGTGAGCCTCACATTAATGCACTTGGGGAGGAGTATAATATCCCATAACACCTAGCCGGAAACCTAGCCCTGGTTGCCACACCCCCTCTATGCTGCGGCGGCTTATAAGCCGCCTGCATTAAGCTTCCTCGAGATTCCAAAGGGAAAGACTCGTCGCCGCCGCGAGCAAACTTAATGCACAATTCGCTTCGCCGCCGAGAACTTCCTAGAGCTTGGCTGCATGAACCTCACCATCAAGAGAGAGGCAGCTCGCCCTGGGTTTTAAAGGTCGGGCGCGACGCCAATTTTCGACTGCGCCAGGCGATTACCGTTGCCAGGCGACGGCCGGCGATTCATGTGGAACTTCTGGAGCGCCTGGCAGTTTATCGTGAATAGGCAATGTTTTGGATTCTAGCCAAAGGGCGGTGCATTGGCTCTCCGCGAAGAAGACAGAGTTCGTGCACGATTCGGCGTCGCAAAAGCGACTGACTGGCGCCGGCCGGAAGCTGCCAGAGGGCTGCGGTCTGCATAAGCTCTAGTAGCCTCGTCTCGTCCTGACGCCGACCTCCGAACGATAGAACTCGCGCTGTCGGGCGGAACGGCTCCCTGGCAGCAACGCTGCCGCTCCCGCCGGGTTCCGAAGTGCTTCCGATTGCAAGCGGATACACAAATCGAACAACGGCATCGCCTCTGTGAGGACGGGGAAGAAAGCGATCGAATAACACGCTCCAATGGTGGCAGCACTCAGTTAGTGCTTGCCGGCAGAGCACTCACAAGCAGCACTTCTCATTTAACGCTGCGCCGCCTCAATCCGATGTCGACGCTCGTCGTGGCATTTCACCCTCGGATATCTGATTCCTGATGCGGACTGGGCCTATCCGATCTGGTCGAGTCTCTGAAATAAGGCTCTGGCCGCTGCACCGATCTGCCGAGTTAAAGGCGTACCGCACACGGCTGTGCTGTAAAAAGCAGCTCTCCTGCCGCAGCCGTATCTCTCCATAGGATAACGTCAACCCTCACGCTTGTAATAATGTTAGCATATATGAACAGGATGAGGTCAACTCTTCTGGTTCTCTGCTGCGGCTCGTCGTGGCCTAGAGCTTATTCCGAAGGTAGTTTGAGGGTCTCATATCTTTCCTGGTACTGCTTACATTTAGTCTCAAGGGTATCACCTGCCGATAAAAACGAGTTGCTAGTTCGGGGCTAACTTGGCAGCGTTGTGTCCGAGGAGGCGCTGACGTGCTGGAGAGCTGATAAAGGGCTAAGATGACGCTTCAGTGACAAGCAGCCTAATTTTTCTTCCGCTTTTCATTGACCATTAGTCATTACCTGTCCTGCAGCGAGTTGCAAATCGCCTGAATAGAAATTAAGTTTCCTTAGTGTGCTTAGCAAAAACGTCCTATTGCTATTGTTACTGCTATTTTCGAAGCTTTTAGAATGTATGCCTTGCTATGCTGGTTTTCACTGTACCTTCTTTATTCTTTGAATGTTAGCATCAAGTCTTCTTGAAAAGTAGCTTGAAAATTGATTATTTTTTTAAGCTAGAGCTATATTTACCACGGAGGATTACTAGTACGATAGAGCTGAGAGGGAAAGCATAGAAGGATGTCACGTCGTGAGTTGAGCGTACGACCTCGTGAAAAACTGGACACGGGTGTGCAAATGTGAATGGACAATTCGTTTTCAGCATCAAGACGTACTTATTTTCTGCTGTAGGCGGTCAAAATATTTCTTGACAGCTTCGGGAAACGACAAAGCATACGTCAGACGACTGCTGTCATAACCTAGACTGATTAGGCACTGAACAAGTGGGTGAATTATTCACCACTCGATCTTGGAAATCGCAGCTAAAACCGAAGGACATTGTTTGGGTAAATATGCACGACATTTTCAGAACGACGAATCAATGGTGACCAACTTGAGTTCGAACCTTAACATCTGCAGAAAAACGATAAAGTAAATATAACGCCCGTGGATTTATAAAGTCCAGAGGGGACAATTCTACCGACCTAGCTAAGGACAAAGTCAGTGACTTACGATCAAGCTAATTCTGTACCCAGGCTGGGTTCGGTTGGCTGGGACCGGACGGCTATAGTGAGGGTTAGGGTCGCCGGCTAGGCCGGGGTCGGACCTCCGGCATAGCCGGATGTATGCGGTGACGTGAGGTCACCGGGGCTCTTGGGTATGGGAAGTTGGCCAAGTAAGTCATGGCGTTGTAGGCTCCCGGTCTAGCCGAGTTATGCACCTGGATTCGTGCAGGCGTGGTCCGGCGATGCTGCCTCGCACGCAAGGGAACGAGTACCCAAGGCCCGAGCGGAGCTGGATAGCTCGCTCGTTGTTGACTTGTTTATACCGCGTTCCCCCCCCCGTGTAGTGTGTTCGTGACCCCCCCCCCGTGTGTTGGCGTCTTTCGGCGGAAGCTTACGACTGCGGTAGTTGTCGACTCGGACTAGCCAGCAGTTAATCAGCCAGCCGGGTTTTGGACGGCGTACGCTCGTACTGTTGGATTCGGAGTCGGTACAATGACAGGACTGCAGAAGCCGACTGACCCCAACTAACACGTTTGTTCGCGCTTGCTGCGTCGTCTTGTGCCCCCGTAGTGTACTGTGTATAGGACCCTCCTTGTAGACTTGTTTAGTTCCCCTGTTGTTGTTGGCGCATGCGTTATTATAAAGAGGTTTAACCTGACTGCCGCTCGTCTTTCCCTAGCTCGGCAGCGTGGCCGGAGTATGGCGGGGTTTGGCGGGAATTAGCCTCTGACCCCTGGAACCCGGTTACAATTCAACCACTGAGTGGAAGATGGGTTGAGCAATCAAAAGTCTAGAAAGAGATTTAATTATCTGGTGTTGCTATACGAATGTAATATTATTTTTTATCATTAAACGACAACAGAATTTTTCTCCTCGAGCGAACTCCAGCGACTTTTTTCAACCTGAAAACCGTCCTAAGCACATATTAGCTGCGGGCCCATGCTTTGTAAACCAGCCACATCCAATTTCCAGCGCCTTTGGATTTTGAAAATCAAATATTACGTTCATTTGCATTCAAAGTGCATTGCTTGAATCAACGCATTTGGTTACTAGCGGTTTGGCTCAGTAAAGCAATGCGTAATGCACACTGCATCAACAGGCTTGTGCAGTACAGGCAGACATAGATGGTTTATGAGTCATAGTTCGCTTTTGTCTGTCCCGATAGGGTTGAATTTTATATAGGGCCAAATAATCGTATTAAGTCCTGAGGAGACCATCCTACCAACCGATACTACAGACTGCATAGCTCTTTTTAATGAGCCGTTTTTATTGCTCTCTTATTTTCGTCCCACGCTAAGGCAGTTCAATCCATTATATATAGAAATCGTTTGAACTCAAAAATCATCGTGCATATATAACGGTTATTACAAGATCCGTTGCGTATACGCTAATCGAGTGCTGGCTCGGTAAAGACTACCCGGGAGAGACTTAACAATCGTTGGCGTGAGTGTTAGAAAAGAGTCCCGTTGCCCTTAATTATTTTTATTCGTATAAAAGCTCGTACAATCTAAGCTGAAATAAGCTCAAAGAACGACGTGGCAATCGAACGTGCTACATCGGAAAGATCTTTGTATACGGCTACATGGTCCAACTACAGAGTGTGATTATGACTGCATATAATTCATTTGTATTTAGGCACCACATATGCCAGGGACCTCGGTCATCAAATACATTCACCTTGACCTTGGTCGGTGTGAGCAGCTTAACCACTGAGCCAAACCAGCGCGGCATATCCCACGTGCTAGCTCGGAAAATGTTAATATGTCTACAGGGTTCGCTACGCTGTCTTGGAAAGTCAGATACACTTGCCAAGCGCTGGATGCTTGGAACAATCACCCATAATCAAATCCTGACAATATCTCGGTAACCAAAAAAAGGTAGGCAAAAACCTGGCTGATGTATCTCGAAAACACGGTATCTCCTCGTTCGTGCAGCCACTCAGAGTAAAACTGAATCGCGTATTGAGGAATTCGTTCGAGTTAATGCTAAGACCCTAATTTCTAAGAAAGTGCGTCTTTTTTCTTCCTAGGCAAAAACTATCTTCGTTTTGGTGAGCCATTAGGAACGCGGTACCCATTTCGACCACGTATCAATATGCACCGAAATATTGTTCAACGAAGCTATACATGCAGTGAAGTTGCCGCTGTAATAGGAGGGATGTACTACAGAGCTGTGGAGCTGGCGATGCGCACTCGGTGCTACTAATAATGTGGCTTAGTCTATCGATATGGCCGCAGTTACATATATCGAGAATGCTCCGGCAGGCATCGAGACAACCCGTAAGGAGCTACGAATGTACGTGTTCATACTAGGTGCCTGCTACCCTGGAATGCTTTAGTGGACGGCTGACGTTTTGCCAGCATTGGGTCGAGCTTCCAAACGTACGCGTAGCCAGGAATTTTCTGATGGGACAATCCTATATTTTCCGGTAGCCGTTTAGAAATGGCAACACCAAGCTTCTTGCTTCGAACGGAGAGCCGTGATTAATTGACTATAGAACCACGAACAGTATCTTATAAAATAAATCTCGAGACCCGCTACCCGCTGTCGATTGTTTTGCTCTCGTTCATAGAATAACAAGGTTTTTGTAAGGTGGCTTTCAGCTGGCTCACGCGACTGCTCTCATTCACAAACGTCGCATACTCGTCACCCGCGACTTGCTAACTGACGCCTCCTTTTCGCGGTGGTGGGTGGCTGGTGATAATACCATGGCCGGTCCTAATACCGTTGTAACCGAGGCTGAGGGAGGCAGCGTTGCTGTTTCCCGCTATCCCCTCCCCTCGTCCTAGATTTGCTTGCCCCTGGGCTAGAGCCGTAGGAGGCCAGTGTACAGAGCCTCGTTGCCTTGGAGCCTCCAGCTCACCGTCGCCCCCAAGATACGAGGGGCTTAGTTCGGCGCCGATATCAATCCGTAATATCGTCAGGGAGCTTACGCGCACACACAGTGCAACTTGGTGTTTCTCGGAATAACTCGGGTGCTCAACTGTAGCAGCCTGAGTCTACCTTCGTCAGTGCCTCGCCGTTGTGTGCAGGAGCGCCAGCACCCTATCGTTCAGAATACGAGTGCTGAGCGTGGGGACAGGATGCCCACTCTGTGCCACCGAAGTCCACGTCGGAGCGCCTCGAGAACTTTCAACCAACCGACTGCTTGAAAGGTAATGCCGCCATCGCGAATCCCGATCTGAATCTATGGCCAGGCTTGGCCCAGCTGGGTGACCTATCCCCCATATGGCATATATATCCACTGATCCAGGCTAGTGAGCCCTACTGAAAAAAATCGCTACTGTTTCTGATCGGCGTCCATCGCTCCTTATTCAGGATTGTACTGCCTATTTGGGGGGCGTACTATCTTTTCGAAAGTTGCCCTCGTTAGGAATATCTTCAGAAACCAGCTGAGCCAGCAGGTGTTCCGAATGTTGCTGCTATCACTCACTCCCTTTAGGCGAATCTAATACGGCGTGTGCCTTACGATCTTTTGAATGCTGCCCAGACTTTTCAGAGATTTGCGTCCCGAGTACTTCTCAGTCTCGACTTCTGCTCGGTGTATTTACAATACATCACGATTGCCAGTTCCGGATACCATTAATTACGAGTCATATCTGTCCACATTAGTCTCATCAGTTGACAGTAACGGAATTATCTCGAATGCAAATTAGTGTGCCGTCAGGTTTTCGAGTCTGGAATGTTTAGGGGCGCTCGGTTTCCACCTCTGCCATTTACCTTGACTGCAGTTTTGTCTTCTAGCAATTTCCTTGACTCGAGCTTCACCAAGCCAGATTCTAGGGATGATCAACGGTAGTGACCGGTTACAGCACTCCAGCCTACGACGGGTTACTTGTCGCACATACGCCCCAACAGGGCAGTGCAGCTCGTTTCTGCGAGGTCCACAACAGCAGCTGAAATACTTCGCTTGATCACCAAAATACAGTTCTCGAGTAACCCATGTTGTAGGCGTGTTTACAAGGGCTGTTTAGGAAGTCGGAGCACACACCATGATGTAGTACTGGGTGCCCTGTGTATTTATTGCATTAACAGGCGTCAAGTCCCGAGCCAGACCCTGACTTTGTCAGGCATTATGGACGGGACTTTCGCTCAGGTCACTTAGGCTTTCTCATGATCTGCCTGACTGTTCACCTGGTGACGTCTGCTCCGACTAGCATCATCGTGAATCTTACCTTTTCACAAATGCAGTATTTGAGGAGCATCGTAGCGAAACCGTGAAACTCACAGGCTCTTACATTATCGAATGATATTTTGCTTTTGATCAGGAGCAACTCACGAACCATGCTATGCTGGTTCACTCGTTATTTCGTCAAAGGCCGTCAGTAACGATCTACACTTAGTATCTGCTGTTTTATTAACTAGGTCAGTTGTAATCCGGTCAAAACGTGGCCACCAGTTTTCAATTTAGAAAAAATAAAAGTAGAACATTGCATTTGTGTTCGAAGTATAGCCAGCTTTCAAGACAGTTCCAAAAATGTCTTTGTGACTTAGCTCTCAACACGACTCGGGTTGGCCTCGGGGGTCACAGCCGCCCGATCCTGGCTTGCTTTCTTAGAGGTCAGGGCCACACGGCCAAATTGTTAGAGGCAGTCTCGATATGGGCCGGCACAGTCTGCTGAATGGGGAAGGTGGTCAGCCGGTCGGCTGCTTGGGGTGGTCAGCTGGCTCTGACTTACAGCTGGAGGGGGACTGTACAGATCGGGTGCCACAGGGACGTCCCACAGGGCTGTCTCACCGGCCGGAGCTGAGTGAGGCCGACTTGTTCGCTGATGACAAGTCCAGGTAAGCTAGGTCATGCCGGACTGGGGGGTCACGCCAGACTGGGAGGTCACGCCGGGATGAAAGGTCATGCAGGGTTGAGAGATCACGCCGGGCTCAGATGTCACACAGAGCTGGATCACACCGGGATGGGAGGTCACGCAGGGTTGAGGGGTCACACAGGGCAGGGAGGTCACACAGGGCAGGGAGGTCATGCAGGACTGGGAGGTCATGCAGGAGTGGGAGGTCATGCAGGACTGGGAGGTCATGCAGGACTGGGAGGTCATGCAGGACTGGGAGGTCACGCAGGGCTACGAGGTCACACAAGTAAATGTACACAAGTTTATTCGGTACACTACTGCCAATGAGCAATTTTGTGCCAGAGTCGTACCAAGATAATAACAATAAAATATATATGTATATATAACATGTGTCCAGAACAACAGGTCACATAGTTAGATGATGCACACATGGCCACTAACACACAGTCACGGGAGCCATTTCTATGCTGCTAGAGCAGCATCTGAACTGCGCAGAGCGGCAGCCACGTATCGGTACACAAGGGCCCTGCCCACGGGGTTAAAGGCCGCTAGTGTCTGCACATGCCACGCGTATTCCCTGTGTTAGGGTGGTCACGACATGAACACGGGAAGCAGACGAACCATTAAAAATGCAACACTACACAACGAACGACGAGCTTCGTTGGTCTAATAGTTTGAGCGCGATGAAGCCGCATGTGAGCGCCGGCCACTGCTTGCAGCTGCCCTGCGGTGCTCGAAGCGAACAGCCTGGTTGCCAGCCATTTTGGGAAGAAGTCTATCACATGTCAGAGCGAGTGAGTCGGGGCACCTGCTCCCCCCTGCTAGGCCGCTGGATGGCAGGAGGGCACGGCAGTCGTCAGACGCAGCCATATTCGTACCAGTGAGAATTGGGACTTTCCGGGTGTGTCGCCGCTTGGGCAGCTGGCTCGCTACTCGGCACTCCGCCACCACTGCCAACACCGGCTCCGGTGCTGCCAGCACCGTCGCCGCTGCGCTGCTGCTGAGCTGTGTCCAAGCTGCCTGCGCTCTTCGACTGGCTTAGGCGGTCGGAAGCACTGCCGTTGGCGCCCTGCAGCGGCATGCTGTTCGGCCTGGAGGTGGCACCCGGCTTCGACAGCGTTGGCACGTCCGGCGCACTGAAGACGCTGCTGGTACTGCCGCCGCCGCCGTTTCGAGCCTTGGGCTGCCGCTGCAGCGATCCATACAGCACTGCATCGGGGTAGACACTAGCGCCGGGCTGATGCCGCTGCTGACCAGACGGCGACGGTGCTACCTGCTGGCTCGAGCCGTACACGTCACGTATGGGCGTGATGGAGCGTGACGACGAGGCACTCACCATGCCGCTGCCACGTGTGCCTGGCCAGCGGTCAGCCGATGGCCCGCTGCTTGGCGAGTGGGGCACCTTGGGAGTAGACGTCCGAGATTCGAATCCTTGAGATTGATCTGGAACATAACTACAAGGGTTGAGAGAGTTTTCCAGCCAAGGCAGCTCACTTCGACGGGGGGGGGTTGGGGGCCTCTGTGCACAGGAGTGGCATTCCCACGCACGTACGATGGTGTACAAAGTAGGTGGAAGTGAAATGAAAGAGAAGGGAATGCACCTGCAGCATTGACAGCAGTCAATGCTGCAGCTGTCAATGTCGCTACTGCTGTTGCTAACTTTGTTAACAAATGAATTCAGCTCTTAATCCCTACTAAGTTTTGCAAAACACGATCACGTTTGAACTTCATGCACGTAATGCATAGCTGCTCAGCGAATCCAGAAACAGAACAAGTGGAGAGTGGGGAGAAATGGTGGCAGCACGGTAAGGAAAAAAGCTGCGAGCTTTAAAATGCACAGCGACCGAAGGCCGCCAGCACTTGGTTGCTCACCATTTAGAAAATTAAAGCACAGAGGCAAAGAGCAGCAAGCAGAGCCGAGAGAGAGAGAGAGAGAGACCCGTAGGAAGTGACAGGTCCAGACCGACAGAGATAGAGGCAGACAAAGCAAGAACAGGACAAACGTGACCGTTGGCCGTGATAGCCCAGGAGATAAAGTACTTGCTCGCTCTTCATGTTGAGATCGTGGGTTCGAACCCTGCAGTCAGCGATTTTTTTTATGTCAAGACTTACCCCTTCGAACGGCATAGAAAGTGCCACCATCGGCTGCTACGCCCGAAGGTGACCACCCAGATAGCTGCCGCCCTGCTTGCTTCTCGTTCCACGAGGTCGAGCTTCCGGTGAGTGGCTGCTGAAAGTAAGCCAACAGCAGATAAGCCAGAAGCTAGACGATCTTTCAGAGCAGCGGAGGTACTGTAGGGGTGAAGCTGGTGGCGGCATCGATGCAATAAAGGGCTTGCCTTTGTGTAGGATGCTCCCATCTGCACGGCCGAGAGTCGCATTCCTGCAACCGAGGCTGACGTTCCCACCGAGGCTAACGATGGCCCTTTCTTGAACGGCTGCGGCGTGTAGAACACTCTGGAGGCGCCCTCGCCGGGGCCGAACCGGCCTGCCTCCTCGCCGCCGCTGCTGCTGCTGCCACCGCCTCCATCGTGCGGCGAGAAAGGAGCGCTGCCGGCACCGACTGCAGCCGAGTCTGCCGGCCAAGGGCGAGCGTGCAGCTGGTATGGGTCGGTGTCGCGAGTCGGCACGTTCGAGTCCTCACTGCTGATGCTCGAGCGGCGCTCTCGGCTGCCAAACTCTGCAGCGCAAGGCCAGGGGGCGGAGGGGGAGAGCCAGATCATCGAGCGGCACGCCTTCGAGGTGGACCAAGGCTTCAGGCCGAGGGTTGAGAACAGCTCTCGACTGAGAACCTAAGGCAAATCACTAGCACCCCCCCACGAGTGCCTCCACAGGGGCACCAACCCGGGCTATAGGCACATGGGTAAGATGCTCACACTTGCCGACCCAGGTGGTGGGTTCGAGTCCTGCAGCAGAAAATCCTTTATTGCACGATACAAGCAGGGAGTGGGGAAGGTGCCGGTAGCCTGTAATGCCCTGTCGCTATTTAAACGAGGCAGTTGAATCAGTTGACCTTGACTTAATAATAATAATAATAATAATGCACTTGATAAAGTGCCCCCAGAGAACTAAATCTCTTTCTAGGCGCTTTACATTTTCTGCACAGGGACTTAACTTTTACCAAGGCCACGGGGAAGTGGACCAAGCAGTGTCGTGACAGCTACCTCTCTCAGTGCGCGGGCAAGGCGTCCCAGGATGTGCTGACCACAGACTAGAGGCCCAATGGGGTGGCAACCTCGAACAGGCCAGTAGGTTGCAGCAACCTGGCCCCCGATGCATTGGATCACGTGTCGAAGCAGAAAGCTTTGCTCGGACTAGCAGCCGGAAAAATCATTCCATCCAGTTTACTGGTAGGTCAATGTCTCACCGTTACACACTGTAACGGTCTACGTCAAGCCGCTACACCGTGTCATGCTATTGCAGCAGGTTCGCTATGACCTTCGTTGACCACTGCTCGTGAACAGCAGGTTTCCGCCCGGAGCATTGCAGTGGAGCGCACGAGCGGCGAGCCGGCTAGAGTGCCTGTTCGGCAGGCTGGCGAAAGCAGCTCGTAGTTACATTGCCGAGTCCTAACCTGGCGTGAAACTGGGCGGAGGCGGCGCAGACCGGATGGTGCCAGAGTGGGGCACCACCGGTCGTGCAGCGTAATAGTCCGGCACGCTGACAGATGTAGGCAGTCCATCTCTTGACCAAGCGGTGGCGCCTCGGGGGCCTGTCAAAATATGATTGGCCCGTGAGAGCGCACAACACGACCGAGTGACAAACTCGGCCTGCCTCGGCATTTGGCGGGCAGGGCAGAGGTGAGTCGAAGCTCCCGGAAGGGCTTACTACCTGCCGTTCGGCAGGAAGGCATTACCTTCGCTGGGAGGTTCCAACGGTATTGTTATTGACACTTCTGCAGGCAGAAAAAGAGAGAGTGGTGCATCAGTTATACATAGAAAAATAGTCAGGGTGCTTAGAAAAAAAAAAAAAAAGGTGCACGTGCAGACGAGCACATTGCATGCCGAGCACATTGACCAACAGAGGGATTACGAGGCAGGGGTGCAACAGATAACACAAAGCTTGACAAGACACAACTTCGGCATGCTTGCTTGACTGACACGAGGTTATCTTCACGGACGGCACGTCAACAGCAGGTATGAACAAGGGCACAAGTGCACGAGCAAGCACTCGCTCACATGCAAGCATGCAGGCACTCACACAGGCACTGCACAGGCGCGTGCACACACACACACACACAAGTTTTAGCCATGCCCACTTGGTTGCCTACAGGCAGGCGGCCATTCCCCTTACTACATGCAGAACCGTCTACAGCAAGGCTTGCTTGAGGCAAACTGCAGCTCTCAGAGCCGATCTGCTGCCGCCTCGGCTGTCGGCGGCGCTGGACGCACACTTGTAGCACGCACTCCCAGCGCGATCGGCAGTCGCTGGCCGATGGGGCACTGGGTGAGATGGGTGATGGGAGAGACTGCAGAGAGGCTCAGCACCATCAGAGCCGTGCCAGTGTCAGAGGCGAGTGCTCGACTGTGGCTAGGCCCCTCTGCTTACATTTGCGGAGTTGCAAGCAAACGCATCATCATCTCTGACTGCCATGAGCTGGAAAGGGGAAAGAAGAGGGAGACAGCTGCCAAAAGGGCGAAGACAACAGCCAGTCGAGGACGAAACTAAAGCTGCGTCTACACTGGTGAGCAATCGGACTCGAGACACCCAAGAGCTCGGCTCGAGTGTGAACAAGCGTAAAGCCAACCATGTATGGGTGCAGTTCACAGTCGAGACTAGCTTCGTTGTCGGGGTGTGGCCTATAAATTCGCTCTCACTCAGCAGCAAGAAAGATCTTGTAAGTGTGCAGGTCGTAAAGCTTTTTGTTTGACTGCAACTGATAATTGTACAGAGGCTATCTATGGACGGTTATCTGCTGCTGCTGCCTATATAAACGTCTATCCTTCTACAGGCAGCTTTCTTTATCAATACTTACTGTATTCCGAATCTTGCAGTCCAAGAGACTGTCCTCCCCGAGCAACGCGCCTATGAAGGAGTCATCCATGGTGCTTTTTTGGGTCTGTTCCTGATTGGTCGGCTGCCTAGAAGTTTCTGATCTACGACCAAAAAGTTAGACTGCCGGCTAATTCCTCAAACCTGGCCCTGGAGACTCGGATCCTTCCCGTCAGCCACCAGTCCTTGCCTTAACTGTGAAAACCGATGACATAGCCGAAAGTTCTTGCATGTCTCGAGTTCGAACGTTCACCAGTGTAGACACAGCTTTACTGACTGCCCATCTAGCTATCATTCAAGCTCGAAACTATTTTGGACATTTTAAAGATATTAAAGATTACTGGGCAGCCACTGGTTGGCTTAGTCTGCTTTGAGAACTGCTCAAAAGCATCAGCTAATAAGAATGCTATTGAAGAGTGCAGCGCCTGTTTTAATGTCACACCAGCCATCACTACCGAGGTGTAGTTAGCAAACAAGGAGGTGCCACACAGTCACACACTGGCATTCGGTTGGGGTTGTGCGCACAGGCGCCAGGTTTCCAGGCTAATTGGGCAACAACTGCTGCTACGAGCGGGCACGCCGGAACCAGAACGGGTCTGCTCGGCTCACCTCGCAGCTTGCCGTTGGGCCCGGGCACGTTGAGTGAGGCAGTCGATGCAGCCAGCTGCCTATGGTGCACGGACAAAAAGCTGGTCCTGGTGTTAGCAGCAGGAGCAGCAAACAGGTTCTCAATGCTCTGTGCCCTCATGCGCGTCTTTCTTAGCTTCACTGCAAAGCCAGCCATTAGTCGAGTGGTGCGTGCATGCTGCTGCTGTTGCATCGCCGTGCAGGAAGGAGGGCATGCAGCGCCACCTAACGGTGGCTCAACAGCGACAAAATGCACGCCGGACCGAGGAGGGGGAGATCATCGGCAGCGGCCCAGTGCATACACGCACCTCCAACACTAGTCGTGAGTGGCTTTAGTTAGACCCGAGTGCTGGCAATGGCCACCTCAAGCGCAAGGTGACACGGTGCAGCAAACGACAGCATGATACAAGGGGGGGGGGGTAAAGCAAGTGCTCATGCACCGTCTGCTGGCAGCTGCAGCATGTGGGCTCAAGCGACATCACAAGGGGGTACGGGCATCGGTGTTTGTGGCCATCTGCATGCTGGCTGTACCCGCACGGCCGCCCTGGCGGAAAGGTACAAACGAGAGGCGATAGAACCACGCTGCAGCAAAGTTCAGGGCGCCCATGGGAGAGGCGAGGACCGAAGGGAGCGCCGGCCTCGAGGTGGAGAAGCAGCCTGGCGCCTGCAGCAGCCAGGCAGCAGCAGCCCAGTCACCTTTGTTGGACTTGGTCAGGGTCACCTCGGAGCCACTCTCACCGTGGGAGGAGGAGCCAGCCGATGCCATGGACACGGCATCGTGCTGCTGGTAGTCGTACTGCCCGCTCGACGGGTGCAGCAGCGGCTGGTACAAGCCCTGCGGGCCGGAGGGCGGCAAGTGCAGACCTGCTTGGTGCAGGTCCTGCTGACTCCTTGACAGGTCTTTCTTGTCTCGCCTCTGCAATTGCGACAGCACATTCAGACTGCAACAGTCGGGCGGGCGGGGCGCAGTCACAGCAGCACAGCGACTAGCAGTGGTGCCTCGGCCAACGATGCTGCCAGGCATTCTGCCTATCCACGCTTGCCGCGCCGTTAGACAAGTCAACTCCAAAATCGACTACAGTGCGCTAGAGGGAACATCCTGCAAATGACACGTTGTGCGCTCAGCGAATCAATCCGGCTTGCGGTCAACGAAGCACGCCAGCGCTGGCTGTTAGCCAGCAGCACGTATGCGGCGCAAAGCAACATCTGCATCCGACGTGCTATAAGCACTATGCACGCTATAAGCACTATCATCAACACGTGCGAGAGGCAGCTCGTGGCAGCTAAGCCGACACAGCGGGTTAGCTTTTTCCGAGACAAATGCACACATCAACCAAAAGCATGTTAGGCATCAGCGAGCTCGAAGCCGAACATCAGTTACCCCATGTGGTGACAGCTTGTCCTGAAGCACACACGCACACACATACGATATGCACATGCCACGACTTTGCGCATCTGCTGATCCTGCCGCGCCTGGCTGGCCGTTGCCGTCCGATGGCGCCAAAGTGGCAGTCGCCCGCTCATGCAAAAGCCGCCCACTTTTAAGGCTCTGACAGCAAGACGCAGCAGATGCTGACGACATAGCCGATTCTAAGCTGCACTACACACATGCAACTACAACAGCGACCAGCTTGCAACTACAAAGAGACTTATCAAGCAAGGCACGTGACAGTGGGCACGTGACTGCACTGACAGTAGCAGGCCTCGGCAGCCATGCCACACAGTACCTGCTCCCGCACGGGATAGGACGCATTCGCACGCGGACTGTTTTCGGCGTCGCCAGCTACCACCGCCACTGCTGACAGCTGTATGCCGGCGACCGTCTGGCGGCGCTTATTGTCTCGGTTTGTGGTTCGCTGCATGAAACAGGGATGCCTTGCCATTTAGGTACAGCAGGCGTCAAGGTAGCAGGACAGAGATGACGTGACTCTAACCGCCCTCACACAGCGAGCTGGCAGAGCTGCTGCTGTAAGGCGGCAGGCTGCCCTAGGGCCCACGCTCCATGCTGGGGCAGATGAAGCAGCTCCAGTACAGCAGCACAGGCAAAATCCCGAGTCGCAAGCAACAGCAAGAGCGACAACCGATCTACTGCACTAGTTTAGCCCAGTGGCTAAGAAGCTTGGGTCAACCAAGGTCAAGGTTAATTTATCTGACGACAGATTGATGCTGTGGGCTCGAGCCCAGTGGCATATGTGAAGGGCCTGAATAGAGATTGAGATTAAGTTATCTTAAGGTACTATAGGCACACACACGCACACACACACACACACAGAAAGACAGACACATAGGGTCCAAATAAGATCCATGCATAGGGTCCAAATAAGATTCATTCTAGGCGATCCCGCTCACCTTTGCAATGAAACCTTTAGCCTTCCGAATCAAGTCAAAGCTCTTCCTGCAAAGCAATAATGCATTAGCAGCTGCCTAGAGATCAGTGGCAACTGTGGCAAACCGGAAACCCGTTACATTGCAGTTTAACTTAATTCGAGCTGTACCACCCAGCGGGCAAAGGCAGGCAGGCGATCAGCCGCTCGGCAAAACGTGCCAGCGCGCGCTCGTGGCAGCAGCCAAGGTGCCAGCGCAGGGGTGAGTGACAGGGTTTTTTTTTTTACTTTTTCGGCTTGCTGTCGAGGTGCTTGTACTGATCCATGATCTTGATTTCGAGTTTCTCCTTGTGCTTCTGCAGACGGTTGAGCTCCTCCACGTACGAGCGCTCTTCCTCGTGGAAGTGCTCCGACCGCTCGAGCGTCTGCTGCAGTAGCTCGTGGTTCTGCTGCAGCAGCGACTGCAGCTGAACCAGGAGCTGCCTGTTCTCCTCCTCCAGCTTGCCGTTCAGCAGCTCCAGATCCTTAAAGGGGAAAAGCAGGCGAGGAGAGCACAAGTCGCTCGTCTCACACACTTGCTCGGCAGGCAAGCGCCACACGGGAAGGGGCGCCGACCTCGGCAGAAGGTGGCCAATGTGGCACGCTCGTCGGTGCGACGTCTCTCACCACCGACGTCGTGTATGCAACTGCCAAATGCCGTCGTCATCAGAGGAGACACGGGGATCATCAAGGGAGGGCATGCGCTCGAAAGAACGATATAATCGAGCAGCATAATCCGACTGCAGTCGGCACATGCAGCAGCAGGAGGGATGGGAAGAGGCACTACTCCAAGGCGTATCGCATAGCAGCGGAAGTGCTTGAGATTGCTAGCAGCTCGCGGCCTTGGCCTTGCCAGCCAGCCAGCCCACCTCGCAGCGGTTGACGAGCTTTGTTAGTTCCACGTCCATGCGGTTGATCTGGTCCTTACAGTCGGCCATGTCACCCTGCAGCTCTGTGTGTCGCAGCTTTAGCTGATTGGACTCGGTCTTCACCGCCCGGTAGTCCTGCTGCAGGCGCCGATAATCGCTGCTAACCTGCGACGCGCACCAGCACAGACCACTGAGGCATAGCACGGATGCACTACGCGTGCCCACAAGTTGTGACCGTTGCCCGCTGTTCACCGTCGTGACGCAACAAGAAGCCGGCCAAACGGGAGGGGTGGGAAACACGAGCTCATGCGTGTTGCGTGGCCCCACACCCTCTGCTTCCTCACATAGCTCGCAGCTGCGAGCGAGTGACCAGGCGTTCGGCGAGAAGGTGAGACATACGCCATCACCTCCGGAAGGCAGCAGGCAGCGGAGGAGGCAGCAGCATGGCTGGCCGCCTCAGCACCTACCCGGTCACAGTGCTGGCGCAGCGCGTCGGCATCGTCACGCAAGCGATCGCGTTCGGCTGCAGCGGCATCTCCGCGCCTGCTGTCGGCTGCGAGCGCATCACGCTCCTTCGACAAGCTCTGCTGCAGCTCCTCGATGGCTGCCTTCTCCTTGGCCACGCTCTCACGCTCCTTGGCCAGCTCGTGCAGCTCGCTTCGAGCGCTCTTGTGCTGCAGCTTGAGCACGGCGTGCTCGGATATGAGCGCCTCATATTCCGACGACAGCTACAAGCAAAGAGACGAGCGGCCTGCTCTGACCGGTGCGCAGGTGGCAGCCAATCAGGGGGAGTGGTAGCAGAAGAGGTGGGAGGGGGCCCGCATGGCAAAAGAAACATCAGCCCCGCCGACCGACAGACAAGCAAGCCAAGCTAAAGCCGGCGCACTCGTGTGCCGCCCCAGGGCCACTTTGCTCGTCGAAGCAGCACCTGCGGAAGCGACGGTGGCAGGATGGCGGAGAGCTAACCTGCTCGTTGAGCTGCTGAAGTGACTCGTGATCGTTGGCCAGCGTCTCGTAGTTGTCGACGCTCTCCTGGTGGTCGAGCACAAGCTTCTCCAGCTCGGCATCGAGCTTGGCCACCTGCTGCTGCAGTGTGGCATTCTGGATGGTGAGCGACGTCACCTGTGACTGCAGCGTCGTGTTCTCCACCTGCAGCTGGGCGTTCTTCGACTGCAGCTGGTTCATATCGGCCTGCACCGTCGACACCTGCTCGAGCACGAGAAACAGGATGGTCCGGCGTCGTGCGCGCACGATAGGCAGCGGTGGGTACACTGAAAGACGGCCGTGACGACAACGCCAGCAGACTGAGCTAGCTAGCAAACGTTGCTCCGACGATTAACAAGCGAAAGTTAGGCTAGCACGGCGACTATGAGCAGTCACGCGACACGCCTAGCGTTGCCATTAGCCCACCGCCGCCAACGCTGGCTGCACTACGCAAGCGAGTGCGATCTAGATGCCGGCTGAACTCGTCGCGTGACGCATGCCTCATAATCTTCGAGCGCGGCAGCCCTTTTGGTTTGGACTATTGCGGCTGACTATGCCTGCAGTTCCACACCTGCTTTGCCCCGGGCACGGGAGACTGCCACTTTTCCATTCTGTGAAACTGACCGGTGGCCAAGCGAGCGCACTGCAAGGTGAGACGGCGGCATACGCCGAGCGCAGGTGGGTGCGTCGGCTCGACCGACGCATCTCATACAAAGCCGATGGACGAGCAAGACTGCGGCCAGCGACGGCAGGCCGACTCGTAATGTCGTGTATTGCGTTTGTCTCCTTGTCTAGTCGGCGCACGGGAGGGGGCACTCGAGTGGAGGACACGATATCGTCATCTAACTGGTTATAGAGAGGAGCCATGCACGGAATTCGTAACGGACGTGTGCTGCAAGCAGGTGGCCCATCACGTGGCGACGCAACGAGCCAACGTCAGACAAAGCGTTGGCAGGCAGCGAGTTAGGCTCCAAGCTCGACGATAAGTCTTTGCTGCAATTGGTCAGAAAGGGAGCTCCTTGGAGCAGGCATGCAGCGTGTTAAAAGGGGGGGTGCTGGACTATGGTCAGGCAACTCATGCAGAGGAATACCATACCCAGAATTTTAAGCAGGGCGTCTGAAAGGTATATGACAGAAAAATTGGTTCTCCAAATGTGAGACAGCAAGCATGCAAAAGGATAGCGCTAAAACAGAGGATATATAGCAGCCTAGAGCTTCTAGTAACATACAGAGCCAGGGGCAGGCATCAAACTCTCACAGGGATTCTCGGGCCCACTGCGTTACGTTTCATTCCTAACTGTGTGCAAACTGCTGTCCTAAAACGGCTTAATTGAATTCACAGCAATGCACTGCTCCTTTGTGTCCAATAAAAATTGTTGATTGAAAATTGGAACAGTCTGTGAAAATACGTGACGGCAGGAAGCTCTCCGTGGTAAAATTAAGAGAGAAATCATAAAAAGGGATCAACCAGAGACCGACTTCCCCCCCTTTAAATCATGCAGCGATTGCATGCTTCACAAAGCATAAAATACAAGCAGCTAATTCGTCTGCAAGTACGGTGGTAATGCAAATTAATACATACATACTGTGCCCCTCCCCAATGTACAGCTCTACAGTAGAACTTGATGCAGTTTGCAATAACAACTCGTGGCAAGTACGAGGAGACATTTGCATGCCAATAAGCATGCAAATACTACAACGTTAAAGAAAAAGAATGATGAAATAAGTAAAAAAAAGGCCTGCGCTGGGCATAACTCACTCCTAGTAGTGGAATTAAGCCAAGGGTCACAGTAGTCAAGATCTTCGGGTTTGAAATGCAAGGCTTACTTTCGACAACAATGATGCAGAAAACTCAACTAGAAGGTTGACCTGTTTAGCAGGAAAGCCTCCATGCATTCTCATAGCCAGTGCCGTAATTGGGACAAATAGGGCCTTGCAAAAATACTTCTTTTCCAACGACAACATTGCTTCACCTGTTCGTTTAAATTGCCGACATTACGTCAGCTCTAAGACATAAAGAGGAAAAATTGGTACGATAAGCCAGCCAATGATGAGCAGCTCGAAAAGGAGAAGCATATTTGAAGTCTAAATTGCGTAGTCTTGCTCTTTTCAGAGCTCTCTCACTTGCAGTAGACAGCACGCCATTGCAAGATTTCCTCGGTCCGTGCATTGCATACCCACTGTGTTGTAGTCAAATCGCAGAGCAGAATGCTTAGCTAATCGCCGGCCAGCAAGTAAAAAGTCCCTCTTCCATCATTGACTCGACTACCATTGACCCACCGACCTTTCGTTCACCGAGATTAATTAATTAATGGTGCCCCAGCTAGTCTGATCAGGCACTACAACAGCAACAACCGATGGAGAAAATACTCCACCACCACACCCCTTCAACTAAGAGTGCAACGAGGACGCGTTCGGACGATAATGCAGCCGTCACAGGTGGAGCACTTACATGCGAAGATAGCGACGACAGCTGCGCCTCTGCTTTCTGGAGGCGCTCCTGACAATAGCTGTACTGTGCCCTCAGGCCATCGTTCTCGGACACAAGAACAGCATTCTGCAATGCGATCGAGCTGCTTCGAGAACGGTGGAGTGTGCCAACGCTGGAAGCCAGCGGGATGGCACAGCGAGCCTCTTCGGGTGAAATCAAGCTCATGGCACAGCGTTGTAATAAACGGCAGGAAGCCGCCAAGCCTCTTGCACAGGAAAGGCCACACAGGAAAGGCCACTGCACACAATCAAGGAGCAAACACAGAGTCTCTTACAGTGTCTAATCCCCCATGTCAACTACAACCGTGGCCTTCCCTCCCCCAGCTACTCATTGAATTGTGAAGATGATCGCAGCACGTGTCACGGGCATGCATCTCAAATCGGCAGTTCTACAGAGCAGCAAAGCCATGATGGATTCGGTGGTTACATAATGAAGGAGAGTGTTTTGCACACCGTTCCCAGCCTAAGTAAAATATCGAGTCGCATTCGGTGGTTGTCATCAGTGTGTGCGTATCTTGCAATAAAGAAAAAGTGGTTAGAGCAAATGAAGAAATGCAGCAGCCGGGAGTGAACAGTAGCAGCAAAGAGAGCAGCCATGACCGGATTTCCGTCGGAAGAAGCAAAGCTAGCATGGGACTGCAAGGTTTGTGAATGGACAAGTGAGGCATATTCCGTGGTCTAGAGCCTGCAGGGCATGTGCAACTATCTTTTAGAATGGCAAAGTGACAGTCCAGAGGTCGATAGTCATGAAATGAGCCAAGAGTACAAGGTGGCACCAAAGCTGGTGCTGCAGCTCAGCTGCTTATAGAGAAGCCAAGCCGAGACAAACCTCGACGTAAACATGTGATTTCTACCTTCTGCATGCTGTGCTATTCCACGGGGAGAACCATCATACATGCAGTCTCCTTGCTTCGTTCACTCGTATTAAGTTACCAATTCTAATGATCCTGCATAGGATCTACCAGCACGGAGAGAACTGCTGCTGCTTGGTTTAGGGGCGGTTAGGAATAGTGGCTTGAAATCGAAGGTACCCAGAAGAAGGCCAGTGCATCCTAGTGTCAGCACCACATAAACGATTTTAGTGGTCGTAATATAAATTCTAGATTGCTAGCAGTGCTTGTGTGCACGTTCGCCCCTTGATAAAACTGAATGGCCGTGCCTAAGAATGTGCGAAAGGTGACCACAGGTCGGGTAGCGAAAATACTGACTCAGGCCTTTGATTCTATGGATCCGGTGAGACAACCCCCACCAATCATGCAGCAACATGCACGGGGATTGTGTATGAAAAATTGTGAGCTTGCTCGTGCGTTCACTAGTCCAGGGTGGGAGTGTTTATAACATCGGTACATGTCGTCGTGCAATGTCTACTTATAAATGGCTCTCACGGTGCAGACACTGCTGTTAGTCCCAGGATCGGCACCTCTCACTCATGTTTTGACTTCAAGGCTGCCTCCCTAGGTGGTCACTCTGACTGTGCTACATGTAGCTCAGATGGCTTTGTCATGATGCTATCGTATGTGTTCAATCTTCCAGATTTGCTCTAGTCCAAGTCTCACAATACGGTTGTCTATGGCAGATGCTGTAGTTGGGTTTTGCGAGTGTATGTGCATTCGTGTGCCCACTGCCATGTAAATGTCTAGCCATTACACCCAATTTGATGAGTACCATGTACAATTGGCCGTGCAATCTCTTTTGCCTAGCAACCACCATAACTGTCGGTTCGTGCGTAGCTGTCTCCGGGTAGATAGACGCTAGTTTCGTGCCTACGGGAACCGTAACAAGGGCATATGTCGCGATTTGAGCTGTCATGGCGACTGAGCGAGCAATGCAGCACGACGGTCAAAAGACACAAAGCAAGCGTACCCGCCGTTCGACTGAGACGACATGATCTTTCATCTCAACAATCTCTTTATGTACAATCGGCTTCCTCTCCTTGATGACAAGTTGGCTGACAGACGTCTGCGGTACACGTGGGCTACAAATGCAAGAAAAAAAGACGACTGGCTAAGTATGAAGCTAAGCATAGGTCACCGGGGAACAACATTCTCTTGAAAACCGTAAGAATAGGCCATGAGCACTCGTGCAGTACATCGAAACAAAGAACCAGATAGGTCACAGGATATTAAACAATGAATTTTGGTAGCTGCCCTAGCTGCACAATTTACAGGCAAATTATTCGCAACGAGACTCAACATTTGTCCATCACATTGCCAAAACATAGACATGTAATAGGCCTATCTACCCGGAGACGGCTACGCACGAACCGACAGTTATGATGGTTGCTAGGCAAAAGAGATTGCACGGCCAATTATACATGGTACTCATCAAATTGGGTGTAATGGCTAGACGCTTACATGGCAGTGGGCACACGAATGCACATACACTCGCAAAACCCAACTACAGCATCTGCCATAGACAACCGTATTGTGAGACTTGGACTAGAGCAAATCTGGAAGATTGAACACAGATACGATAGCATCATGACAAAGCCATCTGAGCTACATGTAGCACAGTCAGAGTGACCACCTAGGGAGGCAGCCTTGAAGTCAAAACATGAGTGAGAGGTGCCGACCCTGGGACTATCAGCAGTGTCTGCACCATAAGTGAGAGCTATTTATAAGTAGACATTGCACGACGACATGTACCGATGTTATAAACACTCCCACCCTGGACTCGTGAACGCAGTAGCAAGCTCACAATTTTTCTTAATTCGTGCTAACAAGCACCACCTAATGGATACCCAGCTGATACACTGCTGTGCAAGCATAGATACTGTGGTGAAGGCAACAACTGATGTGGCCGAGAGAGACAGACAGACAGAGAGATAGAGAGATAGATAGAGAGATAGAGAGAGAGAGAGAGAGATAGAGAGAGAGAGAGAGAGAGAGAGAGAGAGAGAGAGAGAGAGAGAGAGAGAGAGAGAGAGAGAGAGAGAGAGAGAGAGAGAGATAGAGAGATAGAGAGAGACAGAGACAGAAAGAGACAGAGAGAGACAGAGAGAGACAGAGAGAGACAGAGACAGAGAGAGAGACAGAGAGCGAGACAGAGGGAGACAGAGGGAGACAGACGGAGACAGACGGAGAGTAAGAGAAAGAGAGAGGGAAAGAAAGAGGAAGAGAGAAAGAAAGAGGGAGAGAAGCTGCAGCTTATTAGCAAGACTAGATTATTCTCTGCCCTCAGCACGAGGCAGGCCGTTTCACCAATACCTAGGTATTTCAAGGGTGGTTATCTTGGGTTCCTCAGTACGCCGCAGCAGGTATGCCTCGTATTCCCGTGTCATAGTTTCCAGCTGCTTCTGCAGGGTGGCGTTAATCTGTCTAGTATCTTCAAGTGATCTCTCTAGTGTTCGGATCTTGTCACTGTGAATCTCAGCGTTCTTCTTCAACGCGTCTTGCATCATATCCTGCAGTGCCCTGAATCGACTGGAAAAAAGGCCATGCAAGTTCAGCATAGCAGCTTAGCAATCGCCTGCCCAAAAGAGCTTTACATGCCGAACTGGAGGCAGCACTGCCAACCAACAATGGGTTTGCACAACCCTCACTTTGACATTCACAAATGTCACGACGAATTAATTTTGGCACTCTTTCGGAAACGCGGCCAACTTAACATAATTCACAGCAGCAACAATAGAAAACAAGTAACACAAAATACGATGACAAAGTTCGCCAGCTCTGACGAATGCCTCCCATACTTGGATGTCCTGTTTATGCCAAAATGTACACGTGTTTCAAATGCACCTGGGGACGAAGACGAATGCAATAACCACTGCAGGTGGCAGATATATTCGAGCAAAAATAGAATAAAAATCCGACAAACAACTCGCAGCAGCAGGACAGACAGCTCACAAAAAAGCAATAGATGGAGTGTGCAAAAACCAATGCAGTTGCATGACGGCAAGAATGTGGAGATAATCTAGTGATAATAATAACCTTGGCGACTATTTTTGATAGCACCCTGGGATAATTAAATCTCTTTCTAGGGACTTCACATAGGCTGGAAAGGAAAGGTCTGGGCTGATCAATGGCAACAACATGCACAACTGCAGTATGCATAGGCACACCAAGGATAGTTTACACAGATGGAGCAAAACCTGTGAGAAACAGGCCAGTTTTTAGCTTTGCTTTACATGTCATCAAGTCAGAGGATGTGATGTCAATCGATAGCGATTTCCAGATTTTCAGATACTTAAGAACCGAAGGCACGTCTCCAAGGAATTGTATGCTGGTTAGAGGCTCAGCTCAAAGACCGGAATCAAAGAGCAAGAGGTGCCAGGAGGCGCCAGAGGACTATTATTTAAGATAGAAAAACTGCAACAAGTGAATGACAACGCCTGAAAGAGAGTGGCAATCCCTTGCAGCCATTGCCCTGCTTGACTGGAGAGCTAACTTATTACACATATGTAAGAGCTTGTATTGTACGAAGGCAAGATAAGGACATAGTCACGTGCAGTGGAATCATCATCATTTCGCTGCAAGCCTGTCTAACACTGGCCACTTCCTAACCTGTCCTCGTGAGCTAGCTCCATTGCGGTGATCTTCTCCTTGTCGAGGCCCACTTTATCCACCTCAGTTTTCAGCCTGTCCAGCTCGTTAGTGAGCTGCTGAGTCCTGATCTTCTCGCTGACCAGATCCTGCACGCACCGAATCGCCAGTATTTGACGACAGAGGTAATTAAACAGAGGGTGAGGAAGAGGCAAGGAAGAACGGTCAGCACAAGTACGGTGGGGAGGAGGGAGGTGCAGCAGTGCAGGGTAACCGAGGTCTCGGTCGCCGAAACAGTGGCAAACGGTGAAACGGCAAAACGGTGACGTCACCTGCCAACAGCCGCCACGGCCGCCGCTATCCGCAGGGACCGGCAGCCGCATCGCATGCCGAAACGTGCCTGCGACGACGACGCGAGGCAGCGTGCAACCAGCCACCGGTTGAGAGCGCCGGGCGCTTCGCCGCGAACGAACCTCTCGAAGCGTGGCGACCGTCTTCTTGTCGACGGCAAGCTGCTGCAGAAGGTCCTTGTTCTCTGCCTCGAGCTCCCTGGCGCGGCCCAGCGAGTCGCGGCCCTTCTCAGCGCTCTTCTTGAGCGCCTTCAGCTCGCGCTCGAGCGCCGACACGAGCACCTGCAGCTCTTCGGCGGCTGCCTCCTTCGTCTCGAGCTGCTGCTTGAGCCGGCGGTTGTCCTTGTCCAGTGCTGCGCACTCGCGCGCCGCCGCCACGCCTTCCTCCTCGAGCCGCCTCGCGTCGCTCTCCATGCTGTCGAGCTTGCGCAGCGACACCGTCAGCGACTCGACGCCGGCTGTGAGGCGCCAGTTGTCCGACTCCAGCGACGCCCGCTCGTCCGCATGCCGCTGTGCCGCTGCCTCGGCGGCGCGCTGCAGGCGCTCGCAGTCAGCGGCGAGCACGGCGCAGCGTGCCTCGGTGCCAGCGAGGCGTGCTGCGGCCTCCTGCTGCTGCCGCTCACCGCCCTGTCGCAGCTCGGCTAGCTCGGCGGCGAGGCGCTCTCGCTCGCGCTCAGCCTCGCCGGTGCGCTCGGCGTTCGAGGCGCGCAGCGCCTCGAGTGTGCGCAGCAGGCGCTGGTTCTCGGCCGCCGCCGCCGAAGCGTCGACGTCGGCGCGCTCCAGGCGTGCCGACGCGGCTCGCGCGCCGTCGGCCAACTTCTGCAGGCGCCTGTTGTCCGTGCGCAGGTCGCTTAGTTCCTGCTCGAGCTGCTCTCGCTGGTCGCAGTCGAGCTTCAGCGCCGAAATCTTCCTGTGCAGCTCCACCGACTCCTTGGTCAGCTTCTCGTTGTCCTCCTCAGCCTGCCGAGTGTCGAGCAAGAGAGAGAGAGAGAGGAAGCTCGTCGTCACGTGTCGACACGCTCGGGACGGAGGCGATGCGAGCGCGGGGCAAGAGCCAACAAGCGAGCACCGATGTATCCCCAGACGGCGATTGGCAAAAATAGACAACCCACACAGCGACATGCACAAGGCTTGAGTATGGAAACAACGTACATCAGCTTCGTGACGACCGAAACTGCTAGAAGCAAAGGCGACTGGTGAGGAAGGCAAAACATATAGCTAGGATTAGTGTGTGTGTGTGTGTGTGCGCGTGTGTGTCGTGTGTGTGCATGCGTGTGTGTATGTGAGGAGCACGGGGGGGGGGGGGGTGTGTGTGTGTGTGTGTGTGTGTTGTGTGTATGTATGTATGTAGGCGCTCGTGAGTGTATGTGCGTATGCACAATGTAGGTACTCATATGTGTACGGTTGCACACATTTATGGAAAGGAAACAGAGCAAGGAGAGATGAGATATACATAAGATATAAATTAATGCGTTGAAAGAATATGTACAGCCATAAAAAGTATAAAGATAAATACTGTGTAAATACATATACATATAATAATAATACATTTACATAGCACTCTCAGAGAGCCTAACCTCTTTCTAGGTGCTTAACATATGCTGTAAATGAAGCATGATCAAATGTTTAGTGGTAACATGCCAAGTGTCAACAAGCATCTATAGTCAGCCCCGACTTACGACGGTTCAATTTAAGAAAAAATTCGGCGATATGAACTCGGCTACAGTCAAGCAAAATAAAATATCGAAGATCAAAATGTATCAAAAAACACTTTCAAAATCTGCATGCGGTCAGTAGATTTGACAACGCTGCAAACAGTAGGGAGGAAACAATGTCCGACAGCTATGCAATGTGGGCACGTATCATATCTCATTCTCGACTTACGAAAATTCAACATACGACAGGTTTCCCAGTTCCCATCTATTTCGTACGTACATGAGAGAGAGAGAGAGAGAGAGAGAGAGAGAGAGAGAGAGAGACAGACAGACAGACAGACAGACAGACAGACAGACAGACAGACAGACAGACAGACAGACAGACAGACAGACAGACAGAAACAGAGAAAGACAGAGAGAGACAAAGAGAGAGAGAGAGAGAGAGAGAGAGAGAGACAGAGAGAGAGACAGAGACAGAGAGAGAGAGAGAGAGACAGAGTTCCACATTGTCAACATCAGAGCAGAGGCGCATACACAAGGCAGACGAAGAGTGCACAGCTGTGCGCACCAGACTCCTAGAGTCTTTTTCAAAGGTAAGGTGCTCCTACTTCACGACCCGGTCACGGGTTCCAAGCCCTGCAGCAGGAAATCCTTCACTGCCTGCTCCAAGCAGGTGAAAGCTGCTAAGGCTTTCCGGTCGCTATATGCACGAGGCAAAAGCCCATATCGGCTGCTCTCACCACGGGGGGGGGGGGCCAGCCTGTGAGAGCGCTGGCAGGCGGCCGCTCACCTGCTTGAACTTGTCCGAGTTCTCACTAGCGCGCTCGAGTGCCTTCAGCAGCTGCCGATTGTCGTACTCGAGGCGTGACACGCGGCTGTTCATCTCGATCATGCAGTCGGCCATGCGCTTGTTCTCTTTCTCGACGTCCTTGACCCGAAGGTCGTGGGTCTTCTCTCCGCGCTCGCGTAGCGCGTCCACCGTCTGCGCGAGCTGCTCGTTCTCCTTCTCCAGCTCGTCGCGCTGCCGCTCGTGGCTCTCGCTGACAGCATCCAGCGTCTGCCGCAGAGCACCCAGCTGCCGCTCCAGCTCGGCACTCCGCTGTTCGGCCAGCACAGCCTGCTCAGTCTCACGGCTGCTGCTCTCCAAGAGCTTGGCTACCTGTACAGCATAAAGAGCGGCAAGTGAAGAGGACGGCCTGCCAGAAGAAGGCAGGAGAGGGTGAACGGCTGTAGAATCGGCAGGTCGCATTGGGGGGGGGGGTGGAGAAATCCCAATCCCATTACAAACGTGCACGTGCACACACACACACACACACACACACACACACACACACACACACACACACACACACACACACACACACACACACACACACACAGACCGGCACAAATGCTCCACCACAGGCAGGCTTGCGCACAACCGTTCAGCAGGATACAGACACACACGGTGTGGAGCCATACGGTACAAAATATTGGTCGTAAGGAAGCGGTGAATGCCACGTCAGTTTAACCAGCTCGAAGGATCAACAGCTTTACAGCACCAGAACACCTGTGTTCAAACACGACGACTCGCATGGTAGCTATTCCTCTGTGCTTGCCTTATGCAAGTATTGAGCCATAGTTTGGTGGGGGGAAGGCTTGACGGTCATGAGGCCTTGGCAAAGATCACTGCTCTAAAGTCGTTTACATGATCGATCTAACACGATAACAGTATTAATAATAATGTTAAATTTACATATCAATCCTAAGAGAAATAACTTCTTTATAGGCACTCCACAGATGCTATAAAGGAAGCATGTCAAGTATACAGACCCGACTCAATTCCTACAAAGGGTAGATGAGATTGAGCATGTTCACGCAAGTGGATTTTCAACATATATCCACATCCACTGCGAGCTCCACCCCAGGCCTTCGTACAACAGCATCACGGGAAGATTGATCAAACGACAGAAGTTAGGAAGGCAGCATCAAATAATCTCCACTTTCCAACGCCCAAAACATCGACTTTGCAAGGACACCACATCAGTGGTTTCGGGCAATCAGAAAAAAGACAACACAAATGTAACGAGCTGGCATAGTAAGCATAAATGTCGCAATGTTAAGTGCAGCCTTTGCTTTAGTGCAACATGTATCTTGCAGTCAGAGGAAACCAGGGTGTTGCCAGAGGTGGAGCCATAATTTTCCTCAAGGGGGCAAGACCCCAAGATTCACATGTAAAGGGCAAGACCTGCAAGATTTTCATATAGAGGTAAACACCAGAAAGTAATGAAAAATTATATTGTATAATCAGTGTTTATTCGACTGTGAACTCAGGGGTTACTTAACGAGTCGAAGTAAGTCATAATTTTGCCATTGGTGCCAGTTGGAGGGCGAATGAATAGGAGTGAAGGAATAGAGGGGTTACACATGTTGGTGTCCAGCTATCGGGAGCCAATGATCTGCCTGCCCCATGCTCCACCACTGGGTTTTGTCATAGATGTAGGCATGGCAATGTTACTTTAACCATAGACAAGATACAGTAAACAAGAAAAGAAACAGACGGCTGATTCAACAGCCTCATTTACATAGAGGCCGAAGAGCCTTAGCAGCTACCACCCAGACTGAATATGCAATAAAGAATAAAGAATTGGCCACTGCAAGAACCGAACCCAAGATCGATGTCGTGAAGCGACAGCAGTTTACACATAGACTAAAACGGGGGGGGGGCCTGGGGCTGACGAAAAGTTGAAGCTGTCGCTACTTTCTTCTACTCCTTTATACAGTCTTTCGAGTTATGAAGAGCCACTTTAAGCCGAGTTATGGGTCATACAACTTTAAAATACATAATGACCACATGCAGGAAGCCAAATAACTTCACCTCGATATGCTAAAAAATCCCGTAAGCACATTTTTTTTCGGTCGTGCTTTATACTCATTGATTTGAGCTAATCGAGATATGGTTATACTGCTCTCAACATAGTGCTTTTAGTATGCTATTGAGCCGAATCCCGATGTACTTCGACGTGTGTTTTCAAATTACAAATAGATTCCGAGATGCAACCATCTGCTGTGGTTGGTCAGTGACCAGAGACTGTCGGCTGTCCCAATGGCATAGGCCCAATCACGTGAGGCTAACTTCCCACCCACGTTGTGCACTGTAGCCTCTGCACAGGATCAGATAGAGTAAACTCGGCTTGAGCTACAGAAGGAGGTGACATCAAAGGACGTGATTATAAAGAAGGAATAGAAAAGGATATTAATAAGGCTAGTACGGCTTTTGGAGATTATACAGCACAGCACAGATAAGCATAGCCTTAGGTTCTTGATCACTGTAACTGGGATCATATGGCATTGCTCTGTCAATGGATTTCGGAGCACCCTAAAAAAGCACTAGTGCAAAAATAGCAGCTGACCTTCGAATGACCCGGTATCTGCGGTCCGCAGGTCACATGCACACATACAAACACACACTGTCTAACCTACCTTCTTTGACAGACGCTGGTTTTCTTTCTCCAGCTCTATGAGGCGGCTGCTGCCCTCCAGCACCGACTGGTCTTTCATGTCGGTGACCAGCCGCTGCAGGCGCTGGTTCTCCAGCTGCAGCTGCAACATCTCAGCCTTGGTCGTGTCCAGCAGCTGATCGGACAGCGACGAGTTAAGATCTGCAGTGCAGGGCGACAGCAAACTCGCGTGTCACTTGCTCGGCGCCTCGACGACATGCTTTGCCAAATGCTGCCCACCTTTTCCAGATTCGAGGCACACGTAGTCAGCGGCTCTGCACTTGCAGCAGCACACACGGCAGAGCGAGCAGGTCTGGAGCACCGTGTAGACAGAACGGCAGCGAGTGCAGCGGACGGAAGAATGACCGCTCGCGTGATACGGTGGCGCAGCAGCAAACGGCTCGTACCGGAAGACATGTGAGAACGAGCGAGCAGCAGCTCTTCCTCGAGGCTGGCACTCTCGCTCAGCGTGTTCTTCTTGTCGTGCTCGAGTCGCGCCACCTCCTCGGCAAGCTCGCGTAGGCGATATCGATCCTGGTCTCTCTCCTGAGCACAAACATTCAGCGAGGTGAGTGACAAAGGACGAGGCATGGACGAGGCCGCAGACGTGTGGGCTCACTCACGAGCGGCTCCTACCTGTGACATTTCCTCAGCTTCCAACTTGCATTTCATTAGCTCGTTCTCCAGATCGATGATTGTCTCGACACGCTTTTGGCTTGCTGCAAGCTGATCCTCTAGCATTGTCTTCGTTTCTAGCAGGATCTTGTTGTCTTCTCGCAGCTCCTGTGGCACGAAGCAAATAGAAAAAAAAGAAATCGAGGATCAACCAATCAGAGTTATGTCAATGTGGCACACGGGACCCTGAAGATAGCAAAAACTCGTGCTTGCATGAAAAAATGCACCGTAACGTTTAAAGAAAGGCAGAGTGCCCATGTGACTTTCGACAAGACCTGACACTTGCATTTAAAACTATTGCAGGAAGAAATAAAACTTAGCTTCTAGGTGCAAGGTGGACGAAACAAGCAGAAAATTGCAAAAGTGCAGCAGGGTACCCCCATCAACAGTTTGGCTGCTGAGCTAGTCACCTCCTCAATACATTGAGGCAGCTGGACTTACGTTTACTTACAGACCAGACAAAAGTTCTTGCAGCATCAAATGAGGAGGGCACACTGACGGCCTGCTTGGCATCGAACACCCCATTCCTTTCATTATTTAGTGCAGTACCCGTGGCATGGGGGGAGGTCACCGAAACCACCCGGATTTTATTTGGTAGTGCCACAGCTATACCCAGACACTGGATGTAATTCCCAAAAGGAATGGGTCACTCAGTATGATGGGCTGACTCAAAAAGGTCAAGGCTCAGCCGTTCACTGTGAAGGCCCAGCCCCCTCACCGAATTCCAGGCAACGACCCTAAGTCACGGATCCGTTGACACAACACAAACCAAGATGTCGGCAGTGCCTATCTGGCACTGTGAGGGGTGGTAAGACCTAAAGAGGTTCCAAATATGAGCCTAAAATGTCTAGAAAGAAATTGAGTTCTCTGAGGGCGCTATATAAAATATATTATAATTATTATTATTACAAGCCTAAAGGATCAGAAAAATGAATACTTGCCCGAAAATAAGGCCATACAATACTTTCCATCTGAGCCTTGTTCCAGATAGCACAGCTCTATACTAGGTATTTTTTTCACAGCAATGCCAGTCACCAGTTTATTAAGGAGAGCAGCTCCTGTACCCTTGATGAATTCTTGCTCGACTAATTCAGCATCTAAGCCCCGGATGGCTGTGGATCGCTAAATCACACAGAGCAGCCATCCAGTCAGCAGGTCGGCTAGTAAGATAAGTCGAAAACGCAGTACTTAAAATGCCAGGCTTGAAAAACAGCCGATATACATTTGTACCAGCTTCTCCTTATTAAAGCTACGAGTGCAGCCCAAGTGGATAGCATAGCAGTGGCATCTACAGAGTAGCCCTGGGACCAGCAGAGGCAAGACCCCATCACAGTAAGTACTATTTTGAAACGTGGGCGATGGACTTTCTGTACTGAATCACGGTCAAAATAAATTGTCATGCCAGATGCCATGCACAAGTCACCCAGGTCTGTAGACAGGGAGGGGGCCAGAGGTATGGTAGCCTCCTTCCCCCTCCCCGGCAGAAGCCGACTTGTAAGCAGCAAGGTGCAGGGGCCTGCCGACATCCTCGCTGGAAGCTTCGAGGCACCTCTCTGAGCAAACTTTCGGGCTTTCCGAGAAGAGAGAAGGCTAATGGGCTACTCGACAGGAGCAGAGTCGCATGGAATACCAGCGTACTTTTCAGATGGGGATTAAAGTGGCCCTTGGAGCAGCAGCAACCTTGGTACAAGGCTTCATGCTCTCCAGAGGAGTTGGTAATCTTTAACCAAGCCGCTCAAGGGGCCTGACAACGACATGCCACTTCAGTGGGGGAGGGGGAGCCACCGGACTTCATGGAAGAAGTGGGGCTAAAAAGGCACTCTGGGAGGCAAGCTCAGCACTGCCTTTGCGCTCGTCGTTCTGCAAGCCGCCTAAACACATCCAGCAGCCACATCGTTGCTGGTTGCTCTAGCCCAGCGCAGCTGCGCCACAACTCAAGTGATATTGTTGCCAACTGCCGGCAATGGCCCCTAGTCGTAAATGCTCACAGCACTGATTCCAGGTGGCAACCAGTTGCTTGCACAAAAACATATTGGGAATATCTTGAGCACTGCCAATCAACCATCATTATTTTCTTATCTATAGCAATCAACCATAATTATTTTCTTATCCATGGCACAGATAAATACTGAAGCTACATCTACAAGACTCCAGGGATGCAGCCACTTGGTTACTTCAAGCAAATCGGGCGCACAGACAAGGAAGCTCTCACAGAAAGAAGGCAACTCTCGTCTTCTACGGCGATAAGGACAGGGTAATTGGCCGTCGTATGTCACTTCCTATTATGGCCACTTAATGCCAAGGCTTGGCCGGTTCTTAAAGAAAATCCTGGCAAAGGCCCAGCCTGCTCTGATTGGTCACTAGCAAACCTCTTTCCAACAAGGCTGTCTAGCACAGATGAAAAGGCTTGCGCAACTGCCATCCCAATCATAGCTAAGTAGCCGAGCATAACTGGAAGGGTTCAATCCATCATACATGAAAGCCAGACTAGTCCTCTCACCCACAGACTGCCAAACAAACTGTACGAAAACGGTAACATTTCATGAGGATTGGTGAGGAGAACCAAAGCTTTGGGGCTTGGCTATTCATGTTAAGGAAAACTGCAAAGGGCTAAGGACCAAGGCAAATATAACATCGGTCGACTGAGCAGCCACGGGTTGAAATCGGCAAGCAATGGATCAACGCTCCTGCACCACAGGATCGATGTCAAGGAAAGCCCATGCAACACGTACACAGGCAAGCAAGCACACACGCTCATACGACGGTGATTAGTTGGAGCAAACGTCGAGCGCAAGCTAAGGAACAAAGTATGACTCATGCAGTCGTCAAAAAGCAATGCTTGGCACAGTACTGTTTGCGTTCGAGCTCAAGCTCGAGGCTCCCAGCAACTTCGGGCCCGCTGCCGCTTACATCGACCCGCGCTTTGTAGAAGTCCAGCTCGTTGATCCTCTCTTTGTACCGCAACAGCTCATTTTCTAGTTTGTCGGCTCTCCGAGCTTTTTCTTTGTAAATGTCCAATTCATCTCGGTACGATCGAGCAGATCTAGCATCCTGGGTCAAAGTTAGATTCTAAAAAAATACCACAGAACCGTGAGAACGCATGGGTCGAACAAAAAAGAAGCCACACCAAGATCGAACGATGCAGCAATGGCGCCCGAATCCAGAAACACACAAAAACATGACCCGCGCGGCCGACAATGCCAACGTCGGCGAAAATTAAAACATGTACAACTGGCATTCAGTATGTCATATCCATCATATTCAGCAGCCGTATGCAACTTGGAATCTGTCAGCAGTATGCTCAGGTATGCTGCAAGCAGCAAATTGACACATGCAAGCTGATGAAACGTGTCTGCCTCAATCAACCCAGCACTTGACTTCTCGTCCAAATGCCAACGGTCGGACACAGAGAATGGCATATTTACAGCAACGCTAGTCGAAATCTGCAAAGGTATCGAGAACAAAAAGGGCCATCGTCATCGTGCATGTGAGTGATTGCAGTTCCTACATACACCTCCACACATCATACGCCAGCTATATTGCACAACATGGCCATTTGTTTTCACGCCTTCGTTGGTATAAACCAAACCAACCTTCCTCAGTATTTGGCACTAGTTGATCACTACTGGATGATTTACTTGCATCCTTTCCAGCGGCTCTAAGCTGCTACTTCCATGCTACTCACTTCCTCAACTGCCCTTTCTGACTACACTGCATTTATAGCTTTCTCTTTATTGCATGAGATGAAGTCTGCTGGCTATAACAAATAACACTCTTCAACGTAACACCCACTTTAGTTCTCGTGGCTTTGTGGAGTGGCAGAGAGAGATACATTACACACTCTGCTGAAGACTAAACATGCATATATCCCACGAGATGAGGTGCTCCCTCTTAATGACCGAAGTCGTGGGTTCGAATCCTCCAGAGGGCGATCCCTTATTGCAAACTGTAAACAGTGGCGACAACCGTTAAGACTCTTCCGCCACTATATGAGGCTGTTAAATCAGCTAATATTTATTTCATGGGTTGCCAGGGCTGGCGGTGGCAACAATCACTGCTGGGTTCCCCTACTTTCCCCTACTTTCCAGGACCAGCATGATTAGTGCAGCTCCTATGCTCTCTGATTGCCGACTACAGCAGGTATAATGGTTGTTGCGTAGCCTCAAACTTGCAACTATAAGCATACACGTTCATTTCAGGCAGTGCATGAAGATTTGGCAAAAGCATATATATGGAAATTTAAAGCCGAGGACCAATACGAATGGGCATGTCAAGTGGATTGCTACCAAACATGCCTCTCTAGCCCTCCAATGATTAAGTGTCTTGGGGCTGGGCCATGCTCATGTACACCATGGGCTGATCCTAAATAAGCTTAACGCAAAATTGGTGTGCATATGCAAGCGTGTATTTGCACGTGCATGTATGTCAATAACAATCAAATGCCAAGCCGGAAGATCCACCCTATTCCGAATACATAAACGAGCGAGTCTCTCCCATCGGATCAAGCTGACATTCTTCAGTGTTGAGTGTTTACATTTATGATTGACATATTTTCAGTATGCATCCCGACCAGCAAGACCTTGCCTCACGATCTCTCTCTCTCTCTCTCTCTCTCTCTCTCTCTCTCTCTCTCTCTCTCTCTCTCTCTCTCTCTCTCTCTCTCTCTCTCTCTCTCTCTCTCTCTCTCTCTCTATTGTACTTATTTGGTCTCCTAGACTCTTTTCTTTATGCTCTGCCCTCCCCTATTCTCTTAATACATTTTTTCTTTCTTTTTTACTTTCTGCTCGGTCACCCCTGCTCACTCTATCTCTCTCCGACCTTTATCAGCCCACACTCACATGTGTACATTTCTGTTCGTGTCTCCCATTTTTCTCGGCCTCTTTCTCTGCGTTTATTGTCTCCTTACCTCTTGTCTGAGTTTGGTTACGGTCTGCTTCAGCTCAGTGACTTCGTCTCGAAGTTCCTGCACTGCCTCTGATTTCTCCTCCCTACAGGAGCAAAGCACAAGGCCATGTAGCACAAGAAATGCTGCCCGACACCAAATGCCAGAGCTTGACTTGGCTTGATGTCAGTCAGTATGCACATAGCAGTCTGCTAACTGAGGAAAGTAATAACAGCTGTCTGCTGACCGTGAACCCACACATTGAGACAGGAAGGGGAAAGGAGGTTGTACAGGTCCCTATGACCGGTTTTATTGCACGATGATGTCTTTCAGCACGAAGGCAGGGCATAGATGAACGAGACTGGGCACGTCGCCGACAACAACTGCATGAGTCATGCAGTACACGGTTGGCTTTAGACCTTGACTGCAATGGCAGCAGCAGCAGCAGAAGACGAACTGAGCAGCCCCTACCAAGGAACCGTACGGATGAACGGCTACCACCAAACTGCCCCGAAACTCAGCTGAGCAGCTCATACAGCGTTGCCACTCGATTAAACGTTGCCACTCGATTAAACGAACGAATCCCACGACAACAAACAAAAACCGAAGGAAGTTGCGATAAGTAAGACGCGTGTGTACACCACTGCCAGCACATGCAGGCGACTCACACAGCTTTCTATCAAGCGCAAAAAAGCACGTGAGCCGACATGCAGACGACAAACGCAAGAGTGGCACACGTTGAAATTAAAAGTAATGTGTCGTTGCATAAAAATGGGTCATATCCACTCATTATTGCAGCTTACCTTTCCTTGTGTCTGACAAACGATTCGGGTTAAGCAAAACGCCCGTCAGAATATGACTGCATACTGTGCGAACATGCTCACAGGGCGGGGATACTGTCCGAGATACTTGTGCAATGCTAGCGATGAAGGCCGGAGGCCAGCAACGACGGGGTTCATTAAAAAGAGACAAATGACACTGTGAGACAAGGCAAAGCGCAGTATTTTGCCACTCCATGGATACTCGTTAGCCGCAAGATCGGAGACCCGGCCAACTGCTCACGTTAGCAAGCTGCAATGACCGCTGCGTCTAGCTGCTGAGAGATCAAGGTAGGCGGATATAGGCATCTGTATTTGCAACCGAGTGATAGAGCTAGGCCATCTGAGAACAAGATAAGCTAACGAAAGATAATGATAAACTGATATCCAGCAGGCTTAATGGAGCCTGCCGGTTCGGATCAATTAGAAGAAATGTATTGCTTTTGATACGGTTTGTAACAAAACAGCCTGCTACCAGCTGGCCGCTCGGTCGGCCCGAAAGATGTCTGCCTTCTCTAGCACTAGCTCAATACCTAGCTCCTTGCTGTGAGCGTGAAAGGAAAAAGACAAATAAAGCGGCTGCAATTCTATGCAGGCACCGCAGCTCGGCTTCATAAAGCCTGGTCAGAAGTAACAGCAAACGCGACTGCAATGGGAGTGCAGACGAAAGTGACAGAGAGACTCTCACGGAGCCTGAGCTTTGCAATATCTGTACCTGCAGAGGCAGTCGCCTTACAGGCTCGAAAGCTGCGTGGCTCGCTCGAGACATCGAGCGCAAATTGAAGAGAAGGACCGAAGATGCAAAACCGAACGTCACCGTAATCGAGATGACGCCAAAAACCCTTAGATCGGCGGCTTGGCCAAACATGTCCCACTACTGGAAGAACAGCCTTGAAAAAAAGTTCCTCATTCTGTGCATTCAGGATGCAATTCTCCTCGAGAAACCGACTTCGAGCTTCCTTCGAGCGGTCACGGTTCAAAATGTCCGGCCAGCTTCGCACCGAAACGGTGAAGGGCAACAAGAGATTACCGCCAATCCACATCACCATGCTGCCCCCTCCAGGGCGGCGTGTATTGGCCGCATCCACTTGGCAGCTCGGCTAGATTCCATTGCATGTACACTTGGTATCTTTGCACGTCATCGGTTTGCCCAACATAGACTCCCCGAAAAATGATATTAGTATGCCTCCTACAGCAGTCAACTAAGACCATCAAAAGAGGAGGGCAGAGACTTGGTTAATGACACCTGCATGTGATCTTGGGCAACCAAAGTAGTGAGACCGCATGCCGATCTATTGCTTCGTCATGGCCACACACTCGCCTGCTGATGCAAAGCAGTGGCAGGACAATCGGAATCACGAGCTCAGTCTGTGCGGCTGTTTGTCTTTCTTCTCACTATTGCTCTCTCTCTCTCTCTCTCTCTCTCTCTCTCTCTCTCTCTCTCTCTCTCTCTCTCTCTCTCTCTCTCTCTCTCTCGCTTTCACGGCAGGGAAGTGGCCGAGCATTGCGATTTAAACGCAGCTTACAGGTCCATGCGCAGGCGCCTCTGCTTGGCCTTGCTGTCGGCAAGCTCGACGGCCAGGCGGTGCCGGTCGGCAGACGGAACCGGGCTGGCTGCGGTCAGGCTGTTCGAGTCGTTTCTCTGCTGCTGCTGCTGCTGCTGCTGCAGTCGGTCGCTGAGCGACACCTCGTGCAGGTCGCTCTCGACGGTGATCTTGGCAATGTCCTGAGCAGATCGGTCGCAACAGAATACAGCGAGAGAGTGGCACTGAGAACGCCTCCCCCAGAGCCTGCGCACGCCAGCCGAGCTCGCGAGTGCTGCACACGCTCGAGCAGCCGAACACACGCAAAGCAAGGCTCCCGAAGCACTCTCAACAGCAAGGAACCGCCCAAAGGCAAAAGAAATAGAGGCTCGGCAAAAGCGCTCACGAACGAATCTCTGCTGTACAGGTGGCCGATACGAAAGCGGTCGCTAGTACAGCAAGCAGTGAATTATTGAAGATGCACTGCAGAGGCGGCTCCCCACTGGATCCTGCAAGCATCCACGCGCATTCTCAGGGGGCCTCCGGAGAACTTGGTTCCAGTGCAGCTGTAGAAGCAGATCCCAAATTAATCGGTTCACACTCGACCAAAGGAAGTCAGCCAAGCAAATTGGTGGAAGTACATGGTCGAAGCCTTGTGACAGCTGAGGTAGGCTTTCAAATGTGGCTCGGCAAACCGATTACATAGGATCTGTGCACCCAACGAGTGAATCACTTTTTGAACCGAACCAAAATGTGCTGCCATGATAGACTAAAAGGATCCCACCTGGTCAATCAAGAGGCACAGTGCACTCGAAAGTTGGTTATCGTGGGACAAGGACAACGACAGCAGTACAGGCTGCAGAAAGGCATGCACGACACTGTAGTAGAACTAGATGATTCAGAGCCTAGAAAGACCGCAGCTATCAAAACACAGGCTATTGCACCACTTTGCAAAGAGCTTAGACTACATCCAATAATAATTATACTAATTCATTCGTAAAGCACCCTAGGCGAACTTTACCCGAATCTAGATGCTTCACATATGCCACAGGGCTCAAGCCCACAACATCGACCATCTAAGGCAAGCACCTTAACCCCTGGGGCAACCAGGGTCATAGCCAGGACAAGACAGCTTTCAGAATGAAGGTGGCTGTAAAACCAGGTGACTGAAGCTGAACAGGCTCATGCCGATTGTTCCAACGGGCAGCGAGAAAACCATCGCATCTCATATAATTTCCAGTGGCTACTGATGGCTACTGATATCGTTGACCGGTCGTGGTGTGGGCTTCAGGAGGGCACTGCAATCACTCCCAGAGAGACAGCCCAAGAACAAGCGATAGTGGATCAGCACATGGTAGCCTTTAGTTAAGCTGCCAGCTAGTTATGGAGAAGCGCCAATCGTAGGCCAAGCAAAGCTGCTGTCGTCAGAAGATCTCACAAAAAACAGGACCTTTGGAGTTCTGAGCCAACAGAGTCCTGTCCATCGCGATGCATGAAGGGAAAGGAACATGCAGCAGTGGTGGCAGCCTGAAGTCAAGCCATTTACAATTGGCCGGCCTGCCAGTCAAACATGACACGGCCCCCAATGTGAGGTCAGCCAGCATCGACCTTGGAGATGGCTAGGGTGCCGAGCTAAACAAACTCAAGCAACAGAATCATGCATCCTGCTTCCTCGATAAATGCTCGTGAGTGAGTGAGTGAATGTGTGTGTGTGTGTGTGTGTGTGTGTGTGTGTGTGTGTGTGTGTGTGTGTGTGTGTGTGTGTGCGTGTGTGTGTGTGCGTGTGTGTGTGTGTGTGTGCGTGTGTGTGTGTGTCAGTGTGAGGAGAGAGAGAGAGAGAGAGAGAGAGAGAGAGAGAGAGAGAGAGAGAGAGGAGAAAGAAGCAGGAGAGAGAGGAGAGAGAGACCACAAAGGGTCACCGAAAAAGACTGGACCCACCGAACGCTTCGGACTGGAGCCAAGATGCATGAAAACCAGCTGCCTCTGGGCAATTACGAAGTAGCTGCAGTAGAGTACATCGGCACACAAACCATAAGCAGCAAGTTGAGGCACGTGCGGGGCAAGGCATGGGTAGCTGCCTCAAAGTCTGTGCACTACTCACATCTATGTACTGATCTCGCTCTGCTATGACCCTGTGCAGGTGGTAGTACAAGGTGTGGTTAGCGTTGCCCAGCTCTTCAGTTGCAATGTCCAGGGTTAGCACATTAGTTGACCCATCTGTGATCTACAACGAGCATACAAACGCAGGGTAATTACATTGCTCGCGATGTAATTCTTGCAAGAACACGCATAAGCCAACACAAAAGGAAGGATGGGGTGGAAGCGTACAACGGTCAATGCAAATCTGCCCAGCAAAGACCAAGGTCACGGCTCATCGGTCAAACGAGACAAGCAAGAGTAAGCAAAGGAAGTTGACTGGAACCCGCTCGTTGTCCGAGCAAAGGCTGAAGTGGCTGAGCAAGACAGAGACCGTGGGAGCCGAGCAAAAGCTGTCAGCAGTGCAAAGCTGCATCAACAAACGTGCTGCTGTTAGCACCTCTGCAACACTGAACTGCAAACGAGCTGCTGAAGCCGTAAAAATTTAATGGTGGAAGTCGGTTAAATGACCGACTGCTTGCTGGGGAATGTCAACAAGGCTAAAACAGAATGGGAATGCCAGGCAATAGGCTGCTGGCGGCTGACCCAGAGTGTGCCCGGCTGTCATGTTTCCCATCACCCTTGCACACAGCAGACTTCCCTAAACCATGGTCAAACGAGGCATCTCGGTCGCACGGCATGGGCAGACCGCTAGGCACTGTCAGCTATTGTTGCACAATAATAATAATAATGCACTTGATAAAGTGCCCTCAGATAACTCAATCTCTTTCTAGGCGCTTTACATTTGCTGCAAAGGGAAACACGATTGAATGGCAAGTAATATCATGCTTGATAAACAAACAAAATGAATAACATGGTTAGGGGTGACATGCACAGGGTCAGCATGCAAATGCGGTTAGTGGCAGCAAGCACGGTGTCAGCACGCATGAGCACACGCATTCGCAGCGGGTCTTTTGCGAAGCAGTGTGCGCGGCGGGGCTCTAGCACTTTCAAGGATGGTCCGACGCGGTCGCGTCGAAGGAGCCGTCCAACGAGCAGATACCGCTGCACCGCATCCCACCAATACTGCAACAGGAGCAAAGGCGCATGTGGGCACGAGCGCACGTGGCCGAGTCGAGCACTCACCTCCTGAATGTGCTGCATGATACCGTGCTGGGCATCAGTATCCAGTGCCATGATGCGGCTGATGAAGTACTCCTTGCGGTCGCACTGAACAGCGCAGCCCAAGAGAAGAAGCAACGTGCGCCGAATGTCCTCGGGACAAGATTCTGCAATGTCGAGTTAACAGGGCTGCGCCTTTGCACCAGAAGCAGTGTGACCCGGCAGGAGCTGCTGCAGAGCGATGCGGTGAGTGTGTACCCTGCCAAGACCGCTGCCACCGGTCATCGCAGCCAGCAGCGATCGCCCTCTCGTGGCGATCGCCCTCTCGCATGCACGTGAGCACGTGGACAGGGAACAGGACGCAATGTGCGAACGCATGGGTGGTGGAACAAAGGGCGGACCACCGCAGCAAGTTGATCCGATGCTACCCTGAACATTGAAAAATGCAAGTAATGGAGCTACGGCTGATACCAGAACGTGAGCTCTCAGTTAATGATATGGCTGGTTCTGTCCACGTGGACATTCTGTCTATATGTACGGAAACCAAACGATAAACTCGATATCCTGCACATAAGGAGTTATTTATTTATTGTGCATAATGCTTGAGTTTACCAAGAGCTATAATGCATACACATGCTACAGTTAAAGGCATCAGTTTTTCCCATGCTGACCGGTGATTTCGCAGGGCGAGTAGCAGCACACATCTTCCTAAAGAAATTAAAGCCTGCGTACAGCAGCAATACCACAAGGCCAGAGGGCAAAATTAGAAGAGGACTTTTTTACAAGCACAAAGCCAAGATCAAGATGTAGTGCCTCCACTATAATAATTATAATAATACACTTGATAAAGCGCCTCACAGAACTCAATCGCTTTCTAGGCGCTTTACATTTGCTGCAAAGGGAATCGCGATTGAGTGGTGAATAATATCATGCTTGATAAACATGAATAACATGGTTAGGGGTGACATGCACAGGGTCAGCATGCAAATGTGGTTAGTGGCAGCATGCACAGTGTCAGCACGCATACTGACAGCTGCATCTCTTGGTGTAAATTTGAGCATATTAGTGTGCCTGTGAAGTTTACAATTTAAAGCTGTGTTTACAAGAGCGACTTTCCTCCTAAATTGGTGTCGTTTTGGACCACTTTCCCTCTGGTTTAGGCTGATTGGGGGAGGAGGCAAGTCGGCAAACACCCTTGAAGGAAAATCTGTTTATACTCTTTGGCTCCGTGTTGGATCAGGCGGCTAATCAAAACCCCAGGGCTCATCACATACACCCCAAGGCCAAAATAAAAATGACTGACGCTTTAGGTTAGAGTTACATTGAGGCATTCAGAGCAAGTCCTTGAACATGGGATGCTTATGCTTGTAGCCAAGGTTTTTATGCCTTTTCTATATAGAAGACACCACGTGTCTATGAAATCCACCGACAAACCTGTAACGGTGCACATTACTTAGGCACAACGTTACTTAGCCCTATACACCTGCACACCTGTTGTGAGTGTAGGTGTATGTGTCTTTCTGAACAGCAAATCACTTGGAGCACTCATAGGCAACGGTAGTAATAATAATAATAATGCAGTCAGCAACGTGCAATTATTTACTGGGGTGCAGACGTGACTCGAACAGGAACTCCTGTCGTCAGGGGCTCAGAAATACTGCGCTCCTATTGGCTAAGGTCTTGGCTAGTGCCTAGCAGCAAGGAACGCTGGGCTCTCATTTGCTAGCCAAAGTCAGAGGCCCCCCCAGCCTAGTACGGGCACACGACAACAGTTAGGATGTGGCACAGCTACAGGTTGGGGTACACACTCACATAATGATCACTACGCATCCCTAACGGCGAACATTCCTTAGTACTGCGCACTTTCCCGAAAAAGCTTTTTTATATGCTTATCTTCCTTTTACTTACATTCTCCTCATACTACTCCACAATGATGACTTCAGCTGCAAATTCAAATTCTGTGGATGATGGCTTAGCACCTTTCCGGGAAACCCTTTTTCATACCAGCCTACCGGATTAGATAGAGCACGGTCTATCAGCATGACTAAGTCAGCCATTAAATCGCTCGTGTAAACGTCCTAACTAGGAGGAAAGTCGGTGTCGGGCAGGCAGAAAGTCACTCGTGTAAACGCAGCTATAGATCTGAAGGGGTGCGGCAGGTGGCGTAGCTGCCCGATATGCCCTTTCGACCAGCTAATTATTGGCTGCCAGTGGCAAGGACACGGTCTAACCAAACTCCTTGGTTTAATCCTGGCAAGCGAGGCTTATGTTAGTTCCGATTACTAAACCACAGCACTGGTTGAAGTGCTGGACCAGACTTACTGCAGAGAGATAATCACCGGGCTACTGCTTAATGAACATTCTGTCTAATTACGTAGATAGCAAGCCTCGGGGCGACATGCATTTACAAAGGTACAGCTGTGTGCCTGGGTCGGCCAGTTGTAGCGCTGTCTACTCGAACGCAGCATGTTCAATCAGTTCGGCGAACTGCAGTAGTCGGGGATACAAATTAGGATTTCCAACTTCCTTCTGCAGAAGTACTTAACTCAAGGCACACATTGCTGGCCACCGAGCAGAGAGCAGAAAGCTGCTGGCAGCCATGCCGGCAGGTTCGTCTCGTTGTATGGCAAAATCGATACCGGTGCCCTCTCCTCACCCCTTCAGCACAACCTGCACACATGCACGTGCGCGAACACACACACACACACACTCACGCATGGAAACACACACTCACGCATGCATGCTTGCGAACACTCCTGCAAGTGCAAGCTGACGCAGGTAGAAAACTGGTCGCTGGAGCTTCCAACTTGCCACCGCTCTCAGTGGCACTGCTGTTTGCCTGACTAAAGCAAGTGCTAGAATGGAGTATCGAAGCCAAAGGTGTTCTGCTTAGCCAGGCAGAGCACATCACATATCTTTCTTCACCACAGGCAGGCTGCGATGGTCCACGAATACAAAGCACGTGACCGGTGAGCCTAGAAGTACTGACGGCGCAGCTCAGTGCCCACGACAAGCAAATATGTCCTGGGCCCTTACAGGTATCAGCTGCACGTTCGAGAGCCCATGCCATGCAGCCTGATGCCTGTCGTTGCGAGGGGCTCCCCCATAGCAAGAGAGAGTAATAAACTAACAAAAAGTCAGAGCTCACAGCTAGTTACACATTTTGCCCGCTAAGGCATCGTCTGGGGTGATGACAGGATTTGGAGATTTCAAAATTGGAAGCTCACAGCTTTGCTACGCTGACCATATCTCTGACCACAGTGAAGAAAATACGATGGCAACAACAATGCCCAGCCTATTTTGCCGTGTGTATGCGCCGATCCACAGTGCAACCCCTCCATGCCAGCCTGCACCATTTCGGTAAGGGCGCGGCCGGGCTGGAATTAGAAAGACGTGCACGGCAATAGCAGATACAGTGCATGCTCACCACACAGCCCACGAACGTACGAACGTGCATCCTACGCTGGCTATGCATGCAGGCCAGATGAGAGCTGGAAAAAGGAGTCTTCCCAGAATGGCTTGCATAACTTGGCAGACTGGCCTTATTGCAAACAAGAGAAACCAAAAAGCCAACTTCAGGATATGGTGAGTGGGACTGGCCTACTCCGTTCCCAGCAGCCAGCCACAACGCTGCTAAAATAGCGCTGCTGGTCTCTTTCTGGGCCATAAAGCACTGGCTACACCAGGCAGCCTGTCTTTTACAAGTGTAAGGCCAGCACCAATTCGTCGATGCAGTATCAGCAGCAGCAGCAGCAGCATCGATGCAGCAGCAGCAGCGGGTTATCAGGCAATGAGCCGCTGGACCAGGAGTAAAGCACTTGCACTTCACTACCTAGGTCTTGGGTTCGAGCCCTGCAGCTAAATCCTTTATTGCCTATTGCTGCAAAGCCTATGACAGCCACGAAGGCTCTTCTACTGTTATATAAAGGCATATAAGGCAGTTAAAAAAGCCAACTTTTATTAATGAGTCACCACTAACCTATATACGAGTAAGAAGCAAGGAAGGGTGGCTGCCGGTCGGCTGGCAATAGCCCAACCAAAGGCAGACAAAGCAGTTGGGCACCAGCAAACATGACAGTTGCTACGCTGAAACGTCCCGATCTCCGAAGGCAATCACCACGTAGCCCAAAACATCCCCACCCCACGGGCTTGGCAGCATAAAATCAGCCACCTCGGCTCGCGCGCCTCGTGTGCCCTGCAGCGATTGCAGAGCCAAACCAGTCGACGTCCAACGGGGGGGGGGGAGTGAGCAGTGAGCCCATCGACGCATCACGACTCGCCGGACGCTAGCCGGTGCCAGGCGGCGAGTTCAGGAGATGGTGCACACGTACCATTGTCAGGGTCTTTAGCTATTGCCACTACATCGGGCATCTTCATGACGATCATTTGCTGCAATTCTTCCTGCAAAGAGAGTGCCGAGCTCATGGTCCGCAGTCGAACCGAGTGCACGCAGTAAGCTTGGCTTCGAGCTGCCCATACTGCCAAAGCCAAAAGCCCAACGTGGGCGGTCATTGCAGGCAACTCCAAGGGCCCACCTCCATGAAGATCGCAAGCTTTCTCACTTTGTCCATGCATACATACCCAGCAGTGCACGAATAAGCTGACGTGCCACGGACCAAACAGGCATCAGCTGCCGGCCAGCGAGGGAAGGGGGAGACCATCTAATACTTGCCATGCGATCCAAAGCCAAGGCCACTCCAGCCACAACAGAGACCGGCCAGACAACAGAAGGTGAGGGGTCGATCAGATGGCTGAAGTTCAACTAGATACACACGGCACGGTGGTAAACCAAGGAACCAAGGAATGACATTGCAGTATTGCTACCAAGTTAGTTAGCTTTCCACTTATTGAGCATTAAATCACATATCACACTGCATGCTGACTATCTAGACTTCAGTTATCATACCCCTGCTGTATGCCAACGCTCGACGAAAGCTCGACCGTGCATTGCATACAAAGCGTGCATCCATGCAAGTATCCCCAAATGCCGGCTCACCAATAATCGGCAGACAAGTAAGCAAGCATTTTTTCCATTTGCAGCTTCGGGGCTCATCGCAGTCTTTTGAAACAGCAGCTGCTGCTGGCAGCCCCTTCCTTCGGAGGAAGCGGCAGTTGTTTGTAGGCAAACAAAGTGCCGACTGAAAAGTTCCTTTACTTTGCAGGCAAAAAATTGCAGAAGCAGCCGAGAATGGGTGAGTGCTCAGGCATGATCAACCCCCCACGCCTCAGCCACGAACTAACAAAAGAAGAGCGGTCGATTGCCCCGAATGCCCTTTATCTGGTCCACTACAAAAAAGGCCTCACGGTGGGGCACACAAAGCCGTCGGCAGGCTGCAACCACTCTCGGCAGCCACGGTCCACTGCAGTGGTCGGATGCGATTTGCATGCAGCAGCCTGAGCCGATCGCAATCGGATAATTGTGCAGCAGGGCCGCAGATGTTAAACGGCCTAATCACAACATTGAATCACACACCCCGCAATACAGCCTGAGTGGCCGGAGATTGCCAATAACAGCTGCACACCGGTAATACTCAATAGGAAGACCGGCATTGAGTCAGACCTTCTACCAGTAGCTGAGCCGTGTACCCGGAATTGTGCCTACCACTTGCTGCATCGGCAGCAGCACTGTGCTGCCGAGATGAGGCAGCCGGCAAGCAAGCAGCAGGAAGAGGCGGGCCACCGACCTGGCAGCAGCACAGTATGAAGCCAATAATATAGGAAGGAATGAAGCAGCACTACCGGCAGTGGTACCAGCGTTGATGGCACCAGCGTCGATGGCCGGCATGTAGGTGGGCTAGGGGTGGCAGCGGGCTAGGGGTGGCAGAGCCGGCAGCCACTAGCAGCACACACTCCCGAGAAGTGGTACCCACAAGCACAGGAGGCAAAAAATGGGGTCCATAGTACAGGGCAACTCGCCTAGGGGGCATGACTTGCTGATGGATGCAGCAATTTAAAAAGGTTAACGGTTAGATGAATCAACAGCCTCATTTATATAGCAGCAGAAGACCCCCTAATGGCTATCACCACCACTTGCAGTGGGCAAAGGATTGCCCACTTCAGGACACAAGACCTGGATCATTAAGAGCAATCACCCTGGGCTAAGGCGGAGGGGGCCGACTATTTTGTCGGTCTAACTGTGCTGCAGCGCATCCAGCATCATGTGAGCAAATGTGAACCCTTGCAAGCAGATTATGTTGATGCATTTCACTTTACAGCAAATGTAAAGCGCCTAGAGAGAGATTAAGTTCTCTGAGGGCGATTTATCAAGTGAATTATTATTATTATTATTATTATTATTATGTCGATGGTTCACCCGGTAATTCGTCTCCAAATACGCGTATCACTAGAGTACAGCATGACGACAATCACTACACTCTCCCTCACAGCCATTCGGGCGAGGGGGAACAGGTCGAAAAAAGTCAAATGCATGGGCTGATAATAATAATAATAATAATAATATTGCACTTGATAAAGCGCCCTCAGAGAACTTAATCTCTTTCTAGGCGCTTTACATTTGCTGCAAAGTGATACGCAATAGAATAGTAAGTAAAATCATGCTTGAAAAACAAACAAAATGAATAACATGGTTAGGGGTTACATGCACTGGGTCAGCATGCAAATGTGGTTAGTGGCAGCATGAACAGTGTCAGCACGCATAAGCACATCGAGGACGAATCACAAGGACCCACTAAATGCTGTCCTAAATAGGTATGTTTTTAAGTTTTTAAGTTTTTAAGTTTTTAAGTTGATGCCACAGAAACTAATGGACACACAAAACAGCTCCTTTGGAAAGTGCCTTTATAGTCATGCAATCACTTGGGTTTTTTAATCAGCCAGAAAATGACACAAGATGTGGTGGTATCTAAAACCAGGAAACCCCAACACTGGATTCAATGAAATGCACTAAACATGGTCTGAAATTAGTACAAATCTATCCTAATGTTGCATTATCAGATATTCTATGCAAATGCAGGGTTCTCGTGGCAAACTAATATTCAGATGATTGCAAGATGGTCGAGGTCAAGTTACCTTTCGGCCCACCCACCCCTTTACTTCACTGTTATATGCTGCCGTATGCTCATACTCTGCAGTGCTTACTAGGCTAGTAAGCCACAGCAAAAAGGCAGAAACATAAAAACATTGCAAATAAATTAAATCACTTTTTAAAGGTTAAGAAAGCTCGAGACCTTGCAGAGGCAGGTAAGAAAGTAGCATTTGAACATGGGTCTATCGACGATGTTAAAGGCCGATGACTAAACGAATTGAGATCCAATCCATTTATCAGACTACCAGAGAAACATGCCATCACTAAGAAGTTTGTAAAGGAATCAAACGCTAGATCAAACCCCACTGCAGCATGCATGAGTAATACGTACTCACTATTGCAATAGTGGGTACATTGAGCAGTAGCTATATAGGGGGAGACGGAGCTGTTGCAGCCATCTCACCACGAAATGAAGCCATCAACAACATAGCTCAGGCTTGCACCCTGGAGGTGCACTAATCAACAAACGTGTTAAGTATTTGCTTGGCTCAACTTAATAAGTGTACTGCATTCCATGGGTGGGTACCAGAATTACATTATACAATAAGGAGCATACAGGGACATATAGCAACCTTCTATCTGAAGCAGAAGGCCACTGCCACTGGCATCCAGTAATAAGCTGCTGATCCTGGCTAAGAGATTAACTGTAGTGCTGCTTACCCAGGCTAGACCAGGAGCCTAATCAAACCAACTGTGCTAAACTATTGTTGCCTATCTGATTCACGAAGACCAGATTCTGAGGAAACAGAGTACAAATACGAATCAACTGATAGCAGAAACAAGCATAACAAACTCACAAATAATAACCAACCAGCTACCCCCAACTCACCACTTCCGATAATGTTTCCTCTGGCTAAGAGAACCCCCAAGTTAAGCAAAGTTCAAATAGTGAACGAACTGATGCATAGTCTGCAAGGAATGGCAGGTGGCTGAATTATATTGGAAAACAATGCCAGAATGCAAAAACCGAATCTATTACTATATATAGCTGAATCAGCAAACTTCTATTCTTTAACCGTGCAGCAATAAGTCTGAACTCTATCATCCTGCTTTTTATTATCGCAAACATTTACCATTAAAAAGCAATTTAAGATTGCAATTATCTTTCCTTGGACTCAGTCAGGTAAGGTTCACTTTTACTTTACATGTCTTAGCTAACAAGCATCTGGCTCATGTGACAGTCCACCAGGCTTGAATAATGAAAACTTGACTATTGCCAAAAAAGGAGACAAAAAGAAAGAACGTGAGTGCATGGATGTACCACATGTTTATGGCATCTTGTTACCGAACCAAATCAACAACCCAGCACAATACAGATTCACACCAGCAGAGGCTCATATAGTATTCATTTATGCTCAGCAATGACTACTTGTGAAGGGCGTAACTACATGCTTGATGGGGGGGGGAGTGTATGGATAAAACTAGTGGCTATACAGTTCTTCAATTCAGCTACCATGGATTCCCTTATTCGAGAAACATACCTATATATGAACGTGGCAAACCGCTTACTCACCATATAAAAGCTTCGCACAGACTTCAGCAGCAAGCTCCAACTAAGAAGACTGCGAATAGTGTCATCCACCTCCAGGCCTGAGGTCACTATGTTATCGTCGACGGATTTTGGACGGCTAAAAAAGGCAGACCACTCATGCTAGCTTCTCATAGTGAATCAGTGTTAGGACGATTCAATCTCAGCAGGGAGATATATAGAAGTCACTCGACAGCAGGGCAGAAATTTACCAACACAGATGCAAGGCTGACCCAGGAGCTATATTAGAAAGTAAGGTCACGTGCACACAGTAAAAAAGTAAAAAACGAGACACATAAAATAAAAAAGTACTTTTTCCAGCCCACACTCGCACGTGCACGCGCACATACACAAGTAGCCAAATTCATCAGCAGGCCTTTCCCAGTCTTCAAAAAGCTGCTTTACGATTACTTCACTCACAGTAGCTACAAACTCTTCAACAGCTTAAACATTTAAATGTGTGCACACGCTTTAGAAGCTAGGCTACTTACAAAATCAAGCAACTCATTTTTCACAGATTCGAGGCAGGACAAATGAGTTACAACGGTGAGATGCACAGAGGGAGAGCAGGCAAAAGCCAGAAGCTGGAAACCAAGCATTGCCGGAAGGGTTGATAAAATGGACACCACCTCGTGGGGACCTGACAAATGAGGCACATAAGGACAGATGGCACATACAACTCGGACAGGTTAGCCAAACGAATAAATTCACGAGCGGCACACACATGTGCCAGGACCAGCACATAATTGGGGGCGCTTACACATGCCCTTGCGCACGCGAGCACACACGCGCGCGGGTGGCTTCCAGGCCCGGTTTAACAATGCAGCTGCAACGTTTTCATGAAACCATGACCTGCATGCAAAGAAGTTCCTTTGGTGTGATGCATCATCACAACGCCTTCCTCACATGAATGCATCAATGAAAAGGAAAAAGTGTTTTAAAAATGCACAAGCAGATGCATGCATGCTTGCCTCTCTCTCTCTCTCTCTCTCTCTCTCTCTCCCTGAGCAAGCAAGCGCAGCATGCAGCACACCCAAAACGCTTTGGGGGTACACCCGCTCACGGACAACCCAGGCGCTCGCTCGAGGACAGGCCGAGCACGACGGCTCCTGGGGAGGCGTGCTACTTTGAATCAAAGTGCCCACAAAACTGCAGCAAACAGCGCTCTCTCTGAAGTGTGCAACGACGTGCACGAATGGCTGCACGACAGCAGACCAGCAGGTCGGCACACACATGCATGCGGCCACTTCGGCCTCTGCAAATAATTGCAAATAGCCTGTGTCAACACGGGCTTCAGTCGAAGAGAGCAGGCACTCCTGACCATGCCCCTGCACCTGGCTGCTGGACCAGCTGCAGCACCCGGTGCTCAATAGAGCCCAGAGGGCGGCTCGCGACCGAGTACACTCCTTACGCATGTGAGCGAGCACAAGATAGGTAAACCGAAATGTGTCACTTTTACATTTTTGCCAATGCTACGAGCAGTCACAATTACCCTTCGGCCACTCTCGAGTGACTCGGTGCATGCCTTGCTCACAATTACTTTCTACAGACGGCATCTGCAAGGCAGTCCATCTAGGCAGCATTTTTTGTCACGACCTCTTCTCCCTTCGATTTTACTTTGATCCGCAGACATCGGTCAGCACTGCGCTGACAATGGTCTCTGGAATGCCTCCTCTACCCCCATTCCCACTCTTCCTGCTCCCTCTCCACCAGCATCGACGGTCCCTTCTCGACGCGTGATGCCCCCTCCAAGTAATACTCAAGGGGCATATGGCCACCACAGTCGGCCAAAGAAGCCGACTGAACAGTAGAGCAGCCCACAGCCGGAATGAAGGGAAGACGACTTGCAAAGCCTCCCAAAGGCCTGGGCAAGCACCCTTGGGTGGTATTTAGATTGAACTTGTCAACAATGGCGATCCTGGGAAGGCAGAGCAGACAATAATGGGCCCACACTGACAAGTCCAAGCTCGTTATCCCAGCCCATAGGGCTGCAATTGATCTGCTTGATCTTGGTTGAGCAATCGAGTCGAATAGCCAGCCATTGTAGTACCACCAAACTTAAGGCTAGCAACAGTGCTTAGCAAGCAATGAACACAGACCCTGTCTCACGTACAGCTGCAATGAAACAATAGCAGGACAGCGACATCACCCACTAAGGCTATTCCACCACGGAGCACACAGCACATCTTGCAAAACAACAAAAAAAGAAGCGATTACGATTACAAGCAAGCCACCATTCGCAAACCAGACGTCATAAGACCGCAGAAAACCAAAGACAAAAAACAAGAGACAGCCGGTGTTTGAACCACATCTTTCTCCTTTAGCAAACTACTTAATATCAATGAGGTCAATCGAACATTCTTTTAAAAGCTCGTTGATAATAATAATAATAATAATAATTCACTTGATAAAGTGCCCTCAGAGAACTTAATCTCTTTCTAGGCGCTTTACATTTGCTGTAAAGTGAAATGCAATTGAATGGTAAGTAAAATCATGCTTGAAAAACAAACGAAATGAATAATATGGTTAGGGGTGACATGCACAGGGTCAGCATGCAAATGTGGTTAGTGGCAGCATGCACAGTGTCAGCACGCATAAGCACATCAAGGACGAATCACAGGGACCCACTAAATGCAGTCCTAAATAGGTGTGTTTTTAGGTTCCTTTTAAATGTGGTCAGGTCAGGGGATGTTCTGATGCAGGTCGGGAGGGAGTTCCAGGCTTTGGGAGCATATGAACTAAATGCACGGTCTCCAAAGGATTTAAGGTTGATACTCATTGTAGCAGGCAGCTTACCTTGGAGCCTATGGCTATGTTTTCAAAGACGAACTACACACTGTTCAGCTAGGTGGGTCATAGCCCATGACATACAAAAAGATGCAGTGTTCGACAAAACACACATGCCACCTAATTACCTTACCTGCAGTTCACAAAAGGCAACCGTAGTGGTTTGTGCTAGCATCCCACCGCCAAGCATCCACGCTAATTTGAACATTAGTGCCTGAATACACATGCCCTTTAACTGTTTAGTGCATAAGTAAAACAAAAGGTAACAAATGACCATTCCGAACGAACGTACAGGCAACTGCACGACATGACCACGAGCAGGACATGTCCTGGCAGCAGATAGATACCATCGCCTAACTAACCTGCCACCAAGTGCACAGTCATTCAGCCCATAAACTAGGATAGTGACTCACGGCCATAAACCGAGTACAATCATAACTGAGTGACTATACAACTACTATCTGGTCAGCCTCACTACCTTGGTCTGCCTGGCTCTCTCTCTCTCTCACAAGCATTAAGCAGATGTATGACTAGAAAGGTGCCGGTTATCCATCTATCTACAGGACACGTAGGAAAAATAGTAGTGCAAGTCACATTGCACACAATACCACCAGCCGAGTAGCAGGAGCTCAGCTACCGATGCCAACAGCTGAGAAGCAACCATGCAACCGATGCATAGAGCTCGTTAGCCAAGCTCCTTTTATCCTCTGTGCAAGCCAACACAGCCGAGTCAACATCCAAGGCAAAACATGCGCTTACTACCAAGCTCTAAGCTATACGAGACAAAAGGAGGGCGTAGAAATAGAGCTGAAAGCTGAGAGTGAGAGGGTAGTGAAAGTGGCAGCGAGTGTGCAACAGGAATGTATATACAAAGAGAGACGTGCGAGCAAGGACCGAGGTGAGAGAAAGAGAGAGAGATGAGAGAGAGAGAGAGAGAGGGAGAAAGAGAGAGAGAGAGGAGAGAGAAGCAGGAGAGAGAGAGAGAGAGAGAGAGAGGGAGAGAGGAGAAAGAAGCAGGAGAGAGAACGAGAGAGAAACAGGAGAGAGAGATGGAAAAGATAACGAAAGCAAAGAGAGCACAGAAAGACATGAAAGAAGGAAAAAAGATGAAGAGAAAGGGAGAGGGAGGGCTGAAACATGAAGGGAAGCAAGAGAGACAAAGAAGACAGGGAAATTTGAGAGATAAAACTGGCTCGTGTGGTGGCAGGAGCTCGTTCGTGCATGCCCACTGAGGCAGCCAGCCATTCCTGCGCAGGCATTTTGCAGCTGGACCCACACAAGCCGTGCATCTTGCAGCATAGACCCACCATCCATAGTCGGTATGGTTTTCGTGGCCAACCGACTCTCTACAAACACAGGGCATGCATCTAATGCTTATTAGCTTCTTACGATTGAATCACAAACGACCAGCAAAAGGCTGAGATCATCTTAAAACAAAAATGTACAAGCCTACCAAACAAAATGACTATGCCAGATCCTTTTGTGACACAGCTGATGAGCTGTACATATACATATACATGTACATAAACAACTACTTTTACTAATGCAGTGAACCCCTTAATGGAGTTGTGTGGCTGACACAAGCAAATCACAAGCAGTGGTGCCGTAAGGCATGCAGCCATGACAGCTTCACACCCTCACGTGGTAGGTAGGTAGGTTAAATGGTCAGAATTCGCAAACATCAGACACCGAGTCTAAACCACCGCTTGGAATGGCCAGCGGCTCCACACGGCTACGTAGCCTCAGTGCATGCCCACCGAGCAGGCTGCGCACAGCTACCGGTCACACAGCTGCTTCGTGCTTTACATTCCTACGGATGAGGCTCCACCAACAAAGCCAGGTGACTGTCACAGCAAGGGTCACAGCAACGAGGTCCAGGCCAGGAGAGAGGGCATGCACACGAATGCAGCCCTTCCCCCTTGAATTCCAACTCCCTCGCCCCAAGCAGATAAGGAAGCCTCTGCTTGGGGCTCGAGCTTGCATACCCAGAGATTCGGTCAGAACTATCGATCTGCATAAAGTCATAGCTTAATAGGCAGAGAAAGGTAGGATACAGCCACGAGCTATTGCATTAATTTCAGCCTGAATGCTCGTTAACCCATTACATCCAATCAGCCTAGTAGACAAAGCTAGCCTCTGTGGCTCCTTAGCTCCCAACCCCTCTCCCCCTCCGCCTCCTGATCGCAGCCAGCCTGGTCAAGCAAACCTAACAGAAAGCCACCACTGCGTTGTTGCTCGGCATGCCGGAAGGGAATGCTTACATTTGCGTCATAACGTCTCTGAGAAACGAGCCATCGCACAACTCGTGGTATGTTAGATGGCTTCCGGTCTCCTTGAACGTTTTCAGCTGAAGCAGAAAGTGTCGAACACATGAGCACAGTTGGCTGCAACGACATGTTAGCTTGTAGATCATTGCTTGTGCGTGACTGCTGAAAGCCTCTAAGCACACGGATACAGCCAGAGCCGACTAACAAGCACACTCGCCGAAGGGCTAGAGACAAAGAAGAACCACTGCAAGTCCAATGGAGGTGAGCAGCATGTACTGAGAGTGACACCCATCCCCCAGAGGGAATGGTGCTAGAAACATGCAACACTATCTCGTGCCTGCAACAGCCCCACAGGACACAAGTCGTGCCAGTTGAAGTCGAATGCTAACAGTGTTTTAAAAAAATAGTAGTCTCGGCAGTTCAATTCCCATTGCATCGGGCTCTATTACTGTGGTTACTGACTGAATCAGTCCCTGTCTGGGGCGAAAAGTGGTTTGCATCGTATAGCCTCCCTTCAGGCCTCAGGGTTTTGTGTATTAAAATAGCATTGCAACAATGGCCACAGACAGTTATCGCCATGATTAGCCATTCCTCTAACCTCTCATCCTCTGGTTGCCCAACCAAAGCTGGCTAGGCATGCTGTTCTCATACATCAACAAGCACAGTCACAGAAGCCCCTCATTAAATGCTGATATCCCTTGGGCACAGTGAGCCGATGAGCTTTGCTAAGTGCACTGACAACAAGGGGAACCGTGAGGTGATTATGCCACACGCTTTGGGCCGAAAGCTGTGCACAGAGCCAACCTCACAGTGAGAGAAGTGAGAGGAGAGAGAGAGGGAGAGAGAGAGGGGGGGCTGAGCAAGAAGAGGGATGAAAGAGAAGAGAAAGGAGAGAGGGAGAGAGAGAGAGAGAGAGAGAAGAGAGAGGAGTGAGAGTGAGAGGGCAAGCTATTGCTAGCCTGCTCATTCACGAACATTAACCACCGAGGCCACCTGCACATATTGGTTCCCAACAAGAAATGCAATGGCTTTGCGGTGATCACACCAGAAAACGCAAGTAAATGTGCACACATTGCATTACATTAGTCAGACTGCACGACCGATGCTCTAAGCGCAGACAATGCACAGTGAGCACAACCGTGCTTGGACTGACTGAGCAAATCTTCAACATGCTGCTGAACCTTTTTAAACTTGAGCAGACCGTTTCACCCCTACTATTTATCTTCATTGCCACACGGTCCAGTGGTGTTGTAGTGGTATGAGCGACCTCGGAATAGTCCCATAAATATGGCCAACAACTTACACCCAGCTGCTCTACCTACCGCACATTATTTAGCCACATAAGCAACCGTGGGAAGCAATGGGAAAGATAACACAACCCTTTACTTGCTTTTGCACGTCGAAATACAGTTAAGACAACCTCAACACGTAAAAGGACTCACTTACGTACCAAGCAGAGTCAATACCTAGCCAACTATCGAGCCTACTCAGAATCTGTCTTTATAAAGCCTTAGTACGTTTGCACAAAGCCGTCCGATCGGGATATCGCATTACTTTTTGTTAAGCTCACATAGACAGCACATGGTGGGAAATTACAGTAGTCAGTCCTCGAGCAATTCGGTTTTCCTTATTATTATTTTTTTTAATAAACACAACGTTTTGCTAAATACGGCATGGAGACCGCACAAACGAGATACCAAAGCGTAGCTCAGCGGTCTCACTTTACAAAAGTGAAATCGCGAAACAGCTTCCAGTGAATTTAAAACAGCAAGTCGGATATATCTAAAGACAATACTAGTTAGCCGTAGATCCTATTTACGTGCACGTGGAGGAAACCAGCTTTGAGAACAAAAAGGAAATGAATCTTTTTCGGCATATACAGAGCTGAGCTGGCGGCGGCAGTTACACTTTCACGGCAACAATGCTATGTAATGTGACAAAGCAAATAAACTGCATGCTTGGCCAGGACTAGTTCGGAAGCCAGAAAATGGGGATATGAGAATATCTCATCTCAGTAACGAAAGCAACCAAAAATTTTCGATTTTGGGTTGCTTTCCAGCGTGCTGAGCAAGCTCGGTGCAACTTCGTAACTTGGAAAGCTCGTTCGCAACGATTACTGGGACTCGAACCATCACAAACCAGCATCGCATTTCAGGGTAGCGCGCCAGCAACGCAGCAACAGTGGTAGCACAGCAACATCAAAAAC
>WPIO01000072.1:1430000-1640000 GCA_009760855.2 Cristatella mucedo | reverse complement strand
AGTGACCAGCATTTTGGCCGAGCCAGTGTAGCCCACTGAACACTTAGCAGCTGCAGACACTTGGCAGCAGTAAATGTTGCTTTCATCTGTTTTACGGTGCGACGGCATGGGCAGTCGTTTAGCACTGGCGATCTCTAGCCGTTCTCTTCTCTGTGCACGAGTAGCGTAGCCGCTGTGTGTTTCTTTTTCGGTTTTAGATGGCGTTTGCTGCCGTTTTTTACTGGGCCGCGTGATCTCTTGCCAACTGAGACCGTAAATGAAAATAAGCTGAAAGAAAAAGGAGACATCGCCAGAAACAGAGTGCTGGAGAGACATGAAGAGGCTGTTGAGCGAGGGGGGAGGAAGCTGCAGAAACTGAACTAATGAGTCATTCTCGCCGCCAGAAACGTACCGGAGAGGCTGCCGGAGGAAGCAGAAGTACGACCAATTAGCGAAGCTGAAGTCGTTTGTCAGTTGCACCACCAACAATGTGCAGGAGGGACGGAGGAAAAAGCATAAGCACGATAAGCTCGGTAGTAAAACTTTCCCCCTCACACCTGCTGATGAGCTGAAAGCTAGTCTATATATGTTGTTGTGTATATAAACATCATCGAACGTCCTTGTATTGTATATCCTGTTATCAATTTTATTCCAGGACGTGTAAAAAATAACTTATCCGAGCAAAATAAAAAAAATTACTGCTGCAATGTACAAGCAGAGCTGAACTCATTGAAACTCATGAACTCATAAAAATTTAAAAATTTCACACTGATCCATGCAGTATTGGTGGAGTAATGGAAATTTAAAAGGTAAAAATCTACCCTGTAAATGAATCTGCCTAAAAGTTACAAACACACTACTCAACAAGCTGCAAGCATGTACCTCGATGTACCAAGGTTAAACAAGTTTAGACTCAAGTCGCATACGATGCAGAGATCGGAAAATGTCATTTTCGGACATGTTATTTCGGGTTTAGTTCTGGCGTAGACATTCGTATTCATTTTTATATGCTTTTCTTTTTACATGGAAATCGTCCAACCTTCATGTTTTATTTCCGTGTTTCTATTTTGAAAGTTAAGCGTCAGCAAATATTTGATTGTTGGACCAATATTTTTTTTTATAAAATTGGATATTGATTAATTAATTGGATATTCATTGGAATTAATACAATTGGACCAAGTCTCAGTATTTTCTCAACATTTACCCTTGATATAATTCACTTGTATAGCGCCCCAAGAGAACTTAATCTCTATTCAGGTGCTTCACATATGCCTCAGGGCTCAAGCCTACGACCTCAGCCAGACATTGGTCGGGCCAAGCACCTTAATCAATTTATTAACTTATACGGCCTATTGGGAGGTCAGTCAATTGGGCTAGCTTAGTTCTAGACCAGGTAAAAGCTTTGCTACAGTGACTCGCGCTGGATGGCCTCGGAATAAGTTTCAGGATAGCTCCTCTTTGAGTAAGCCTACAAATGATAGGAGCGCCCAAGTAGAGCCATCCCCAGCAGCCGTTTGAGCTCCACCTGAGAATAAGCCGGTTGCTGCAAAAGCAGCTCCGGAGATGACTGCTCACAGACTCGTTCCCCAAGCTAGTTTGCAACAAATCTCGCACGATGCCTGGGTATGATTAGAAAACTCAAGTGGAAGCCGTGTACAAGCTCATCATCAGTGTGCCTGAAAGTCACTCAGTAGCATAGAATTCGTTTCGTAATAATCGCAAACACCTTTACTCCACTCGTTGTCTGGCACCGTAAAGCAACGATAAAGCAAATCCTTTGGTTGGCTAGCTGGGAGATGCTATAGCCTGTCAGCACAACGGAATTGGTTTCTACTTGGAGGCAGCCGACTAGAGTAGCTTCTTGGTGAACCTCGAGCAAACCAAACGAGGTACTTGATAAAGGATCGTTTCTGTCTCTCGAACGCATCACTCGTCTTGGAGAATAGCTCCCAGGAAGAAATACAACCACTACCATATGCATTCTTTTACCTCAACCAATGATCGTCGGGCAGTTCCAAATAATTCTAACACAAGAAAATGATTTATATTGAGATTAAATACTTACTGAGCTAGGTAACTTAATTGTACCGTCATTAGGTAAAGCGACTTGACAGCGGAAAGTAAGCAGGCTTTCACAGCTAATTCATGCTATACTGCTCTCAAGACACTTTACTTAGCATATGCATGCGGCCATTATAGTAAATAAGCATGTTACGCTGCTTCAGTAATTAATTAATAAATGACGGGCATTTAAGAAGTGGTTCCAACATGAATTGTAATAATTAAGTGCATGGTTGTAGTACTGCACGCCATTATCCGCATGTATAATTATGGAGATTTCTCGTCAGCATTGACATAGAGGTTCAGATAAAATATCTCCTGAGGTAGAGCTAATAGTCGATGATCCCACCCTGTGTCCCAGAGCATTCCTAATGTTTTTGATTGGGTGCAGATCAGTACACATGCATGAAAATAGCACAACAGTCAACAGGCGAATCTATTGTTTTGAGTTCACTCGACAACAAGCTACCAATAGTGGCAGTAGTCTACCGTCCCCAGGCATCAAGTCCTCATTTATTTCAGATTTATCTGATCTTATTTCGACTCTGTGTGCAAGAAATTGATCATTGCTCGTTATGGGGGATTTTACCATTCAATTTGATAATTTATCTGACGCCTTCAGCACTGAATTTCGTTTACTGACTAACTTTTTCTTGCGGCTCATGTGCATGGCCCTTAGTCACACCAAGGGTCACACACTCAACCGAATTTTCTCATACAGCTGCACTATCACCAATTATTACCAAAATCTGCTAATCCGACCACATGCAGATCTCTCCCAGTCATGTGCGCCCACCTCCTCATCTGAAATCATCTGTGAATCGCAAAGCTTCGATGCCGTCCGTGCGAGAGTACCTGCTTCCCCTCTTCTGCTCAATCCCACTGCTGACCTGTCATCGTTGGCAGATTGAAACAACAGGAAACTAGCTGAAATACTCGACGGGTTTGCACGTCTGACTAAACACACCGTGAGCCCTCACCGAGATGGCCTATGGTTTACCACCGTCATAAAATTAGCTAGGTTTACGAAGCGAAAACTTGAAAAAACATACAAAAGATCAGTACTGACTGCCCATCGACAGGCATACGAGGACTACCTAAATCGTACCAACCGGTCACAACGAAGGCCAAGTTTAGCTTCCATATTAACATAGTAGATTCACAGATGCACAATCCAAAAATGCTGATGTCTACGATCAACTATCTCCTTAACTATTCCCAGATTAGTTCCTTACCTAGTGATAATTGTGATGTTGTAGCGGATCGTTTGTTTCTCTAGCTTCTTTTGTTAACAAGACAGACAAAATCAGGGAGTCCATACATAAGGTGGGAGCAACCCCCCTAGAATCCTGTCCCTCAATTCTATGCAGCACCTTCACGTCTCCGTTCAAGGACACTACTGACCTCACTATATTCCCACTATCCTGCTTCTACGATGCATAATCTGCAGCTGCCAAGCATAACTAAAATCATACAATTGTCATTAGCCTCAGGTCATGTCCCAGCACCTTTCAAAAAGGCCACTACTTAACGCCACTACTCAAGAACGAAACACTAGACCAAGAGAACTTCTGCAACTGCCAACCAGTCTCCCTTCTACTATTCCTATCGAAGACTCTGGAATGAGTCATGGCAGACCAGCTGAACTCATATATTGAAACTTCAAACCTTGCTAGTAAAATTCAGTCTGGCTATAGAGCCAGTCACTCCGTAGAATAAGCATTGCTTAGGGTGTATAACGACCTACTTAAGAATGGGGACGTGGGTAGAGTACTTCTGCTCGTTATCCTCGATCTTTCGGCAGCTTTTGATACTATCGATCATTAAGTTCTAAGCGCCTCTCGTCTGGGCATTGCTTGCACTGCTCTGCACTAGTTCAGGTCCTATCTCAGAGGGAGACTCCCGAGTATTGATGTGACTGGATAGAGATCATCAGAAGTACCTCTAAAATACGGGGCACATCAGGGGTGCATGCTTGGTCCGGTTCTTTTCATGGTTTACACTCTTGCCGATGAGATTGCCAAGCACAATCTAGGCTTTCGATTCTATTTGGATGACACTCAGTTGTACCTTTGTTTTGATCCCTCAGCCTTCGAGCACCTCGAATTCCCAACTCTTATGCTGCATAATAGCCAAGCTCCACACACAGATGAAAGCAAAATTTCCTAAACTGAACGATGGTGAAACATTCTGACAAGTTATGGGCAAACTGATTCATAAATTGGAAAGGCTAACGCTCACAATCGGCTCTGCTAGCATCTCATTGAATGTGCACGAAATCTGTTATTTTCCAAAGTGACCTTTCGTTAGACGAATAATATAAGCTCCACAATCAAGTCTGCCAACTTTCAACTACCAAGCTTTGCTAAATTCGGGCTTGTTTAGATAAGATACCACCTTTCAAGTTGGTCCATGCACTTGTGACATCCGGTCTTGACTTCTGTAACTCATTGTTTGCTGGCGTTCCGTCATGTGCAATCACGCGATTACAGCTGTCAGACGTGAGCGTCCCAGGTGCCACATCTAGCCTATACGCACTGGCTACCAGTCAAGCAAGGTTTTGTCGCACTTTTAGGTTAGTACCCACGCTACGGTTGGTAATAATGACGGTGGTAGCAATGATGCTTTAAACAGCACAATGGAACTGGGGAAGCTGGTGTGCTACAAGGGAAACATTTCTAGGAACTTCGTTGTCACCTATACCTGATTCGCCCGATAACATAGCTGATAACTAATTGATTTTAGTGAAAAGTTGGCAGCCGCATCCAAAATGGCTTCGACTCGTAGAAAAGCAGCACACAATGCTGCCTCGGGCGAGCCGATTCCCCGTGGGGTCCGGTAAATTGAAAGGCAGTTGCTCAAAACAGCCATTAATCATGCTATTTATGAGGGCTCAATTTTCGTAATCACGCCCTTGTCAGCTGCTGCACATTATAAAACGTTCATAGTTTTTTTTTAAAGCTACGAGTCTGACGAGCCAAACATTTGTAGCATACTAGCATATAATTTGATATACAGGTAGTTATTCAAGTCCTAACCCGGATTACTGCTATAATGCTTTATCAGCTAGTTCGGAAAAAATCGGTCAATTTGTCTAAATCAACATCTAACAAGAAATTAAATTATTTGGGTTAATGTCGTCTTTATAGGTTGTCTTTACGACACGTCTTAACAATAAAACACTTAAAGGGGATACTAACTAGCAATTATCCATTGCACTGCCTAAACCAGGTTCTACAAGTGATAAATGTTTTGGTAGCCAAGGCGATACAATTGTCGAAGCAGCTGTTTATAAAATAACCCATTTTGAAAACAGCAACGTTGAATTAAAAAAAGAAATGATGCAACATAGTTTAATACCACATTAAGGCTTTTCTTCAGGCTTATTGAACACATAGGTCAGACAACACTTTCCACAATACTGTCTGTCAAAGTGTGATGCCATGAATACACCACCTCCACATTCTTCTGAGGGGCACTCACGTCTCAAACGTGTTATTTTGCCATTTTCATCAACCTAGTGAAAAAAACCGAAGCTTAGCCACGCTCAAAAGATTAAACGCAATCAAGCAATCACAGCAACTGCTCAGCCAGGTAACGCTATGGTTGAAATCAGATGTCATAGGTGTCCTAAGCTTTTCATCATAGCAACAGTTCACCAAAAAAGAAATCAGTATTATAGGTTACCTTGTAGTATTTCAAAACGGCGAGCTTGACCTTCTTCTTCTTATGCTTGTTCTTCTTAGGTGTTGTGTAATTCTTCTTCTTGCGCTTTTTGCCACCACCTCTTAGACGCAACACGAGATGAAGCGTAGACTCTTTTTGAATGTTATAGTCTGACAAAGTTCTACCGTCCTCGAGTTGCTTTCCAGCAAAAATCAAACGTTGCTGATCTGGAGGGATACCTTCTTTGTCTTGAATTTTGGCCTTAACATTCTCGATGGAATCGCTTGGCTCAACCTACAGTTAGAACGATAACAGCTTGGCACTTTGTCAGATAAACGTACGCTGTGATGTACCGTATGAGGTTACAACATCAGATAACTTAGTAATCACAAATTAATTCATAAGGTGTCCTAAGTTTTATCATCATATGCACAGTAGACGCAGCATACTAGCTAGCACGCGATGATCACTAGCAGTCAGCTTACCTCAAGGGTTATAGTCTTCCCGGTAAGTGTCTTGACGAAAATCTGCATGGTCAATGCGGCCACCTACAAATAAAAGCTTTTTAGAAATGTGCCGGCTTGCTTCCTGCTAAACAAACTATGATTTGATAGGCCTTAGCCAAGAATGAGACAATAACAATCTGCCTTAAAACAACTGGAACAATATTAATGCGCAGGGCAGAGCAAGACTAGATGGTACAATTTGGTGAAGCATGTGGAGGCGCCATAGAATGGACGGCCTGGAAAATCGACACGGTACCACAACGCGTTAATTCCACAAATAATCAATATACAAAACCTCAGGACGATCAAAAGCTTCAATTAACCCAAATCAGTAAATACTAATGCTTAGCGGTAGGCAGGTAAGGCGCCGGCCACCAAACATAAGCACCAGCATGTAGAGCGCTCACCTACGCATCCATTCGGTTATGGCGGACCGGACAAAAGGGAAGTGCACGGGTCGGCACCGGATATGCCAATAAGGATGAAAATTAATTATTTTATTATAACTCTACATTCACGTCATAAGAGTTGTTTTTAAAATAATTATTTAAATAATCAAATTTAGTATATTTTAGAACTACCAACAAAGTAGGCGTTGGAGACTTGGGGGGACTGCCGGATGTGTCTTTAAACATGGCGACGAAATCCCGAAATGTGAAGCTCGAAGCCGATGTTGAACGGCTTAGAAGCCTGCAAAGTTGGAGAAAAGCACTGGATATTGTTCAACAATCAAAATCATCAGGGCTTGGTACTGAATTGCTATTGCAATGACGATAGTCTCAAATGCAGAAGCTAGACATTGTGCGTTATTTGCCTTTTATGTTGTACACCTCGATTCATTTAGGAGTCCTTCTTAATATTGATTATGTATCCCTGTTTCTCATACTGGGTTCCATCATATGGTTGTAGAGAAATAGTTTCAAACGATCTGAATTGTTTTGCTTTGATCTCTTGGGCCTGCTGCTCGGATTAATTTGGGAGTTGAAGTATCCTACTGAAATACACGTTCCATGCTACGTGAATGCATGGGCACCACCTTAATATTCTTGCTGATTTGTGTGTGCGAAATAATGTTTACATTAGTCTCAAGCATGATCGAATACATTTTGCTCGTGGTGCACTCTTTGCACTGAAGCTTATATGCTAGCAGTGCACAGCATTTCTGGTAGCAGTAGCATCGTGCTGCTGTCTATTGTAGCACATACCCTTTTCGTGCGTGTAATTGAAACAGGCGTTTTCTTTTAAAATTCTTGAAAATTAGTAGTTTGAGTTTTTAAGTTTGCGTATTGTGGGTTAGGTTATTGTAAGTTAGGCCGGAAGCTTGGAGTATTACATTATATTGGTTTCGCCTAACCCAATCACTCACGACTCAGCTAGATAGAAAATTTAAACAGCTGAAATTGAGGAATTTTTAGCTTTTGGGAATGACATTTATGTGCTGGTGTCACTGGGGCTCTTTTTCTGTCTAGTGACTAAGTGGGTGGGGTTTGCCATGCATTCACTTTGCAGACTGATGTTAATAATAATATTGCACTTGATAAAGCGCCCTCAGAGAACTTAATCTCTTTCTAGGCGCTTTACATTTGCTGCAAAGTGATACGCAATAGAATAGAATAGAAGGCGTAAAAAGACTTGGTTTTTAGCTTGTCGTAAGGGGACTCTAGTGATTAAGTATGGAATTCAGATGCTAATTAGGACAGACCGTATGCTGGCTTGCAAATTCGACAACGGCAATAATATGATACATTGATGCTAGGCAGAATAATATTCATTGCTACTGTCACCAGTAAAGAGAGAGAGAGAGAGACAGCGGGAGAGCATTTGTATTTATCACAGGGCTACTGGCCAACATGCTAACTATTATGGGAATGTGAGTCCAACCTTGGCAGCTGGGGCAATAGGCTAATACCAAGATGACTGAGCAGAGCTGTTTCGGATGTGACCAAGAAGATTATCCGAGGGTCTCTTAACAGGACGTTACCAGGTAAATAGGCTACCAGCTAGTGTCTTGCCAGCAAATATTAGCCGAGTTGATGATGGTTAGCTTCTTAGCCGATTGCCTGTTGCTGTGCCAGCATCTTTGACCGCATGCTTGTACTCGTGCCTGTATGCATGTATGAATTTCATCCAGTCAATAATTTCTTACACCTACCTTATATAGGCCGGGAACCCGCTTAATCATGTCCTCAGTCCTTTTGGATTCCTGGCAGCATTAATACTACCAAGAGCTGTCCCATTCCCCCAAGATTGGTCGAACCATTGCCAGCACAGCTAAACTGGTTAGGCCGGGTGCCCCTAGCTGCTACCTGATGGTGCCAGGCTAAGGAGATGCAAGGACAGAAGGCAGTGTGAGCCAAGTGAGAAGGCAGGCCCAGTGGGCCTTGTGACTGTAGGTGACTAGTGTCGTTGCAGGACGCAGGCGATGGGTTTCGGGCTAGCATCCAGTCCGCTGTTGCTGAACCGCTCTCAGGCTTGGAGCAATGCAATCCAGGGTCCAACGTCAGCCGACCAATGGCCAGCTGCTTGAGCTCGCCAAACAGTGCTACCGACGAGAGGTTTAAATGAGCGTGCCACTAGCGGCCACCCCTTGCTTTGAATGACAGCACAGCGCGGCTGCGCCGCTGACTTTCCGACTGCTTACCTCATTCGACAGAGCCGTATGGTCACTTGTTGAATGGTGAGATGCTGCTCGAGGAATACTTGCGCGACAACCGTCCTACGGAAAGCAACGTTCCCAAGGCGCTGGCAAGCCTGCGCGAGGCCGAGTCTCATTTGCGCAATGCTGTCAAGACCTGCTCTAAAGATAAGGTATTGCTAGCTGCCAGTAAGACTGCGCTGCTAGGCTTGTGTCAGCCTGTGCAGGGTGCCGCCTTTGAGCCCTCATTGGGGCTCACAGCTTGTGCGTGCCATTCTCTCTGTCGCACATCGATGATTGTACACACATTTCCGAGCCGTTCCATTTGGTGAGCCAGGGTACACGTAGCCAGTGCTTGCAGCACTCTGGGTTGCTGCAGCCTTCCCTTCACCATCTGCTCCTCAAAGACTGGTAGCTCTTAAGGTTGGGGCGAAGGTACGCGGCTGGATTTTTGCAATTCCTTTTGTTCATGACTCCTAGCCATGCCCTTAATTGGCTGCAGCTGGTGCAAAACATAGCGGCTGGTCTTGTCTGTGGTCAATTGCTTTGCTGCCATATCATTCCACTTCTGTCTGAGCTTCACTGGCTCTCTCTTTCAAGTATTGATACGATTTCAATATCTTCAGTCTGGTTTGAAGGTCACTTTAATGACTAGCACCAACTTACATATTCCACTTCCTTGCTTCTACACTGTGCTCTTGCACTACCTGCTCCTCAGCATCTAGTCACATTTCCGGCCCTTGCAATAAAGGGAAACCTTTTGGTGATCGAGCCTTCAATTGGCATGTAGCAAAAGTCTGGAACCCGCTTAAGGGTGAGGTTAAGCTCAAGCTCACGTTTTTTTTGTCAGCTGAAGATGCACACGTTTCCTTCACCCAAATGCTTAATTTTGTAGCTCCATGTGCATTTGCATGTGTACCTGTGCATGATTCAGTGCATATTACTAGTCAGAAGTCTTACTAACCGGCAGCCATGAGTATTTTCATGTTCACTTTAGCATGCTGGCCTAAGCATGATACTGTTTTGCATTTGCATTCTTGATACCGTGCATTTCACTAACCCTCTGTTATTTATTCTCTTGTAGCTGTAAAGCGCCTGGATAGAGATTAGGTTCTCTTAGGCTGCTATACAAGCAATCTATTATTACTATTACTTTTCTTTTATTATTAGAAGGGTACTTACTACCTGCTCCTTTTTTTGGTGGATTTGTGTCTCTGTTAACCTTATGAAAGACGAGCAGGTCACCTGGTTTTGTTCAAGAGGCAGGGTATACATCCTGAAAGTACACAGTGGCACCTGCTATTGAGATACCCAAACTCAGCTTTTGAGTATATCTATGATGTATTGCTGAATGCATATAAATTCTAGCTGCTCGCTTGTTAGAAAGAGCTAAAGTAGCCTTTTTATCAGTCTCCCATGTCCGCTTTCTCAACGCCTGAAGCTTCACACCCTCTCTGCCCCCTCCATGCCTGAGGCTCTCTTATCTTCCATTGGCAGCCACCAGCCAGTCCATTGCTGCTGCTCCGTGAGCAGTGCCTTTACTACGGCTTACAAGAGTGGACACCATGATTAGTTGGCCCTTTGTTCGTGAATTGTTGCAAAGTTCTTGAAAATCATTGTTCATATGCACATCATAAAGTTGTGATCCCTATACAGTTTGCCCCTTTGAATTGGATGGAAATGCATGAAGAAACCAAGCAAATGAAATATTTGGATTCTATATGTATGTGCAGATGTATTTTCATAAGGTCACGGCCAACACGATTCGACCTACAAGGTTTAAGCATTCATAAGCCGGATCAAGTAATAACTTGCAGGCATTAACTAGCAAAATGGCTATGTGACATCTGCTTATTCTACATTCCGAATGACAGCTGCTATGGAGACTCAGAAAACAAAGGGTGATTAATTCTGGTTATTTCTTTAAAGGTGGAGTTTTTTTTACCACGAGGAGGAAATTACAAGCCGATTGTAGTCGAAGACCACAATGTCAAATGGTTTGCTTCTTACTATATGCATATCTTGCTCAGTTCTTGTTCTCTCTTCCAGCCTGCATGAAGTGTCTGGAAAAAGAGCTCTCTTAAGGCACTGTAGTGATGGTTTTATTGTTTTTATTATTATTACTATTATTGTGAGTTTCTGGTTGCATGGACAGAGCTTGTGATGCAATGATGGCCTCTCCAGTAGCGGCTAATACCTCGTCGAGGCCTGGTGTGGCATGGCATGACATGTGGCAGCTTGTGATGGTTGGCCATATCTGCTTTGATATTTGAGATTTTGCCACAACACTTCTACAAAACGTTTGATAGCAAACTTCGAAAGACTGAAACTGGAAACATGCTAGTAATTCATATGCTTGCAATCTCGAGATGTTGTATAGAATCTGACTGCGTGATTGATCCCCTGATAGGCAAAGCTTTTACTAATTTGTACAGTTCAAAGAGCAGTCTGTAATCCCAAGATGCTGCCCACGATTATAGTGTCGATTGGTTGCTATTGTGGGAAGTAGACCAGGGGATGGCTTGTAGAAAGCGCTGCATCTGATCTCACTGAATCATGAAATAGGTTTGTGGAATGCAGTATAGCAGTCTGCCGAATATGACACATTCTTGTCTAGCAGAATTGACCTACACGAACCATATTTTCCTCCAGCATAGACAGGCTAGATAGATAGGCAGGCTCATTAAGTTTTCTTTGATACTGCAAAGCTATTACTAGCTGTATCTGAGTTTTGACCGATTGTCATCAGCATCCTTTTACTGCTTATGTAGGAGACACTTAAACAAGAGGCATCAATGCTGCTTGGAAAACTGCTTTTTGTACAGGCAAGATACGAACAGGCACTGAAGGAGTTTGACAGCATTGGCCTTGATGACGTAACTCTTAGCAAAGTGAGCAACCGGATGTTGCGGCTGGTTGCCGAAGGATTTGCGGTCAAAGGTATGTTAGACAATCGATGTATGCTCGTGTTGGAGAAGCTGCTTCAAGTTTCAGCTATTTTCTGTACATGTAAGGTTTGCAAAGCTCTTTTTTTGATGCCTTGCATGGTCGGGCGATCTTGAGTCAGTCGATTGACTCAAGAGAGGCTGGCTTCTTTTGCTCAGCACCGCCTCATCGTTAGCCTGAGGGTGATTGGTGGTCAAAAGGTTTACCAACTGCCGAGGAGCATCAGTTCAATGCCAGGTGCTTGAAACAAGATGCAAATTGCATTGCATTTCAAGTAATAATAATATTAATATTTTATAGTACCATCAGAGACCTAAATCTATTTCTAGGCACTTTAAATATGCTGTAAGTGAAGCATGGTCGAATAGTTAGTGGTAGCATGCTCAATGTCAACAAGCATAACGTGGTTAGAGGTGACATGCACAGGGTCAACATGCAAATATGGTTAGCAGCAGCATGCACAGTTTCATCAGTCTTAAGCACACTAAGGACAAATCACAAGGACCCATTTTAACAGCCTCTTTTGTATAGCAACAGAAGAGCCTTTACGGCTATCACCACCACTTAAAGTGGCGATAAAGAATCACCCACTGCAGGATTTGAACCCATGGCCTCGAGACCGAGGTCGTGAAAAGCAACCTAGTGTGCCATCACGGCTAAGGCATCGTCACCAAAAGATTGAGGTCGTACGAAGTTTAGCTAAACGATTTGATTCAGAAAAGCAGGTGGTACGATGCCTAGCCTGGTAGGGGAGCAGATCTGTTACGTAGGCTGGAGCCCAAGGAGCTGCAGAGTTTTGCACTAATTGTAAGCGCATGATTGCACAGGCCGGTAGACCAGCAAGCAGTGAGTTACCGAAGACTTCACTGGATGCTACATTGTATGACCAATTTGGGTGGACTATCCCTGTCTAGGCAAGCCCGAATTTGAGCAATGTTAGATTCTGGCTATAGACATATTTGCCTGCTGATTTGTGTCGAGTCACTAGAGCAGTTTCTTCTACAACGGTTTATGGAGCTTTCAAGTTTTGTTAATCGTTGAAACCGTCACCGTCTACAGCTCAGGCTGGGTTTGATTGCATTATTGTTGTTGCTGTTTTTACCAGAGCCTTTCCGTGCATAGCTGCTGTCCGCTATTTTATTTGCTTCGTGACGTTGCAGATGTTAATCCTCTGGCTTGTGCACACTTGCTCACGGTGGCAGTGTGATATATGAAGTTTATCTGGTGTACCCACGTTTGTCTGCTATGGTGGTAGACTTTATTTGAAAGGCTTGACTCTAGCTTGCGAGCAGACCGTAGTGTATATGTTACAGCAGGTTTGCCTAGGTGATGTGTCAAGTAGCATGCATTTCTAACGAATAAGGAATGCCAGCTCATTGCTGAGAGACCCTTAGTCATATAAAGCTAGTCATAAGAGAAGGCCACAACACCCCTTGCCAACAACGTTCTTCATTCATCTCAGGGCTACGATATACCCTTGGCGTGCTTAGAGCTATATCAAACCGGCTGAGTTCTGCTGAGGATTCTTACCCTTGCATCATCCAGGAAATACCAAATTAAATTAACCTTCTTCGGCTTCACAGTTTGCTGGCAGAAATTGTTATGACACTGTACTTACCATCCAGATGCCAGCTAAATGCCATAGCAAATTTGAAATTACTTGCTTTGAGTTATTTTGCCTCCATCACACTGCTGTTTGGCATAATTCATTGTGTTGATGTTGTCATCGTGGTTTTCTGCAAGTTAGCAGTGCCTTTCAAGCCCCAAATGCAAGCACTTTTAGTTTTGGAAGTTGTATTTTCACACACACATCGGTGCAGGCATTGTGCTGGTTCGAAAAGAGTTTGCCTTTACTCTAGGGTTGCTTTACAAGCCTACTTGAATCCTACATGTTTTGTTTATGTTGTCTGTAACTGTTTCATTGATTTTAGCAGAGACCTGTGACTGACCGACGAGTTTTTGTAATTTAAAAAGTAAAGGTCATCTGATTCTCCTGCCTCATTTGTATAGCAACTGCCGAGCCTTAGTGGCTATCACTCCCTTTGCTGTGGGTAATAAAATATTGCCTACTATAATATTCGATCGAGCGACCTTGGACGTCAAGTGCTAGCACCTTGCCCCACTAGCTAAGACAAGCAATTAAGACAATCGTGCTTTACATATGCGTAATTTTAGGATTCATAAAGTGCTTCTTCTTGCTTCCTTGCTGTTACATAATTGTTACATTGCCAACAGTTAATGATACAGTATCTCCATCTGTAACTCCACAAAGTTGCTAAGACTTTGTGGCTGCTACGCAGGAGATTTTTCTATAGCGCACTCAAAGCCTAAGCGGCTTTCGGTACGCATTCGGTAGCCAACAGACTTCATCTCACGCAACAAAGAGAAAGTTAAAAGCATAGCGGAGTCAGGAGGGCAATTGAGGAACTTCGTAGCCTGGAAGTATTTTCATTGGTGAGCCGTAATGGCTCACTAGGTAAGGCAGTTGCTTTTCACGACCTCGGCCCCGAGGTCGTGGGTTTGAATCGTGCGGTGGGCGATCCTTTATCGCTACTGCAAGTGGTGGTCATAGCCGTAAAGGCTCTTCTGTCGCTATGCAAAAAGAGGCTGTTAAATCCGCTAGTATTTATTTTTTTATTTATCAGCTCTGGGTGGCTGGAAAGGGCGTGTCACAGTCGGCAGCAATAGAGATGCTATTACATTAGAATTATGGAAGTGATTTCCACAGTCTAGGACCTGCAGAGTAAAAGTTTCTGTTGCCAACGTTCTTTAAGTATGAATAGAAGAACTAATTTATTGTCTATAATGGTGGCACGGAGAGGCTGCAACTAGTGCAGTCGTTCAGATTGGCACTGCATCCATTGACTCATTTCTATGAAGGTTCTAGCTGCATTGTGGCATGTTAGCGATTCTGATATGATATTATAGGAATGTGCATGGAGAAGCTGCTTAAGGATGACGATCCTGATTATGAAAAAAAGGAAGAACGGATAGTGAAGTATTACGAGCAGTCGGGTGATATCCTTTTGCTGCACTTGCAGAGCAGGTGCGTTTTAGGTCCAACCTAAGCTGTGCTGCTATTGATTGTCATTCCTTGAAAACATGTTCGTTTTTGTCAGTTTTATCGTCATAGCTATACTGGCCGTCATTATGGGGGCTATTAAGCATCCTGTGCCCGAGGCCATGCTTTTTATTCAGTGCTGCTAATTGCACACTGAAGTTTAGGTGCTTAACAAGGTCTCATATCAGTACTTGCTTATGTCAGATATGTGTTAATATCGAACAGCAGCCTTTGGGAGGGGGTGATTATTATCTCCATCTGCCACGTGTCGTGTTATTTGTTGTATTGAAAAGGAATGGCTTTGTAGTGACGGAATCTTCGAGGCACAAACTTTTGTTATTTGTAACTCCCTTGCCGTCTGTCACTCTCCTGATGTTTCATTATTATTCACTATTGCTATTATTATTATTATTATTTTTCAATATTATTTAAGGAAGACATAAAGTCTTCCTTGTCGATCACATGCCACATTGTGCATTGCCATTGCTATGACTTCCTTTGGTTGCACCCTAGAACTTGCGGAGAAAGCAGCTACCCTGTAACGGGCTGTCTATGTCAATTCTGGAGCTCAGGTTCAGTATGAAATTGCTCAAATGTTATAGACTTTTTTGTTATCTCTAGTTTCTATTAAGGTTCTTTCAGAAAACGGAAGGGCTGCACATTGGTAGCATGCAATGGTCAATGCATATCCGACTGCTTTCTTAGTCTTTTATAGTTTTACTTTATTCAATAGCATTTTGGCTGCTGGCATTGCTTAGGCTTATACCTTGCAAATTTATTAGCTGGCACCCGACATGATGACCCACTCAATTGGACTTATGAGAATATGCACGTTTAAGCTGTAATGTAATTCTCTGTACCAGGTCAAAGACTTAAAGCAGGATCCATGGCTTTATGTCTTGTGTATGCCTTGATTGGGAACTGGATCAATAGATTCAGTCCTTGTAAAGCTATAGCTATAATTGGTTATTAGTCAGAACATGCAGAGATTTAGGGTAAAATGTTGCAAGAAAGACTATCAGAAGGGGGCATTCATAGACAGCTAGTATTTTTGATAATTATACTTATGTGCATTCCACTGTAGATGCTTGTAGGGGCAGTTCAGTGTGGGGGGCGATTTTAGTTAATGCCCTTATTATCATATATTTCCAATGCCACCTGTTCTTAAACAATGGCAGCTGGTCTGGGAAGGTCTCTCTTGTCAAGGATCAACAGCTCATACTAGTAAACCGGGTCTTTAAACTTAATACCTGCTCCAGCTTGCCTGCCAATGAATTCTCTTTAACTTCATCTTTGCTGAAGGTAGAATATCACAGTTATTGGACATTTCTATGTAGAGTGCTCCACTTGAACGACCCGAAAGATTTTTAATGGAGACCATTTTACGACGGAATGTGCCCCTCGTTTCCGTTGTAGCTGCTTATAAAGGACAAATGAATACTACTACATTGTTTGGTGCCAGGTGAAGCTTTTGTACATGAATTAGGCTGCCTGTCGTTTATTCAGGAGTTGCCAAATTTTGATGTGTTCCTGTACCTATGTACAGGGGTGTTTGTATAAGAGGATGCAAGTATGTATAGGCTAAAGAGTAATCCAGGAAAAACTGCAGGTGCGACTAGACAAATGTAGGGGAAACAAAATTAAATTATCGAACTGATTGACTCTGTATGTGGATTCGTTCTGATTAAGCTTATCGGCTATCTGTGCACAGCTCGGTTGATTGTCATGGATTTATATTTATTGCAGAGATCTTGATGAGGTGTCGGCATCAGCAGGACAAGGTGTTACTGCAAATGATAGTAGCCCAACGCTTGTAACTGATGCGATTGGATCAATTCTGGAGCTGGCTGTACAAAATGCACCTTTAGTGTACATGCAAAACGGGTTCGTTTCACCGAATGACACTACTCCTACTCCCCCAGCTGCCTGTGTAATGGCAATCGATTCTGCCATGCCTTGATTTTAATTTTCATTGTAGGCAAATCGAGAAAGGTATCAGCCGGTTACGGGAACTGCTTCGAGCAGTGGAGACAAAAGCAACACAGAATCTTCGACTAGTAAGGCTTTATACTCATACCATCCGGTCCCACATCAGTTCTGTCTCATTGTTTTATAATTCATTTGGCTGTCCATCATGGTAATTGTAAAGCATCTTGTATTGAGGGTCCTTGATCTGTTGTTAACGGTGAATAGAAGGAAACTGGGAAGGCTTCGTGAGTTATCTCCCATACACCAGTGATTTATTCCCATATCTAATAATCATTCATACAACGAGAGGCGATAGAATGATCTCCATGCCATCGAGCTAACATTAATTATCTTTAAAGTTACAATGGCGATGGTGTGGACCTTTTGTCCTCCTTGGAGAGTCTCAGCACACATAAGCACATACAGGACGAATCACAGAGACCCACTAAATTCTGCCTTAAATAGGTGCGTTTTTAAGTTCTTTTTAAATTTGGTCAAATCAGGGGATGTTATGACGCAAGTCGGGAGTGAGTTCCAGTCTTTGGGAGCATACCAACTAAATGCATGGTCTCCAAAGGATTTGAGGTTTGTACGAGGTATAGGTAAACAGTTAGTTTCCGAAAAGCGGGTGGTACGATGGTTGGCCTGGTGGGAGTAGATCTTAGAGATAGGCTGGAGCCAAAGAATGACCAAAAAGTGAGCGACAATACCTTAAAGTCGATCCGTTGCTTGACTGGTAGCAAGTGCAGGTCGGCAAGAAGTGGTGTGATGTGGTAACTGTGACGCTCACGACAAATATCAAATAACAATAATTATTAACCAATATTGTAGTCTTTTCTCAGGAGCTCAGGTACAGCTAAACCTTTGCACTCTTGCGACCAGTGTCTTAGTACGGTTGCCCTTCACAAGCTTGGTCCTGAGGGCGTGGGTTCGAATGCTGCAGTAGGTGATTCTTCATTTCTCACTGCAAGCGGTGGTGATAACCTTTAAGGCTCTTCTGCTGCTATACAAAAGAGGCTCTCACTCAGTCAGTGGCTAAATGTCCAGTCATGGCAATCTAAGAAAAATCAACAAAATTATTACTATGAACTATAAAAATGTGCCAAACCTCTCAAAAGATGGATACTTTGCTGAAGACTTGAGCAACCTAGATTAAAAAAAATATGATGTAGTAATGAAGCATGATTGCAGAATATTAAGTTCAAAAAATGATCACTGCATACATTTATAGCAATACTTATCCAACCAAAATCATAAGTGAGCTACTCGAGTCTTCAAAAAGCAGAGATGAGCTCACATAAAAATATTATTCGTATAGTATTCGCATAGTATTGGATTTTGGCACAAAGCTTCATTGTGAAAGATACTTTTTGAAAGTCACTTCTCGTTTACCTCAACAAGCCACGAGCATGTACCTCGATGTGTCAAGGTTCAACATGTGGCCACAAGTTACATATGATGCATAAATCGTTGAATATTTTCTTCGTTGGTATATTTCTTCCCTTTTACTACCTGGTTAGACATGGTCCTCACAATAAATGTTTTTAACGATTTCATTGTATTTGAAAATCACCGAACTTCCGAGTTGCATTTCCAACAGGTTTAACTTTAAAATGCCCTAAAAAATTGATTTGTTCTAATTTTTGACCAATTTTCTGATTATTTGCTGCTAACATTGTGTAAGCGTATTCAAATCAAAATCATGGGTTGGTTTCATCTTGTCATCCTGGTTTGAGTTCTCTTATGGTGCTATACGAATGAATATATATATTTATTTTCCTGTAGACCCTTGCCAGGCAGCTAGCTGAGGTTTTACTCAGAGGAGTATCCACTGCTACTTATCCAGAGATTAGCCTCAAGGCTGGAGACAGATCAAAGAAGCCTGTCATGGCCAAGCAGTACTCCGGCTCCAAGTAAGTAGTCGGCAATTTGATTTGCCATCGTCTCTTAGTGTCGGCTTCACAATGAGATGCAGTACTATGCTATTTTTTGCTGTCATGTTGTCGATTGTTCGTAGGAGTTTTTCTACCCATATTCTTTGGACAATTGTCTTATGTCTTTCATATTTAGCCTTTTTGTTCCAACCAATGAAGACGAAGAAGCGCTGCTAATTCTGCTCATAGCTGAGTGCATGGCTAACAGGAACGCAGTGCTTGAGCGTGCTCCCAAGCACGAGAGCACACGATTGCATTCTTTGCACATGGCAACTTCCATTTATGATCTTCTCACCATACTGCTCGTGAGGAGGTCAAAGTTTAGCATGCTGACCGAGGTAAGTTGTGCAGCCTGTTTTTTTACCAAGTGCTCGATCATGTTGCTTGAAATTAGTGTGCAGCATTTCTTTATGTGAACTGCTATATTTTTCTGTTTGCTGCTCAAAGTTGATTTGCTGAAAGCGATTTACAACTCTGCAGGGAAAATAAAAGGTCGCTCTGATCACATTTCAATGGTTAGTAACACCGGCAAGGCACCCCTACATCACCAGAGCTCTGGAGTACTACACATGTTCACTGTGAAATGATTCAACGTGCCTGTCTTAGCCTGTTTGGCATGTCCAGGAAGAGGTTTCAACTAGCACTTCACTCAGTAGATTGTATTACTTGATCCAATTTCGCTCATTGCTTTGGTGCCTATGTAATTTCTGCCTACTCGCTGCCTGTGTGTGTGTGTGTGTTTGGCTGTGTATATAGAGAGGTACATCAAATAATCTGGTCAAAATCAGGGTGCTTATAGAGGTGTTTTGTGTGTGGGTACACCTGCTGACTGCAAATAGCAAATGTCAGTTAACCACACGAATAGAGCCAAACGTTGCATTTCGTCTTCTGTTTGATTCAGATTTGATCAACTCCTTGGTTTTTGCTGTTAGTATTCCCTTCGGAGCTGTTGAGGAGGTACACTTGTTATGTGAGGCGGATGAGGTGCTCTATTTATATCTTTCAGTCTTTCGAACGAGCGATGAAGTTCTCATTTGAAGAATTTCACGTCTGGTATCAGTTTGCTCTCTCTTTGATTCAATGCAGAAAGGTATGCTGCAAACTGGTGATTGAACCTCGTGGCATTGCATTGCGCTATTTGGAGTGAAGGCGATGCCAGGAGCAATGCCAGTGATGCTGGAACGATTTTCATCTGCTTGCAGTATGATAGAGCCTATCTCGTCCTAAAGGAGTGTCACCGACTGAGGCCTGATGACTGCACAGTAATGCTCCTCCAGGCAAAATTGTGCCTGGAGCACCTGCAGCAGGTCTGACTGGAGACCATTTCCGATGTCTTTCTTGGGCCAGGCATAGTCTGCCAATAACTTTTTGCATGCTTTTGGGCTCGATATCATCCAACGTGCTAGTGACCTGCTGTAGTAAGTAAGTTATCAGTTAGTGCTTGTGGCTACGGCTTGGCAGAGCGCTGACGATCCTTTTTATAGTTTGACGATGCTATCGCGCTGGCTGAAGAAGCCACTAAGCGGGCGGCCGATCACGTGACGAGAAGCAGAGCGGAACTTGCCGTCGGAATGGCCTACAGCAGCAAGGCAGCAGAGGCTCGTGTGAGCCAGCAGCGACAGCAGCTCCACTCGAGGGCCCTCGATGCCTACAAAAGGTGAACATTGTTGCTGCATTCTGTCTGCCTAACTAGCAACCCTGCGATGAGGGTGTATGTTGCCATGCAATATGTAAGAGGATTGAGATGGTTAATTTCGGTGTTCCAAAGGAAGCTTCATTGTATCTCAAGACTGATCTTAGAGAATGGGCCTGAGACGGTGAGGGTCGTCATCAGGTCTGCTGCAAGTGGCCATTATGCGTGCTGCTGGCTGCTACCATCCCAGCTCCAGGCAGCTAGCACGCAGGCTGCTGCATGCCCCACTGCTGCAAGATAATGGCTTCCTAGGATCGCTGAGGCTGTAACTGAGTTAAGGCCTTAAGTGGCACGGCTTTTTCCGGCATATTGTCTAAACATACACCTGCCTTTAGGTAGTATAACGGAATTTGGGTCGTGAACGTGCCTCAATAAAAATTTGAAGCCAATGCTTAAAGTTCTGTGTAGAATGCCGTAGAATGGTAGTCTCAAGAACTCAATAGTTAAAGCAGTGGTCCAGAAAACCAGACGTCGTGGGTTCGATCCCTTTCTTCCTCTGTAGGCAAAATGTTTCTGCGCGATCCCATTTTAGACGGTCTTTGGTAGGTCTGTATTTTTAAGTCGCAAATGTACCATTTTCTGAATTCCTCAGGTATCCTATCTGCATCTTCGGTAATAATCTTGCTATTTTCTTCTAGCCATGGCTGATTTTATCACAATTGTCTCACATATCCGTAACTGAGGGATATCCATCTTACGTGGGCAAGCAGATTCGGCAATGAAAAATGATAAGGTTGTAGTAGCAAAAGACATACCATGCTTGCTGTTTGATTACGCCCTGATCGTTTATAGCTAATTTAGTCTATATGTGAACAAGTCAATCATATACAGGACATCACGGCTCTGTACATTTTGTTGTTGCTTAGAGTAAAGATGTTTGCATACTCTATAACTTTTTGTTGATGCCTTTTAAGATTGGCTTCAGTCGCCTGACACTGTTCGAAAGTGTGTTAAGTACCCGATCGTGCAATTTTGTCAAATGACCAGCAGAAACTTGAGTACATGCATAAATCATGCCGGTTACCTTGGAATTCAGAATCTGTGATAGTTTTAAAAATTGCTGATAACTTGTTTCAGCTGATTCAAGTTGTTAGGTGAGGCAAGAAGATGTGTGAGACGTCAACGTGTGAGATGCACAAGCAGGCTAAGAATAAGTACTTGCCGAGCTTCTAGTTTTCTTGCCAGTGACTGGATATTTTTGTGTGAATACTACATAGAAGAGAAGGTTTTGCTATCATACCAAAATGTTTGGTGGTCAGCAGGGTTTTCATACATTCTATGTGACAGTTCTCATAGCACTTACAATTGTTTTGGAATTCCATTCAGGTCGTTTTTATGCCAGCGTAGTATAAGATAATTTCATCTTGTGGTAAATCGCCTGCATTGGCTGTTATGCTGTGGGTCACACAAAGGATTATGTGAGTAGCAACAGTTTCATATAACAAATTTACTATTGGCTTACAGGACGTGTATGGTTCTGAAATAAATAGCAAAGCTTGAGTCTAAAGATTTTCATAAGAAGAAATTCCAGTCTCCTATTGCCGCCATGTTTGCCTGTTAAGCTTAATTAATCTGTCTTAGTAGAGAGATATCCCCCTACTTGAAATGTGTAGCTTTGCGAAAGATTTGAGTCGGTCAGTTGATAAACGAGAGACATCAGTTCCACATCATGGTCAGATTCACTAGGTTTTGTCTCAAGACCCTTGCCACAGACCTTCGGGTTCATGAGTTCCCAACTGATTTCTTGATGCCACTGACTGATTGATCTTTGCAAGAACGACTCTGTTTTCTATCTGTGGATCGGGTATTGCTTTTTACTCTTAATGTTTTATAAGTAGCAGATAGTATTGGGCATCGGTCCGCATCAGTACATTTATCCTTCAGTCTGCCGTGCTGACGTTTTGATTTTTTTTGCTAGAGATCAAATGCTTAGAGGTCGTACTGGCTGAAGCTGCAGCCGGGTGGTTGTCGATCGCTTGCTTGTGAATTAGAGTATGCAGAAAACTATAATTGAAAGTGGCCAGGGTAGCAGGCAAATTAATTTAAAAGCCAAGGCTGTTTAGCTGTCTTTGCTTGCTTCTCCACCCAAGCCGATTTGCTAGAGAAGGAGGGAGAATGCTATTTCTGTTGAAGAGAGATAGCTCTTACTGTGAGAATGCTCTTTTTGTTATGTGTGAGGGAGTGCTGGAATTCTGAGCTTCGACGGATACCGATATAATATAAAATATCATTCATTTGTATATCGCCCTAAGAGAACTTAATCTCTATTCAAGTGCTTCACATATGCCCCGGGGCTCGAGCCCACGAAGGACCTCGGTCGGCAAAATCATTAACCTTGACCTAGATCGGAGCGAGCACCTTAGCCACTGGGCCAAACCAGCTACGTATATTTATTGCTACCAAGATGGCTTGAGAATGTATGTGTGTGCAAGCACCCTTGCATCCCTCTGGACTTTGTGCTCTTCGACATATTTTACCTTAGCCTGCAGCTGCTAAGTAATTGTTCCTGAAGGTCGTTTTAACCTCGATAGCTTCTCGAAACTGCTTCTTGCTTACTGCTTCTTGTTTCAGATCTTATGAGCTGGACGACAGAAGTACTGAAGCATGTTTTGGTTTGGCTTTCCAGTTAGCAACAATGCGAAAGGTGAGCATTAACAACTAAGCAGTTGGGCTTCTTCGTAGCACATTTTCATGCAGCCAATATATAATATATATGAATGTGTGTGTGTGCTTGTGCGTGTGTGCACTCATGCGTAAGTGTACATGTCTAATATGTATCTATCTGTATGCCTGCCATGTGTGGTCATCGTGTGTGGTAACACCATGGTTAAGGGCATACAGGGAGTAAAGAGTAAGGAAAGGGAGTAAAGGAAAGGCAGATAAAACGAGAGGCTACTGCTGGTCGTCTAGCAGTCAGCTGCAGACCGAGGCCACACGCAGAGTTTCGGCCCGATAACTTCAGTATTCCTCACCTCGGCCGGGCATGTAGCCTGATCAAGCAGCAATCCTCGATCGAAGCTGTCTGTTTGAGATGTAGATGCTGCACAGAAGCAGAGCAAAACCGAGCTGCTGTCGACTGCAAAGGTAAGCACCTGAGGCTCACTGATACACTCATGGACTAGAATGGACCTTAAGGAAAGCTCTTACAGTTTCCCGTGGGACACGACATTTAGTCGGTAAACGACCATCGTTGGCTGGTCTGCCTCAGTTGCTGCTGCTGGAGTTGAAATCACTAACTCCCAATAGAGGATTTATTTTTCATATTTTAGGCGACTACCGATTCGAGTGCACTAGTAAATCTTCCGTACACCACGGTATACTGTTACTATATTCAAGCGCTACCCACTTCAGCTGCTCTAGCTAATTCTTTGACTGCTTGCTGCAGGCGTGTACCCCAGAAATCGGTAAGACCTAGGAAAGTGGTATTCAATCAACCGATTTAACATCGAGTACCCACGTCAATTGCAAGTATTAAATAGCTCACATCTCCACCCACCACTCATACACTGGTCAGCTAAGTCATCGTAACTGCTAAGTTTCCTTTTGTCTGCCATCTCATTGTTTTTCTCCAAAGATACAAGTTCACTGTTTCCTCCAAAGATACATGCTCAGCAATAATCAAGTTTTTAGGGACAATGGCCATTGGACAATATGCGAAGATTTGTTAGCAGTAAATCCGATGAGTGATAACCGTACTTGGAAGGTCGTCACCACCTGCCACTCTCCTTCAGCATTGAGCCCAGGCTTTAACAGACCACATTTTCCAAATCTATCCTTGTCCTGGGTGACAATTAGGGGCAGGGCATCGTATCTCACCCTGTCCTTGCTTTGGAGCCATTCTGACCGTCTTGCTTCCTTGTGTTCCATGCTTCTACTGTCCGTTTCTTTCGAACTGCTTGCACCCGATTGTGTCTCCACATGTGCATACCTAATGACTCCTTGCAGCTTGATAGAATGTGTTCCAACAATCCAATCTCATAACATTTTTATATCCCTATCATTTGTACGGAGTTTCCACCTGACCAAATCGCATGGTGTCAGCAACTGGTCACTTGTAGCCCCAGAATGACGGCCAGGCAGGCCTGTTGCATGCATCTTAGTTTGATCCATGCGATCTTGATAGGTAGAGCTTATTCCGAAGTTATCCAGGGACCATCTGCAGTTACTGTACTGCCTTTGCAAGCTGCCTTTCTTTCTTAACTTACCTCGTCTCTGGCTGTTTGCTTCTTTCTCGTGGAGATGTCATTATCGTTCGTGTATGATACCAGACCTAACCCAGCCCATCCTACAGCGGTTGAACAAATTAAGTCTTTTATTGCCTGGCATCCAAGATACTTAACAGTAGATCCAAAATACTTTACAGTAGCTTTGACACTCAGTTTTCTATTAGTGCACAGACCCGGGTAAAGGTTGTCTATGATATAGTCGACCCCACTTATAAGAATACGCTCGGACCGAAAAATGGGCATTCTGATATTGCAAGTATTCCCATATGCCGAGTGAGACTAATATTGCTTAAAACTATGGATGTAGAACTTATATTTTTATAAGTGGAGTCTTCTTATATCCAATATTCTTATACACCCAAGTCGACTATACTGTCCCAAGAATCTTGAAGAATTACATGTAACCTAATCTTTCCATCTTTGTGCTCCTCCACCAGGGACCTAACTGGGAGGCATAACTTAAAAAAAATGATGCATACAATGCATTTGCGCTGAAAATTCTTGGTATACCTACCCACTTTTGGATGTGACAGCTTACTCTCTACTCGATTTGTTCATTCGTGTTCTACGGATTGTTGTAAATCAAGAGGTGCCATAATAACCAGGGTATTATGGCTTGCAGTCCGACTCCAGCCTTTCAGCCAATCTGTCCCACAAAAACTGTCGGTTAGAGTGACAAAGTTTCATCGCCCAAGGCTTACACTCGGGTTTTCTCTCTTAAGTGGTATACTTTCTCATAATATGCAGATGCTAATGACAATATGATCATAAAACATTTTCCATAGTTCCATAAGAGAAGTAAATCTCTTCCTAGGCACTTTACATATGCTGGAAAGGAAGTATGTCCATTGGTTAACCGTAACATGCACAATTTCAGTATGCAGGACTGTACAAAGTACAATAATAATAATAATCCTGCATTTGATATAGCGCTCTCAGAGAACTCAATCTCTTTCTAGGCACTTTGCATTTGCTGCAAAAGGAAGCACGATTGAATGGTTATTGGTAGCTTGCTCAATGCAAAAAAGCATAAGATCTTTAGGGGTGACATGCACAGGGTCAGCATGCAAATATATAATAATAATGCACTTGATCAAGGACCCTCAGAGAACTCAATCTCTTTCTAGGCGCTTCCTATCTGCTGCAAAGGGAAACACAATTGAATGGTGAGTACTATCATGCTTGATAAACAACATGAATAACATGGTTAGGGGAATATGGTTAGTGGCAGCATGCACAGTGTCAGCACTCATGAGCATGCAAAGGGCGAATCATACGTGCCCACTAAATGCTGTGATAAATAGATGCACTTTTAGTTTCTTTTTAAATGTGGTCAAGTCAGGAGATGTCCTGATTCAAGTCGGGAGTGAGTTCCAGGCTTTAAGAGCATACGGATTTAGGGCACGGTCTCCAAAATATTTTGAGATTTGTATGAGTTATAGGTAAACGATTAGATTCCGAAAAGCGTGTGATACGAGGCTTAGCCTGGTTGGGGAGTAGATCTGATAGGTAGACTGGAGTCAAAGAATGAAGAGACCTAAAAGTGAATGACAAAAATTTGAAGTCGTTGCTTGACTGGGAGCCATTGCAGGTCGGTGAGAAGTGATGTGGCAACTGCAAAACTCACGACAGTCAAGCCTAGCTGCAGAGTTTTGCACTAGCTGTGAATGCCTTGATTGCACAGGCCAGTAGACCAATAAGCATTGAATTACAGAAGTCGAGACGGGATGTCACAAATTCGTGGACCAATTTAGCTGTGGTATCACTGTCTAAGCAAGCCTGAATTTTAGTAATGTTATCTAGGTGAAAGTAGGCAGACTTGACTGTGGAGCTGATGTGGTCGTCTAATGAAAGGTCACTTTGGAACAGGGCACCTGCATACGGATGGAGCAAATGTTGAGGATCAGGTTGGCTTTAAGTTACTTTGAAATATCGTTCAAGCTTTGGGATGTCGTGACGTCAGTCGGGAATGAGTCCCAAGCTGTGGGAGCACATGAACTGAATGTAAGGTCTGCAAAGGATTTGAGGTTGTTTAGAGGCACAGCTTAATAACTCAACCGTGAAGAGAAGGTGGTGAGATGAGTGTCAGCTAATTAAACTTCCGCAGTGAATTGTCAACGTAGGAGCTCCTAAGATCTATACATAGCTGCCTGCTGTGTGAGCAAGGGCTCGCACAGCAGGCAGTTCTCTCTGTCTCTCTCCGTGTCTCTGTCTCTCGAGTAGTAGCTGTGATGGACGCACAGGCGTTTGCTCATTTCCTGTGCAACTGGATGAGAGGTGGATGTCTGGCGTTTTTGCTCGAATGGTGCTTGGCACACGAGAGATTTAAAAACCGAGTACTAGCTGTGCTGTGTAGCCACTGTTTGGCAGCATGCATACCGACTGCTAGCCACACTGTGAGTTCCGGGTATTAAGGATTTTAGTTTCATGTTGGTGATATGGAACAGACACAACCTCGTGAAATTTCTGGCCTTTTCAGAGTATTAATACGTTTGTTGTGCATGTACTTGTCTGCTGTCTGCGACCTGTGAGCTACTTAGAATACCTGTGCAGATTTTTACTCATTTTTAGATTCCTGAAGCACTGAGGTTTGCCCAACTGACGCTACGCCTGCAGAGCGATCATCAGGATGCTCTGCACTTGCTCTGCCTGTTGCTGTCGGCTGAGAAAAAGTACCAAAGTGCTTATGACGTCATCAATATTGCTCTAGGAGAGTATCCAAACACTTTCAGGTAACGAAGCGATTTTCTAGATATGTTCCCCTCTCTTCTTCGTAGTGCATGCACCACTCTACTCAAAGGTACAAGGTTGCCACGCATAGGACTGTTTTTATTTATGGCATTTGCTTAGTACTGTCGTGCATCGCAGAGTACATAAAGCTAATGGCAGGCAGTATGGCTGCCTTCTCCCGGCTGGTTTGCTATGTCTTGTTGCTTCTGCTGTAGAACTACTTGCAGCGGCGACGTCATATTCACATTGTTTGAATGGCATCGCACTTCTGTTTTGCACAGCCTGTTGTTCACCAAATCTAAATTAGAAGATGCACTTGGGTTCAACGATGAGGCACTTGCTACCTGCAAAGAGTTGCTCAAGCTGTGGAAGCAGGATTTCGAGTCAAACCTCCAGCAGTAAGCACCGTGGGCGATCTCTTGAAGCACGCACCGATTAATGCACTGGCCACAGCAGGTGACGATTCGTTCTTTTCTTTTTTTTTGCAGGGAAGAGGATAAGGGTACTGGCCTCATTGATAGGCTTACTGGCGACGATACAAGTTTACTCGTGAGGGATTTCACGAATGAAGCAGGTGAGTTTTGCACCTTGATACTCAATTTTATTCCTAAATTTTGTTTTTAGCAGGCGAAATAGCACACGTTGTGTGGGAGCACAACGTGTGCTGCTTTGCCTGTAAATTTATGTCCTAATTCGGGTGAGTCACTGTTAGTGAGCCGTGATGGCACACTAGGTAAGGTGGTTGCTTTTCATTACCTCGATCCCGAGGTCGTGGGTTCGAATTCTGCGGTGTTTGATCCTTTATCTGCAAGTGGTGATTATAGCCGTAAAGGCTCTTCCGTCTCTATACAAAAGTGGCTGTTAAATCAGCTAGTATTTAATTATTTTCTATTTATGCGTCATTTTGCAGTTACTTTTTCAGCCCTGCTGCCCACTTCGTTTGTGGATGTTGCAAATAGTCTGTGCTATCAGAATTTGATTTGGTTCTGTTACCACTGTTGACTGTGCATGTTCTACTCAGTAAACTGATGCCATCAAGGCAGACTGCATGTGAAATGCCAGCTCGGGTTTTTGGTGAGCCGTGATGGCACAGTAGGTAAGGCAGTTGCTTTTCACGACCTTGGTCCTAAGGTCGTGCATTCGAATCCTGCGGTGCCCGATCCTTTATCGCCGCTGCAAGCGGTGGTGATAGCTGTAAAGGCTCTTCTGTCGCTATATAAAAGAGTCTGGTAAATCAGCTAGATTTTTTTCTTGGTTAAGGAAGGTCTAAGGGATCGTCGTAGGTAAATGAGCTGGCAGTGGCGTTCGTTGCTGTTTGCATATCAGATGTTTATTGCTTCATTGTTTATGCAAACTGTTTGATCAAATTTCTTGTACAGTTCAAGCGGGCTTGCTCTATGAATAAAGTAGATGCTTACGGTAGCGTACAGCTGCTTGAGAATACCGCATGGTGTCTTGAAGTGCTTTGCGATCATGAGACCCACGAATGGCACACTGGCAGCAACCGCCCCACTGGTACAGGCGAATGTTTCGTCGAGAGACCAAAATGGAAGGACCACTTCAACTTTTACATGAAAGCATCAGAGAAGATGCACAAGGATGGTCCTATTAAGATAGCGATTCTGTTTATCACCTTAGAATGTGAAGCCATGGACATTTTCATGACGTTTGATTGGGGCATGGCCCGAAAAGAAGAGGACAACTTGGATACATGTTCAAAAAATAATTGTTGAGTGGTTCGTCGCCCAGAGAAATAAAGCATACGAGCGTTTCCTGTTTTGCTGCTCGCAGGAAGGGGCACAGCCAATTCGTTCTATACAGAACTGCTTTGCCTCATCGAATCCTACAAATACCATACTGACAATAGGGCAAAGATAATGCACCAGATTGTCTTGAACGTCTTCTTGGCCGTCATTCGGAAAAAGCTCTTTTACGAACCACGGCCGTGCCATGAGAAAGCTTCATGAATACCTGCCGTTCCCCAGCAAATCTCCATGACACCCACGTAGGCACCTCATTGGCCACAATAACCTGACATTGCTCCAGGTTCTGACCAACGGGTGGCACACCAAGGTGGTTTGAGCCACGTGAATGTCGACCGTCATAATGGCCACTTTTGTGGCACAAAGCATCAACCAAGAAAAAGTCCGACTTTCTACAAGGCTTGTGACAACTTTAGGACAAGACAACCGATCTTGTTGATCCACAAAAAGTCTCGACAGCCTGCGGCTGGCTCAGCAAAATCAACAACCCCAGCGTCAGGGCGAGTCTCTCGCCGCCCTAATCACTGGGCTTTGCTTGTGGTGATGGCAGAAGCTCTGAGCAGGACTCCTAGTGGGCGACTGCTTGAATGACGAATGGATGGATGAAAAGCAGATGCTAGCCTTCAGGCTTTGCCCCCTACATCCTTACCGGATGGCGTGATGGGAAGTAACCACCTCCTCTACTGTGGTTGCACTCGAGAGTTTGACACCATCTATCTGTTCACAGTGATTTTGGTCTTTTAAAGGCCATGGGATAGTCACTCCCCGTCCTTTTGCCAGAAAGCTTTGTGACACCTGCATTGCAGCATCAAAGTTAAAGGTTAACTGATTCATCAGCCTCATTTGTATAGCAGCAGAAGTGCCTTACAGGCAACCACACTGCTTGCAGTGGGCAATAAAGGGTTTCCCACTGCAGGACTCGAACCCACGATCTCGTTTTTGACGAGCGAGCACCTTACCCCTGAGCTAAGACCCAGGTTTTGCATTGTTAAGTGCACACTGTTTGACAAAGACAACCACGCGCTGGCCCGACACCACCATTGAGATCGAGGATACGCTAGCTGCCAGCGCTAATTTTCAGAAAAATGGAACTCAATAACGATGCTTTCGATGTTTCATTCGATTCCCAGGCATTCATTCCTGAAAGTAGCTGCAGACATATTTCATCAGGATGGAAGCGACTACTTTCTTACAGTCGACTGGGACCACCGATTAGCTACCAGTTTTTACTCAGAAAGTTATTCAGATTTTAGACATTATATTTGCCAAATTTGTGATCCCGAAGAACTGGTCAGTGCTAACAGTTCTTGAGCCTCGATTTTTTTGCCAGTTTGGTTTGAGGTTTGGTATAGGACTTACCATGTCCAGCCAAACTACTCATAGAGTAATGGCAGACGGCAAAACCAGACAGACGGTGCGACCTTCATCCTGACATCAAAAGCAAGGGTGGTAGATGTGCAGCAACGGCCAGTCATCGAGTGCCATACCGAAGATCACTTGCAACTTCTTGATAGGTAACGAGCCATCCAACCCCAGCCATGCTTCGGCTGGGTCACCACTTTAGAACTCACTGGGCTCTTGATAAGAAAATATTGGTACCCAGCCTAGAGGCCATGTCTTTCGTTCATCAGATCTGGTCTACTCGACAGTAACAGCAGATGCAGGCAGTATCTTGCACTGACGTCAAGGGAGAAAGTTGGGAGGCCGAGCAGGTAAGAAATGAATCCCAACCAAAGTCTCTAGGCACTGCAGCTCCCCACGAATCTGCATGCTGAAACTTGCTAGTAGGCTTCTCATCAGGCAGAGGCAATCTGCCATTAATTAACAAGACATCGGCGCCCTGGGCAACTTCAAAACTACAAGTGACCTCAGCCTGCTAATAATACACCACCAGTAGTCATAGATCCAATATAACTCAGTAGTCGTAGAGTCGTAGATCAACTGTGCCCCAGTCTACCAATTGCTGCAGCTGCATCTACTCATCCGACAAGCTTCTTTCGCAGAAAGGCATTGGTTCGAATATCGTGACTTGCCTGCTAGCCGTATATAGAAACAGCGATGACGACAGTGCACTTGCTTAAAAAATATCTGAACCGACACAGGAACATAACTTAGCAGCGGTCTCAGCGACTGAGCCCAAGCCGTCGTACATGACCACCGGTTGTGGCATGATGTGGAGACAGCCAGCCGAATTACCTCGGCGGGTATGCTCAGTAGGAGCACAGCCTATGCAGTACGCGTACTGCCTATGCAGATGCCAATGGCTAGTTCCAGTCGCTTGATAATACCATAAACACCAGGAGAGTTAGGTTATCTTGCAGAACAGGTTGCCTTGGCGATGACTTTGTCGCTGCATATTATATCTGTAACGCCGAAGGCTCGGCGGGGTAGGCTTGACCTGCCGCTTACCTAGCGGTGTAGCCTATCGCCTAAAGCCGTTCGGTGCGCGCCTACGCGCAATAAGCTGGCCGCCACGAAACGAGCGTTTCTGGCGCTAACCTGCTTACCGTTACTAAAGGGGGTCTTGAGTCCGCGGCGTGAATTGGAAAGCGAGACACACAAATTGGGGATTTTACTGAACTTTATTCGCAAGCGCACAAAGTCGCTGCGCGTCTAGTTCAGCTTTATCTCCACACTCCTCGCACGTTCTCAGCTGCACTAACACTCTTGCGGAGGGAATACCCCTCCACACTAAGCGCGACCCGGACCCTAAACCCGAACCGGTGAACTAGGAATCCGTTCCCACCTGTGCCGAGGGAATACCCCAAACACGCCAACTCAAACACTCCTGCGGAGGAAATACTTCTCCACACTGAAGCGCGAACCGGAGTCTAAATCCTACCCGGAGAACTAGAACTCGGTTTCCACCAGTGCGACAGGAATACTCCACACACGCCAACTCAAGCACTCCTGCGGAGGAAATACTTCTCCACACTGAAGCGCGAACCGGAGTCTAAATCCTACCCGGAGAACTAGAACTCGGTTTCCACCAGTGCGACAGGAATACTCCACACACGCCAACTCAAGCACTCCTGCGGAGGAAATACTTCTCCACACTGAAGCGCGAACCGGAGCCTAAACCCTAACTGGGGAGCTAGGGCTCCACACACGCCAACTACGACTAGCTCGCACCGGCAAATCCCTATGCCGAGACCACGTGCTAGCACGCGCACACAAAACACAAACGAAACACAGAATGCCAGCTCGGGCGCGATACGACCGTATTCGGTGGAGTCCACCGAATCCTCCTAGCGCTGTCTTGTCCTGTTCCGTCCATCGTCGGCTGACGGCCCGCCCTCCTCCCTCGCTTTCAAAGAAACGAGTGCGACGGCGTCGAAGCCGGACCAAAGACAAAAGACCGTAAGACCAAGAGCGAGCGTCGCTCGACTCTTAAATACCTAGCTGAAACAATGGGCCAAGAGCTTAGTGGTATTGGGCCCGGACACCTTGGCCCATTACGGAAAGGAATTAATACCGTCCCCAGGCCACTCGAAGGGCACCTCTGTCCAGCTTGAATGGCGAATGGGTTCCAGACGATTCTTTCTTGGAAAGAGGGAAGGCGGGGGTTGACAGGCCAGCCAACATCTATCAGCGGCTTCCGCGGGTATCGGACCAATTCTAAAGGCCGAATCGCTGCCGCTCTTCTCAGAGCTTCCTGGCTTGCTCTTAAGCGCTTCCTCTCTAACCGCACTGACGCTCCTCTCCGGCTCACTGCTCCAGGACAAAGGAGTTCTAGCCCGCCTCCGAACAGCTCTTGTTCGTGCTAAAATTCAGCCAAGGCCAGCAGGGCGCTACATATCGACTTTGACCGATCTTTCCTTGTGAGCAAGAATGGGTTATCGGTTTTTTATCATACACTTCTGATTCTAATTATTTTCATCCAGTTTAGTGGTCTAAAGTTTAGCTGTCCATTGGACTTTCTCGTTAGCCGTATTCGAGGTGCAGCACTTGTAACTAAATGTATCAATCTGCATGCATGAGTAGCCACCAGCGATACTTTAGTTTTGACTCATTAATACCAGCTTACTCGAAGAGGCAAGGTGTGAATCTCCGGCTCTACGAGCAACTGCCTCGTGTTCAGTTGCTTTGTCTGGTGTCTGCAGGTTCGATGAAGGAGTCGATAGCTGCTCTTCGCGTTGAACAAGCTTTGTCTGAGGTCGCATCGTCAAACCAAAGCTCGGCGTTCGTTCGACGGGGGCCGCAGCAGTCGTGGGCTTTGCAGTCGCAGATATGGCTACACTTGGGTAAGCGATCGAATTGCCTGATTAGTAGTACATTTAAGCAACAATCAGCTGCTAATGCTGCTTCCTGTTTTTGGCTGTGTGATATCAATAGCCAGTACTCAGCCTGGCCGATGCCCGAACCCGTTAACTGAGTTTCATGTGTTCGATTGCTGCAATGTGGCAACTCGCTCCCGGACGGCTGTCGTTGCAGCTGACATTTTCTTGAGTAGTTCGAGGCTCAGCGATGCAGCAGTGTGCGTACAAGAGGCTGCAGCCCTGTTCCCGCTTTCGCACCAGGTCAGCTACATGGTAAGTACTGGTGCCCGGGGTAAGGGGAGTTGGGTTCGTGGCGGCTCGGCAGGGCAGAATGTATCGATGGCAAACGTGGCCATGTCTGTGCTAGAGATGTCACAATGAATGTGCAGGTAGCACGCTAATGCCTCTATTACTCACTGCTGGCAAGTATTCCTGTGCGTGCCACGAACCGTTCACATTTGACGTTAAACACTGTAGCTAGGCTTGGCTGTCGAGAATGTCACACCTGCTACAATACACACCACTTCTCGAAGACCTGCACCGTATCTCTATGAAGCAGGATATCAGCTTTCAGGTTCCTTCATTATCTTGCTCCAGTCTTTCTATAACTTTCTTCTCTGGCTTTGCGCTATACCGCCGGCTCTTCTGACTCAAGTGGTTTAGCTGAACCTGTAACCAATCTCAAAACCTTTGAAGACCATGCCTTTTGTTTGTATGCTCCCAAAGCCCGGATCTTGCTACCGAATGATATCAAGACATCCTCTGACACGACGATATGTACAAATAATCTACAATGCACATGTTCCTCACAGCCTTTCCTGCCTGGGTGAATTTATCTGTGTAATGCTGAAATTGTGCACACATGTTATCTCTAACCAATTGACACGCTTCCTTTCCAGCACATGTCAAGTATCGGTAGAGATGTACTTCTCTTAGGGTGCTATTCAAATTTAGCATTATTATTATACAACAGTAAAAGTCTGACGGTAATTAATTGCAAAGGTTATTCCGTTCGATGGCCGTGTAGGTCCGTAGATGAATGTCATATATTTACTTATTACCGTGGTAACTGACGTAGTAAGCCAAGACAATAATCTGAGAATAAGACCAAAAAATACCATTTTCCCCAGTAAGAAAAAGTAACAATGCGTGACCAACGGCTGGGCTTGGTGAGGCAGATGGAGTGCCATGCTTCTCTTTGGCGCAGTGCACTTAATAAAGGGCAAACATGGAGGCTGATTCAAGAGCCGTATTTTATATAGCTGCAGAAGAGCCTTAGCTGCTATGGGGAACTGTAGGATTGCTACTGCAGGACTGGAACCTCTGCTCGTGAATTGTATTGCAATTGTATGTAGCACCTGGGCTACAGTCCATACATACATTGCTATTTTGTAGTTATTTATTTATTAATTTTTAAATTATTTTATTAGTTATTTTTTATTTTATGTTATTTTTATAGTACATTGCTATTTTGGCTTTGAACCCTAGACCTATGGTGCTGTAGGTACAGATACTAGTAGTAATATTAATAACACATTTATATAGCTCGCTAGAACTACAAACCTCTTTTTAGGCACTTCATATGCTGAAACAGAATCATGTCAATAATGACTTGCACAATATCAGCACGCACAAGAACACAAAGGACTGTTCACAAGAACAAAGCAAAGGGTTCGAGGAACAGCCTGGATTTTTTGCTTCCTTTAGTTGCATGAACAGATTTGGCTGCTACTATAGAAGCCGGTGTCTCACGTTTAAGTTACGAACTTCGTGGAAGCGAGTTTACCCCTGCATGGCAGCCAGTTTTTTAATTACGAAGCTCTGCACCTGATTGTTGCAACTAGTCTTAGAGCAGTCAAACACTGCCGGTCTGAAACGACTGAGTTCAGGTCCTCGAATAATAATCAGAAAAAGCTGCATGCCACAATAGACGTGCCCTGGGTTGCTTTGAGGTAAAGAAGTCACTAAAAGGCAAGAAAGTGACCGTCTGTCCTTTAAGAGCAGATTCGCAAACGTCTAGAACGTGTTGCTGCATACTTAAAAACAAACTGCCGGTGGTACGAAAACACCTCACATGTAACGTGTGCCCTGCAAGCATTTTTCACGAGACCGCAACGATTCAGAACTGTTACCATTGCATCTTTAGACTCACGTCGTTTCTTAAAGCAGTCGCACCGATGACAGCAGCCAGGCAATAAATAACTAGCTTGAAAGTACGAAGGCATGCAAGTAAAGCACCCTAATTATGGACTAAAGGTTAGAATAGTGACAGCGCACAGCTCTATAGTTGGATATGCTGCTTGTGAAGGCCTTCTTGCGCATCGACTGTCACGATGTTTCCATTTTAAAATAGAAAGGACGAATCATGGAAGCCGAGTGCAATTACTCTGAAGCCAAAGTCTGCTATGAGACGGCCCTCTCCATAAATCCGTATCACATCCGAAGCCTCCAGCATCTGGTGAGCGGTGTCACTTGATAGCACCAATCTAGCATGGCATGTTTCAGAGGCTTCAGCACAGCAGCAGCCCGAATCACAGGGGGCGTCATTCGCTGGCCTCCGGCGCCCACATCTGGCCTGTGGCCGTCACGCCGTGTTAACTAACTACAACAACCGCCTGTTTTGCAGGGGCGCGTTCTGCACCTGACCGGATGCAGCAAGCTGGCCGAGAAGACTCTTCGAGACGCCGTAAATGCCGACCCAACGTCGTTCATGACTTGGTGAGCCAGCCGCCTCGAGCTCGAGGTCGTGTGTGCGAAGTGTCGCCATTCATTGCCCGGTTTGGAGACACGTGCAAGGAAACCTGTGCACGGAGCATGCTTTCTTCACTGCGCCGTCCTGCGGAGGACACTTGCCGAGAGAAAAAGCTCTTTCCTTTACTCTTGCAGGAAGGAGCTTGGGGTGGTCCTCGAAAGCACGGGTGACTATGAGATGGCAGCCGAATGTCTTCTGACGGCTGTCACCCTGGAGGCCACGGCACCACTGCTACCGTTCTCGGTCATCCAGAGAGCCTTGTGAGAGGCTGCCGCCCTTCCCCTCCACATCCGATCGCTCAGAAGGGCAGCCGGCGCTGGCTCGGCGGTCGACTCAAACAGTCTGCGAGGTCTACACGCTTGCTGTCGCCTCCCCCTTTCTCTCTTGACACGCACACGCCCCACGGCTGCTGGCGCTGCAGCTGCGGTGGCTGCCGGTTTTTTGCTGCTGCTGGTGCTTTAAGCGGGGCACCCCACAACTGCCACGTGACTGGCGGTCAGGCAGGCATCCTGAGCGACGGCTGCGGCGCAGCGCTCTGCGACCAGTCCAGGCGTGGAATGGTAGACGGTGCGACACGGGACCAGCATGCACATTTCCATGCCGCATCGCTGCTTCAGGGCTACAACGGACGAAATGCACGAGTTTGGTATTTTCTATCGACGGAGAACTCGTCCACCGAGATCTGCTCGATCGCGATCTTTCCATATGCTTGCAGCACTGCCGCAGCTCCACGCTCGGCCCTAGCATTATTGATAATTATACATTCGTATACTGCTCTCAGAGAACTTTCTAGGCACTCTACATTATTTGTGGTGAAGGAAGCATAAACATACAGTTAGCAGTAACATGCACAGTGTCAAATGCATAATGTGCTGAGTGGTAAAATACAGTGTCAGCAAAAGACAAATCGCAAGGACCCAGCAAATGCTTTGAGGACCAGGTCTGTTCTTAGCTTCTTTTTAAATGTCGTCAAGCCAAGCTTAGCCTGGTTGGGAAGTAGTTCTGGTAGGTAGGCTAAAGTCGGAGAATGAAGAGACCTAAAGGTAAGCGACAGAACCTCGAAGTCGATAAACTGACTGCTTGAGAGCCAGCGCAGGTCGGCAAGCGGTGTAATGTGGTAACTGAGACGCTCACGACAGACAAGCCTAGCTGCATAGTCTTGCCCGAACTGTAAACACCTGATTGCATAGGCCGGTAGACCTGCAAGCAGCCGAGATACCAGCTTGGATGTAGTATCCATATCTAACCAGGCCCAACTCTGCTATGTTAGATGAAAGTGGGCAGACTTGACCCTGGAGTTGTGTGGTTGTATTGCAAAAGGTCATTTTGGAATAGGGCGGAGATATGCTGGTAGAGCCGATTTTGAGGGTTAACATTTCTAATTTCCGAGTCACACTTGGTTTGCTCATATCAATGACAAGTAAGTTGGATTGATCGTCATTCAATTTGAGAAATTTTGCTGCCATCCGAGTGCAGATGTCAGCAATAGATTAAGTAAGGGAGTTAGGGGGGCTAGAAAGCTGGGAGGGGTCAAAACATAAGTACAGCTGTGTACCATATGCATAGAAATTGAAGCCTATATTTCATTTGGTGATTACATCGGCAAGAGGGAGAGTACACATTGTGAAAGATTAACGAATTTCGTTTGGTGATTACATCGGCAAGAGGGAGAATACAAATTGTGAAAGAATAATGAACCAAGCACAGAGCCCTGGGGTACCCCCATAATTTAGAGGCTCCTGGGATGATTGCTGCGCATTGACATCAATGCTCTGAAGTCTCCCACTGAGATAGTACCTAAACAATTGCAGTATACTGACAGTGGTGCCCAGGCGAGATGAGAGGCACTTGAGCAGGATGTGGTGATCAATAGCATCAAACACTGCAAAAAGATAAAGTAAAATAAGCAGAGATTACCCGTGTCTGCATTCCTGAGAAGGTCGAGACACCTACTGCTCCCCTGACTCAGCTATGCTTCTCACTTTCTCTTTGTGTGAGATGAAGTCTGTTGGCTACCAAATGCCGCTTAGGCTGTGAGTGTGCTACACACAAGTCTCCTGCATAACACCTACATAGTCTTTGTGGAGTTACAGACGGATATAAATATAATTAAATATATTTCATTTGTATAGCGCCCTAAGAGAACTAAATCTCTATTCAGGCGCTTCACATACACCACGGGGCTCGAGCCTATGACCTCGGCCAGACTTTGGTCGGTGCGAGCACCTTAACCACTGGGCCAAACCATGTAATGGAGATACATCGGTATTTTTAGATTATGCATGTGCAATTCGAGAATGTTTTTATAGAAGCTAGACTTGACTTTTCAAGGATCAACAGGTCTACGGTAGCCTGCCTGTGAATGGACAATCTTCAGCTTTTGTATGTTTCTCAAGCTTGTGCTGAGTAGACCTAGCTTTTTAATGTCTGGTAAACCATGGCCACAGGGCAAGGGCGCACAGGTGTCAACCAACTGTGCTTAGAGCAAAGTCATCAAGAGCGTCGGCTAGTGTCGTGTTGTAGCATTCTTCCAGTGAGGACAGGTTGGAGTGAAAATTGAGCAACAGGGGCAAGTAGGAATTTTTCGTGGAGACGCCATAGACGGCAAGGTTTTTAAGGTTTTGCAATTCACAGATGATTCTGGATGCGGAAGAGGGCACTAACTTCAGACTGAATAAGATATGCATGTGGTAAGATGTGCAGCGGCCGTATCAGCCAGTGCTTACAGAGCTGCAGTTGCACTCCGTCGACTTTGGAGCAGTCGAAGAACACGATGCACTGTCGCTGTCCACGGCAGGCTTGTTTGACTGCATTGCAGCAGGGCTCGATGATGTCTCTTGCTCCGGTCTGCTCCTGCTCGGATGAGGGCGAACGAGCGAGGTTGTCATCTGGAAAAAAGACAGCCGTGCCGACTTGATCGTGTGGGGACGTCGCTGTTGCAGAAGCTGACAGCAAGCGGCCAATCATCTAGTAAAAAACGGCAGTGAGATCCACAGCGATTATTCCCGGGGATGGGGAGGTGGCACCACTGTTGCAAAAGTCAGTGACAAACTGTCATTTCCGTGGTGGCACGACACTCCATAGGCTTACGGCAGGCAAAGTAAGATTCCATGCACAGAACCGCCCGACTGATGTGCATCAAATGTTGCAAAAGCGGCATGAGCCGCTCGCACAGAGCTCAGCAGAGATGAGTCCTGTTCGACAGTGGAGGCAAGACTAAAAACCGGGCAACGAAGCAAAACGGCTAATAAGTAGCTAAGCCACGTGCAAAAGTGGAAATAAGTTTAGCAGAGCAAGCAGTGACTGGATTCGGGCCTTTTGTATTGGCAGAGTATCATAACAATAATAGTAATCATAGGCTGTTTGACTAGCGCCTTAAGTTAGTCACTACACAGGTGCTATATTAGCACCTTAAGTCAGTCTCTACACACGTGCTTTACAACTCGCTGCAAGCAAAATGAACTGCATTCCCCCTGCAAGCCGAGTGAGAAGACACTGCAGCCAGAGTCAGAGGGTTCTGCCTTTCGGCCTGACGGCCAGCATCATCCACCGCATCAATCTCCAAGCTCTTCCTGCACACCTGCAAGTCCTCTCCAGTCGTAACCAGGTGGTGAAGCACATAAATGAATAAATCAATCAGTCTTGCTCTAATGTATGGCACCAAGCAGGCTCGATTGCAGGCTTCATGCTCGGCCACAGCCAGCCAAAGGGCACTGCTGACTGGCACTTGCCCTACACTATAAGCTGTCCTTAAAACCGGATCAGCTATCGATTTGCAGCAGGCTACTTGGATATTGGTTGGAAAGTACCCGACTTATCGCTGTAATACAAGCTCGGTCTGCTCAAGTAAAGCAGGCCGCATTACCGTTCAAACCCACGACTGAATCGGCCACCTTCATAAGCAAATTGCTCGAACAAAACTTACGGCAACTGACGGCCCAGAAGAAGCTGTCTGCAGCAGTCCTGGATCCATCTGTCTCCGGTTGGTCATCCCAAGTGGCCGTGTCGCTGACTGACACGTTAATGTTAACATGCTGAATGAGGACGTGAGATGATGATGCAGATGGACTCTCTCCTAATACCTCCATCTTTGTCTCACCTGTCAACGAGTGACATCACATGTAGAATACTTATAAGCTGTCATCTTTGCAATCAACAAGTAAATGGTTACGGGGTTGCATTAGTGCAGGACGAGCAATGCCAATTCATACAACACCAACACCAGCTCCCAATGTGATCGACCTGGTAAGCAAAGAGTCACGATTGGCCGAGCCACAAGCCTCATTCATATATGGGGGGCAGAAGAGCCACAGCAGCTATCAGTTGAGCTTACAGAGGGCAATAAAGAACTGCCAGCTGCTGGGCTCAAACCCACAGCCTAGGTCGTGAAGTGTGAACACCTTACCCCAGGGCCAAGACCAATCCCTTTTCAGGTCCCTGGTACGAGTAATATTGTGCAGTTTGAGGTGAAGGAACTACAGGATAATAATAAGCCAGCAATGTCAAGAGTCGAGTAAGAACCGAGTCCAGTCGCAAAAAGTTGCAAGATTGTGCTTGCTGCAGATAATGCCCGACATTCTCTGGGGTGGGGGAGGGTCCACTGCATAGCATCAATCGACTTCAGTTACTAACCCAGTACAGGATGAGGCTTGGCACACAGTGGCACTAATAATAATAATAACAATAATGATATTGACATTACTAATCATAATCAGAAGATCAAGAGCAAGAGATAGTCGTGCCTCCGGACGCCTACGAGATGGAACATGAAAAAGTAGCTTGCAAAGCAGTACCATATCTCACATCTACTAGTACTCAAGTACAGCCACTAAGATTGAGCCTCTCCGGTGCCGGAAAGACTGGTCGCTGCCATTGCTCACTTCAACGATACACACGAAGCTGGAAACACACAGTACTCGTCTCAGAAAATAGCAAAGTGTGAAGTGCTTGGATACTTGGAATATTGTATTAGTAGCATTAGTAGCCTACATGTCTTACACAGCTCGTTGGGAGATGCAAGAACCAAAAAATCAGTAAAATACATATACACGTGTCGGTACACACTTATTATAGAATACTTATAGAGGTCTTATACCACAGAACATAAGGAAACCACGAAATAACGGTCTCTAAAGCTCAGGATATCAGCAAGAGTTCCAGTCCAACAGCACCACTCCAGAGGCAGTAAGGGAGACATGCCAGACTAAATATGGCAGGCCAAGTTGTTGACAGAGGTCGAGGGGTGCCTGCCAGTTTACATCAAGTACGTCTATAGGTAACTTGAGAGTAAATGTAGAAGAAAAACTGAAACAAAATTGTTCAACAATTGAATATCTAAATATGATTCATTTGTAATGCACCTGAAGAGAACTGAATCTTCATCCAGGCACTTCACATATGCAGCAGGGCTTGAGCCGATGACCTGGGTCGTTAAAGGCAAACACATATTTGTTTAGGGTACATTTCAAAAGACAAATATGATAGAAATGAAATAGGAAGTCTTTACGATTTCCACATTAAAGGAAAAAAGATTATGCAAATAACGTCTAACTCAGAAATAAACTGGAAGCAACATATCTACAATTCGATCTCAGCATCGAATGCAACTTTGCAACTTGTAAATACCATAGCTTGAGCCCATATTGCACGAATTAATGCGAAATTTTCAAATGTGAACTCAGTTCTGCTTGCATGTCATTCCGATAGTTTATATCTAATTCCGGTCGGGTAAGTACAGCTCTACATGTCAACGATTGCAGGAAACACGGCTCCAGGATGTTCGATTACAGTTGGAAGGGCAGTAAGTTTTTCATTGGCAGGTTCTAATAACATGGGCTTTCGTATCCTATAGTTCGGTATATGTCGATGATGGGCACATTCCTTTGGGTAGACCGATGGGCTGACCATCAAACTGCAGCCAAAAAGTTGAAGCAACTTTCAACTTGTGTGTGTGTGTGTGTGTGTGTACACACACACACACACACACACACACACACACACACACACACACACACACACACACACACACACACACACACACACACACACACACACACACACACACACACACACACACACACACACACACACACACACACACACACACACACACACACACACACACACACACACACACACACACACACACACACACACACACACACACACACACACACACACACACACACACACACACACACACACACACACACACACACACACACACACACACACACACACACACACACACACACACACACACACACACACACACACACACACACACACACACACACACACACACACACACACACACACACACACACACACACACACACACACACACACACACACACACACACACACACACACACACACACACACACACACACACACACACACACACACACACACACACACACACACACACACACACACACACACACACACACACACACACACACACACACACACACACACACACACACACACACACACACACACACACACACACACACACACACACACACACACACACACACACACACACACACACACACACACACACACACACACACACACACACACACACACACACACACACACACACACACACACACACACACACACACACACACACACACACACACACACACACACACACACACACACACACACACACACACACACACACACACACACACACACACACACATATGGCTGAGGATTCCAACTCAGCTCTGCATAGCCCAGCCGGGATCAATTCTAATTAGGAGCACAGGTAAGAAGACAGGTAGCTTTAACAGTCTATCTCGGAGTGGACTTTCCAAACCTTTGTTGTCACAATGGTATCGCGTAAGCACGTTCTGCAAGCTCGTATTCGCGTTGCACCTGGCTCTTCTTTCGACTGGTTGCAGTTGTTGCCAACTGTGTTTTGCAAAACTCTTTAAAGAAGGACATGCTTGCATGCAAGATAGGATCCAGTGCCTGGGGGAAAAGGGGCAGCTTGTGCTCTATTGCTGCATGGAGAAGGAATTAATAAGACTTTTAGGTTGTCTCGTGTCGAAGGATCATGAGAATTTTGCAATTCTGATCTGATTTGTGGGCTGGTTAAGCTTGCTGGCATGAGGGCAATGCTGTATCCAATTTTTCACTAAGCCGATTCTTTGATAAACCACGTGTGGCTGTTCGGGTGCACACAATGCATGCTGTTAGCTTCCTAGCACCACCAGCAATTTCGGCAGCGACTGCACTGGCCCCTAGAGCTGAAAACGTGTATCAGTGCACACGTAGGAACACGAGGCCTGGCTTACATATGCCGGGCACTCAGGAAAGGCTACCCATGACTCGGGGATCACTCACCTGAGCAAGTCACTTCACAGGTCAGGGCTGTCACGTGCCACTCGACATCGACTCCGCGGGGCAGCCCGGCGACGACGCAGAAAATCAGCAAGCCACCCTGCAAGCCCCAATCGCCTTTAAGAGCAAGCCAGGGAAGAACCACCAATGCGGTACGCTGACACTAGTGCCCACACGGCACCACTCATCAAGTGGGCAGCTGGCACGTGACAAGCTGCAGAGCTACGAGCTCCTGCATAGAAGCCGACCAAAAAACGAGGAGCCTACCAGCTTCGATTGGCTGTAGATGCGTTGAGCACTGGGAATGTCTCGTTCACTCGTGACATAGCAAGTCGTCATGGCAGCACGAAGGTCAGCCATGCTGCAGCCGAGTTGGGCGCGCAGGGCCGACAGCACGTGATGCAGAGACAGTGCACAGCGGGCAGCAAACAGAAGTTCTGCCGTGGGCGGGCTGCCGGCAGGTGGCAGCGCATCGGCCAGCGTGCAGACGTCCAGCGGCTGCATGCGGCCGGCTACGAGCGGTATCTGGCCCGACACGAAGGCACGGCCATCACACTGCAATGAGAAGAAGCATCGTGTGGATCTAGAGTGTGGCACAAGCTGACCACACTGGACAGTAGTAGCAGCAGCAGCTCCCACTGCTCAGTTTGGGGTGACAGCAGGGCAACAGACACACGGTCTGGACAGTACGACAGCAGGGCTCACCGGCAGCACTTACAGTCACCACTTGGCTGTACGGTCCTATGTTGGACGGCGCCCAGTGCGACACACTCTGAACGTGCATCGCGGTTTTTGGCCGATGACTGGCGTAGGTGAGCAGCTGGAAAGTGAGCTCCGGTGGTAGGTCGACTTGAACGCAGATCCTAGGACGCCGATTTGTTAAGATTCGAGCCAGATCGTGCCAGAGTGCTAGGGGTAGCTAGCATGGACACTCTTCAACCCCCCACTGGTAACGCGGAAACCTGCCGTCTAACACGACTATGCCAGCAGCGTGCTCCAGCAAGCTCTCAGCCGGCATGGCACATTGCTGCCATGCCCACTGTTTCTAGAATGACAACCGGTCGTATCTTATTGCTTCCTGCAGAGCCTTACGGGAATATCGGCACACAGGTGATAGCTTGAATGCCTCCGAAAGCATATTCATTTTAAGCAATGAAGCCTGCAGTTCGACTCCAAAGCAGCAGAAATGGTATCTACTATCTAATGCTTTCTTGTCCATGCACAAATGCTCCAAGGAAAATTCACACGAACGGGGCAAAGTATCACTATGCACAGGAATGTTTTTAACTCCTTTTAAAATGTCGTCGCTAAGGCAGGATATGTCGGAAAGTCAGTTCCTGGCTTCGGGATAATACGAATGGAAGGAGCAATCTTAAAAGAATTTGTTATTAGTAAAAGACACAGCTAGCCTACCTGATAAAGACGAGCTTGGGGGTGTGATACAAAGCTTGAGAAGGAAGCATTTCCCATAGGTGGGCCAGAGCAAGAGTATGAAGCGATTTAACAGAGACAAAATTCTAAAGTCGAAATGCCAATCGGTGGGGAGCCAATCAGTACAGGTCGATGAACAGTGGAGTAATATGGCAGTTGTGACTTTCTCGACAGAGATGCCAAGCTGCCGAGTTTTGCACAAGCTGAAAGCATTCTATTGCATAGACACAAGGACTTGAGAGTAGTGAGTTACAGAGGGATAAATAGGGTTTCACTAAGAAAGGACCAACCTGGTTAAGGTATCAATGTTACCCAGCAGAAAGTTGGCACAACTGACAGTAATAATAATAAATTTGTTTAGCACCCCGGAGAACAATCTCTTCCCAGTCACTTGACATATTCTGTAAAGGAAGCATGATATCAACAAGCACAACATGGTTCGAGGTGATATGCACAGGGTCAGCATGCAAATATGGTTAACGGCAGCAAACAATGTCAGCACACATTAACACACAAAAAACGAATCACATGGACCCACTAAATGTTGTGGAGAGGAAGTTCAGTGATCATTCATTGACAGGTCATTTTTTAGTATGGGGGAATCGAGATAACATGCAGAGGCTACAGGTGAGATACGATGCGAGAGCCCATTTTGAGGGTTAGGCTTTCTGACTGCCGAGTAACACTGGTTTCGTCCATAGCAAGTTATTTATTGTCACTCAAGAGATTTTTCTACCATCCAAGTGACTGTTTTTCAGCAACAAGTTTTGGAAAGCAACTGAAGCACAATAATAGAAGTCTAGCTTGTGCGTGTCTAGAACCATTGGAACGTTGGTTCACCACTAAAGCCAACAACATATTTCCCTCCTTTCTTTATCATCCAGTAAAAAAAACCTGTTGTAGATTCATATTTACAGCCTACATTCATGCCACTCTAGTGGACGAGTTCTAATAAAAGCAAATTTGAAGTCAAAAGTACTGAAAAACCCAGATTTTGCTTAGGTGCTGCAGCATATTAAGAAGCTGAGAGAACATGCCGAAAACTACGTCACCAGTTCTCTCACATGAATGGTCTTTTATGTGCTTGTATATGCTGACCTTGTGCATCATATCAATAACCAATCGACATGCTTCTCTACTAGCAAATGGAAAAAAAACTCACGTAGCTGAATGTAGCGTCCATGAATGAGCCTGGTTCGTCAGCACAAGTAGCTGACGTCAAAATTACATTTATGACATTTGAAATACTACTACGATGTAACAGCTAGGAGTAGTGTAATGTAAAAAAAATATCAGATAATTTACCAATTTGCATACATAGTTACAACATGATCTCATAGTTGAAATTGAACACTATAATCTGCATTCGTATGAAATAACGATAAGCAGGCTTTTGATCAGTGAGTTATTTAATCGCATATCTAAAAGCTCTGAAGTTTATCACTCAGTGTAAGGGATAAAAATGAACAGCCCAACCAGGACAGCGATTTTTCGCAATGGTCTTCCAGTCGAGTCACTGCGGCTGGACCTTTGCGCCGATATACACTTACACTTAAATAAATGGTTAAACTGTTTAAATTGAATTTCCTTTCGATTTTTCGCATGTACATCTTGCTCACTATGCCAGCCACGCCTAACTATACCTTTGCACAGACATGCCAACTCCAAGGGCAGCAAAGAATCTAACAAGCAAACACACACACACACACACACACACACACACACACACACACACACACACACACACACACACAACAACAACAAACATACAATACTCACACATAAACAAGAAATACATACGCACGAACACTTGGCATGAAGCTTTAGTTTGTCTGTACAGAGCCCATAACCGCCGATAAATCGAACACATCATTGCAATAAAACTCTCAAAACATCATCTATCGCCGTCTCTTGATCCAGGTAGCCTATAGGTGCTACTGCCTGAGACTCTGAACTATTGTATGCCAAATAAAAGTCCTGATGCCGATAGAATTTTTCACCTGTCAATGGGCACTTACTATATTTGGTTGGTTCATGTGCCTAAATAGAGCTTGAGTATAATAATAATACATTTGTATAGCACCCCCAGATAACTCAACCTCTTTCTAGGAACTTTACATGTAGCACCCTGAGGGATGACCTACAAGGCTACACCCCCATCCACAAGAAAGTTACAATGCATTCTCACCTATGAATTCTCAAGGCAAACCCAATTAGCTTTCGTCGTTATCAAGGCTACTTTTACAATACATATAATGTATGAACATAAAAGTACACGTGCACACCATAACCTGAAGCCAACACCTAATGCCAAACCAAAAGCTATTTGCATTGACAGACAACAAGCAGAATACATAAAAATTTACCTCGCAGGCGGACTGAGAGAAAAAAATTGCTTATACACGGAATTGATCTCGGCAAAATCAGCCATGTTTTGAACAAAAACCAAGACATAGACAACCTCTGAAGTACTAAATCCGTGACATTGTAGACAATCTTCAAAAGAAAGAGAAAACATATTTCCGTGCAAGGATTTGACAAAACTAGCACGAGAGAGAGAGAGAGAGAGAGAGAGAGAGAGAGAGAGAGAGAGAGAGAGAGAGAGGCACACAGCTTATACATGCAAGTAAGGATTGCTCATAATTAAAGAGTAAAATAAACTACATCTATCCAGTATGGTGAAAACATTGCTATAGTTTTAAGTAGTCACCAGGATCACTAAAAATCTAACATGAAAGCGCTAAGTATAGCCAGGGAGGTGCATAGCTAAACAATGTGCCATCCAAAGACAGCTGCTGCATTCGCAAAAGCAAGTGAAAGCTTGCATACAAACTGAAACAGCATGGCCTAGACACTAACGTTGTGCATATAATACACCGGTGTTTAAACTACTTAAACATTAGAGCAAAACTTATTGTAAACCGGTAAGCTCCGATAGACCTAGTCCATCAATGGTTTTGTGTCCGAGAAACGTTTTGATTCACTGCTCGGTTGACCCTCCAGCTGCAACCGAAAAGTTCTAAAGACCTCAGCTGGGAACAAAGACAAAAGACCCAGGGTAGAGGCTACAGTGCAATTTGAGTTGGATCGTGTAAATGCACGAGGTAAATCAGTCTGTAAGCAACTTGATGTATCACATTGCTCGGCATTGCTCGGAGACTCACTATCACTGAACTTTTCCTTCCATCCATGCATGCTTAGAACATGCTTGATTGGTCTACCGAGTCTTGAATTTGTCTATACTTAAATACAGGCTTTAAAGCCGATTCCAAATGTCATAACATTCTAATGGTCAAGCGAATCAGTATGGTCGACATAGCAGATCGTGTTATGCTACTGCCATTTAACAAAGCAATGAACGAATAAATATTGGCAGGGCGAGCAAATGCGAATGCGAGACCAAATCCACCAGGCGATGGTGATAGTACCTGCTAGCATCGACAGTGCTTTTTCTGTATCAGCTTTGACATGAACCGAGCGAACTGCAGTAATGCTGCCAATGTGCAAGCCAGTTCGACATGTGCTGCTGCACTCCATTTTCGTTGGCCACAGCCCCAAGGAGTTAAAATGGGCTACATTGCCTACAAAAATAAAACTAAGAATTGAAGCCATGGTTTACCAAGATTTCTAGAGATAGATTTCTAGAGATAAGCCTGTAAGGCAGCACGGTGATTAAGTACAGCGGGTAGCCCAAATGCTTGGCGGCAGAGGTCCTCACGTACCCTTGTTTACATCATCGATTGATGGAAACCTGTCATTAGGCACTAACAGTGGGTCCAATGAGAAAATTTCATGAAGTCTGTGGGTAGTATGGGTCATGGGTAGATGCTCTATCCGCTTACTCCAAGGCAGCCGTATTTCCTGTATTTATGAACAACATCACAACATTGAGAGATGCAACTAAAAGCTAGTAGCACAGATGGTTGAACTCGTTCAGGCATAAACACTAAAAAAAATCCACTGAAGTACGATGGGAGCTATCAAAGACGGACTCAAGCAGGCAGAAAACTAATGTATGCATAACTTTCTGACGCCTAGTGAAAGGTGGCATGCCAACGCTGGGATGAGTCAATTGCCAAAATTTTGTCTATTCAAATCGTACCTAATTGCAAGTTTTTTTACATGAAGATTTGAACCACAAAAAACTATATGTTTAAACGAGGATACATCGGCAAATTCAGTAGATTAGTAGACGAAAGATATAGCACATACGGCTCGGTCTGCTGACTTTGAGCAGTCTTGGTGACAGAAGACCCCTTAGCAGGAATGCTTTTGGCTATACTTGTAAAAGTAATTAGCCAATGACAATTAAGCAAATAAAATGAAGTACAAGTGTGGTGGCCAAATGTTACTCGCACATACACCCCAGACACACACACAGAAACCACACACACCACACATGCATTCGTGCCATTACTGTTAAATGATGCAGAGTACACAGAGTAGCGTTAATACAAGAAAACAACTAAGTATACAAACTCTGCATACAATAAGCAATATCCATATTTGGTTGAAGTAATCCAATTTCATTGGCCTCTTTAATACTTATGCTCTCATCATTCAAACAAATCACTGTCGAACTTAGAGAATGTGGACACAGAAGTGCAGGCCCAGAACCAGCAGGAGCCGATCACCGTTTGCCGATGTAGAAGCCATGGACAGCTTCACGCAAGTGCGGATGCAACTTATCCATGAAAACCAGCCTGCACTCAGACATAACTAACTAAATAAATATATACATATATATATATATCTAATTCATTTGTATAGCACCCCATGAGAGCTTAATGTCTATCCAGGCACTTTACATATGTCGAAGGTCTCGAGTCTACAATCTTGGTCGTGAAAGTCGAGTACCTTACCCATGAGCCAAATGATGGCCGGAGTTGCAAAGGCCAAAGTTGCAAAGGCAGCCACAGCGAGATGAGATTGAGCAATGCTAAGAGTTAGTGGAAGCTTTGGGCTGGTTTAGGAGACTGGGCATTTCTAACTAGCACTGCTGCAGTCATCATGTGCTTGAAATTTAGGTGCCCTGTGATAAAAGCTTCAAGTTTGAAAGCTTCATTAAGAACACTGCTTCTACAGCTAGCCATACGTTTGATCCCTGTCCAAGATTAGGGACTGCCCACCACGGTGGCTTGCTACATATCTAAATAGCTCCCCGGTCCGGTCTAAGCTGGAAACTGCAATTACGTTTGGGCTGGGCTACAATAAAATGCCCTTAAGCCTCTGCAGCTGGTGCAGAGTACGGTTGCAAGGTTAGTCAACAAACCCCAGAGGTTCAGTCACGAGTCTCCTTTGCTGAAGGAACTCCAATAGCTTCCGGTAAATCAACGTGTACAGAGCACGATTCTTACTCTGACCCACAAGGTCGCCATAGCTTGGCTCCTTCATAACTAGCTGAACTACTGCACAGGTCTCAAGCTCCTTGTGCCCTTAGGTCCTCCATTAACAATAAACTAGCTGTTCGATTCCTATGCCTAAAGACTGCTGGCGACAAAAGCTTTTGCTCTGCAGGTCTTAACTGTGAACTCACTTCTACAATTCTCATGCAACGACACCTTCTCTCCTGCTACCGATTGTAGCACTTTTTTCAGCAGCTGCTCTGTCACGCTACTCACTTCCTCGACTGCACGGCTGAAACAGTTGTACTTCTCACTTTCCCTTGTTTTGAGATGAAGTCTGTTGGCTACCGTATTCCCACCGAAAGTCGCTTAAGCTTAGAGTGTGCCCTATAACACTCTCCAGCACAACACCAACTTGGGCCTTACAACTTTCTCAAAATTGCAGATGCAGATATATTACATAACAACTGCCGGATTCAGGGGCCGGTAGAGCAATGCACAGTCGGCGATGAACCAAAGTGTCAGTACCGACGAAATGGAGTAGACAGCAGAACGCCGAACAGAGAGCCGATTGAAAAGCGAGCACGGTGGCACCGAGACCAATCCTAAACGACCCAAATGCTCACACTTTCGGACTTGCTCTCCAGATGCAGCTTCAAATTAAGATACGCGACTGGTGTGACGTCACTGTCTGTGTGAACGACAAGCTCCGACGAGTCTCTGAAAGAAAGTCAAAATCTTTAAAGCAAAAGAAGGATGAGCTCCCGAGACGAGCAGTTGCCCCTGTCACTGGGAAAGGCGATCGCATCTAGTCAAGAAAGAAATTATCTACAGCTAAGATAACATGGGGCATGGTCAACAGCAGTAAACAGTATAGCAGGTAACCACCGCCTGATTCTGCACTTTGCGCTAACAATAGACTAATCAACGGTAGGATGCAAACAAATATATAATTCATCTGTATAGCACCCTAAGAGAACTTAATCTCTATTCAGGCACTTCACATATGCCTCCGGCCTCGAACCCACGACCTCAGCCAGACCTTAGTCGGGGCGAGCACCTTAACCGCTGGACCAAACCAGCTCACCCAAAGATGCTTTGTGGGCCATGAACTTGCACAGTTAATGGCATTTGCCATAACAGAGCAAGGTCAGCAGCAAGACAGAAGGTGCTTTGCACTGATACGAAACTGTTGGTAGGCATCCGATGTCAGTAATGTACAAAAAAGAAGGAAAAAGAGAGGCCACCAATGTTCAAGCTAGCTATGAATTAAAATAGGGCACCAGGCCAAAGCCAAGAAGCCCACTATTCAGGAAAAACACTAGGCTTATCTAACTAACTCCTAAACCAACCTAAGTTCATTAAAATAAAAAACACCCGCCAAAGCTATCATTGTCGTTACAGCATTAGGCATCAATCTTGTGCACACTTCTTTGCCACTGTTGTGCAACACGAAGGTGGCAGACTAGCCACTCTGCCTGTCGACTGACTGACTAGTTAGAGGTGAGCTTCGTCGGGTTGAAGGTGAGAGAGCAGTTCACTCTGTTGCAGTTTTGCAGCAGTCGACTCCGCCTTCCAAACACTCGCAGTCTGGAAGACAGCTCCTTACTAGCAGAAGGCCGGTCTCCGACAGAATTAGCTTAAGAGCACAAGAAAAGAACTCCAAAGCGCACCACACATCGCCTGCTTTTCATCTATCTTCTTAGGTTTGCAGGGCTGGAGCTGTTTTGGTTTTTCCTTTTGATCAGAGCCGTTCCTTCAATACTTGGGATGCTAATGAAAATGCGCAGTGCGAGTCTAACCTCGATTGTACATTCCCTAGACACCTATCGAGGCCCAGCCTTCAGTGGGTAGAGCGGCAGGTGGAACGCACGAGCTCGGGCATCGATCAATCGATCAAACTCATGCCTGCTCACGATGGTGCCGCTGCAAGTAGATAAACACGACGTGCCGATGCCTAGTGCAGCCGACGCCTAGTGGTTAAGCCTCATATTGAGTCTCTATCCATCTTGCCAGCCACGGCAGCACATGCCATGCTCGTAATCAGCCTAAAGACAGCTACAAAAACAATGTTGGGTGTAACAACAGCCCAGACCATGCGGCACAAATGCAAACAGGTCTGCCTGCACTCCAAGTACCGAAGTATGATAATACCCTATCCAGGAAAGAGGAGGGGCTAGCAACTTAAAAAGGGCCACTTCACCGGTCAAATAGTGCAAATAAAAAACAATCGGCAGGAGCAGAAGTGCGCAAACAAAGGTGCATGCTGTGACCAAAGCCTTACATCAAAGTGTATTATCTTACATCATACATGTGCAGTCGATAAGTGAGCATTTCCAACACCGGCAGCTTATTAAGGAACACAACCCATGACAGCAACAGGAAGATATGCATGTCAAATGCTGGTGCAGCAGTCAGTAAAGCTTTGCAGCTCGACAACATTCCTCTGCAAGTGGAGTCAGCCGTGATGGCACACTAGGTAAGGCGGTTGCTTTCACGACCTCGTTCCCGAGGTCGTGGGTTCGATTCCTGCGGTGGGCGATTCTTTATCGCCACTGCAAGCGGTGGTGATAGCCATAAAGGCTCTTCTGTCGCTATACAAAAAGAGGCTGTTTAATCAGCTAGGATTTATTTATTTATGCAGTTGCTGCTTCTGTAAAATTGAAGGAAAGGCTAAGCCTAAATAGCAGAGAGCAGAAGAAAGCCGGACTACGATCCCTGGGTACCGACATTGCAGGAATTCTAGAGGTTTTCTATATGAAACTAATTTTGCCCACACCGTTTTCATACACTTACCCAGTACTAGCAAACAAAAGGCTGATCCCAATCAGAAAAACCAACTATTAATGATTTAGATCCTAAGTAAATGTAACTAGATTTGGTAGTCCTTCACTACATGCCAAATTAATAATAATAATAATAATGCACTTGATAAAGCGCCCTCAGAGAACTTAATCTCTTTCTAGGCGCTTTACATTTGCAGCAAAGGAAAATGCAATTGAATGGTGAGTAAAATCATGCTTGATAAACAAAATGAATAACATGGTTAGGGGTGATATGCACAGGGTCAGCATGCAAATGTGGTTAGTGGCAGCATGCACAGTGTCAGCATGCATAAGCACATGAAGGACGAGTCACAGGGACCCACTAAATGCTGTCCTAAATAGGAGTGTTTTTAAGTTCTTTTTAAATGTGGTCAGGTCAGGGGATGTTCTGACGCAAGTTGGAAGGGAGCTCCAGGCTTTGGGAGCATACGAACTAAATGCACGGTCTCCAAAGGATTTCAGGTTTGTACGAGAATTAGGAGAATATGTGCCATGCAATTCCAAGCAGATAAGAGAAAACTGTTCACTAATACACTAGCAGGAGCATAACGATTTGCTATTCCTCTAGCAGCAGCAAAATGATAAATCACTGCTCTGAGAAGAGCAAAACTATATTTTATCGTAAGGGAGCCTTATTTTAATTACCCATATTCATGATAAAGCACATTGGATTTAACTACTAATGTGCTTTGCGAGAACAGAGCTACTGTACATAACAATACATATGCAAGGCCTTCTAAATTGCTGCTATTGCTACATTTCACTTCCATGATTCATACTGACGAGTGACAGCTAAAAAGCAGGCAGCCCACATCACAACGATGATATGATCAAAATGTGGAAGAGAAGGCCAACCAGGCACGTGAAGCATTAGTTCTGTATTAACTGAGCATGGGGAAATACTCAAGAAGAATGCGAGAATTCCAGATGGTTGACATCAAGTGGCACAGCAGATGCAGCTGAACCCACTACTCCACCCTTTGCTGGGGAAAGAGGCAGCATCATTCTGGCTGTATGCCCAGCCAGGGTCAGGATGCTGCAACGGGAATGCAACGATCTACCTGCCTCTCAGCAGCTGCGGCTCTGCCCTGGTAGGTTCGAAAGCCTAGCTAGCAGTCCTTTGAAGTTAGGCTTGACGTCGCTGGTGCTAATCTGCCTCTCCCCAAACACACCAGAATCAAGTCCGGCGGTTGCAAATTGTCTGCCTTTAAGTTTTCCTTAAAGCTGTGCTTACAAGGTCAGCCTTGCCTTTGTCCTCCTGTCCTCCTTCGATCTTCCTTCTTTCGGAAAGTTTAAACGGCCATTTACCTTAAGCCTTAAAAAACTAGCTGATTTAACAGCCTCTTTTGTATAGCGACAGAAGAGGATAGCCTTTATGGCTATCACCACTGGTTGCAGCAGCAATAAAGGATTGCCCATCACAGGATTCAAACCACGACCTCGGGACCGAGTTCATGAAAAGCTACCTCCTTACTTGCTTCCTACTTGCTCCATTCCCCAGCGGGATCAAAGGAAAATTGCCTTTGTTATGGAGGTAAAATATGGCTCTCCCAAAGGCACCTCCCGGTGAATTTAAACGTTCCGCGATTACTTTTTCATCCGTTGCTCACGTGACCTGATTCCTATATGAAGAGCTCCTAGAGTCCCATAAACAGGGGCTCCCGTGTAATGCATCGACGATTTCGCTGGTCAGCTCGTCTGCCACGCTTTTCAAGGAAATGAAGAATACATGCTCTTGATGGTGCTTAGGATTGGTAGCCTGTTGAAGAGGATAAGAGCAGCAGCAGCCGGTCCGCATGGCCAGCCCGAGTAACGACCGCTGATTCGACGTGTCCTACTGCTTGAGCATTAGTAGACTAATAAGAAGAAACTGCAAATGTTCGCCATCCATCTGACTGATAGCAGCGGGTGGCACAAGAAGGCCAGACGGCAAAGCACTGCGTGCTCGATAAAACACAAAACAGTGGCACGAAGCCACGGCAAAATGATCAGACAACCAAAAGACACTAACCATGAACCCTCGCGCCGTGGATGTAGGTAGACCATTAAAGGCAATAGATACAATGTGGCAGCAGAGGCATGACACACAAAAACCACTGGTAGTAACAACATCTAAAGCTAAAAAGCATGCACAGCCTTTAACTCACTGCAGACTGTAGACTCCTAAGAAGCAATGAACAGCCGAACAATCAATACAGGCTGCTGTGAGATAAGCAGGCAGAAACCATGAGTAGGCATGGCTGATAATGCTATTGTGAACTGGTTCTTAGCCCAGGATAAAGTGCTCGCTCTTCACGACCGGGATTGCAGGTTCGAGCCCTGCACTAGGCGCTCCTTTATTGCCCACTGCAAGTGATGGTGATAGCCGCTGAGGCTCTTCTGCTGCTATAAGAATGAGGCTCTTAAATAAGCTAACTTTATTTATACTTGCATGCCAGCCACCAGCATGAGAGAACAACCAGGTGGGCCTCGGCTAACCCATCGAGCTGCCAACGGCAGTAAATGGGCCACCCAAAGGAGCAGAGAAAGCACCTCTAATTCCCTCATTGCAGAGAAATGGTCGGACAATTGTCAATCCTTACAACGGGGTCAATACCACACATTGTTTGCAACCACGTTTGGCCTCTGCATGTGCAGGTTTGCAACCGGAAGTAGTATATCAGTTATAGACTCGGCACCCCTGTCATTGCATGTCGGTCTAACAATGTTATAACACAAATTTCAAAAATATTGCCAATAATTTGGATGCATTTGGGGAGCCAGAAGCCTTACAAAAAGGGCTCTAATTTTTTGCCCCATGTACACAAGCCGATGGAAGGGCAAATAATCTATCATTGCTTCTGATACCACCCCTAGTCCTAAGGATATTTCTATGGTATTGAGTTTGTATGTCACTAACGTAGTGGTTGCTTTACAGCGATTCGACAAGTCAGGAATGTGTGGATTTTTGGGGTACAGTAACCATGTAAGAGTGCAGGCGGTCTATGGGATCTTGCTTTTAAGCCCCTGGGTCTTAACCCAGGAGGTAAGGTGCTTGCTCTTCACGTCCTAGGTCGTGGATTCGAGTCCGTTCTTTATCGCCCACTGCAAGTGGTAGTGAAAGTCGTAAATGGTCTCCTACCACTACATAAATGAGCTGTTAAATCAGCTAAGCTTTAACTCGATAGACGATCCTGGGTGAGCTGCAGCCGTGCTAGCTAGCATCATCAACAGATCTGAATGAATACTGCCCATGAATCGGGTTGCATAAGGGTGCCCGCAGAGGTGTAGGTACAAGAACAAGGCTCGCGCTTGCTGTGCGTGCAGTCAGCAAACAGCTACTCACATACAAAGCCTCTTATTAAATAGTGGACAGTCAAGAGTGAAAGTCTCATATTCTCCACCCTCACCACAAACATGGACACCGTACTTTTGGTTCTACAACATAAAACGAATAAAGAGAATAAACGGTTCGGTTAATGGTAAGCATGCGATGTCAACATATCATGCACTGCAACTGGTGAGAGCTAATAGTGATAACAGCTGACAATGGGCGGTCCAGCAAGTGTTTATGTAATTCAGAACGTAGCAATGCCATCTAGCGAGAAATCGTGGATCATCAAAGTAGATGGCCGAGAACAAGAATTGCAGTAGATACAAAACGAAGATTACTATGGATAGCAGCCGGCAATACAAATGAGCTAGCAAGACATCGAGAGCAGAAAGAGGATGACTACAAGCACATGTGCATGAAAGCCACAGAACAAATACAAGGTGAAGATTGAATTTCAGAGATGGCAGACAAAAATGAAAGCAGCACACGACACCGACTTGTGACTTGCAATTTAAGTTGTTAGCGCAACTAGGATGTGACTTGAAGTGCCCTGCATAGGTGGCCATGTCCCGAGAGTCCAGAGTGACAGCTAGCTCCCGACACCGGGCCGAGTTTGGTGCTTGCATGGTCATTTGATGTAGCGCCAGTGAAGTGCCGATAGCAGGATTAGCACGGACCTCGCATTCTATTAATAGAATGACATCACTGCGCAGACATTAAGCAAGTCATCAAGCGCCACTCAATCTGCACGGCCGAGTTGAAGCTCAAATGGGCTGCCGAGTGTATGAGAGACGCAATGAACACTCACCAACTACACTACAAGCTGGGTCATCACAGTCGATTTGACTAAGTCATGCTGGAGAAGTCACGCAGTCTTTGCATCACTTGGCTGTCTGTGAAGGACAGAGTGACATGAGAGCAGGTTGTCGTCTTCAGTCACCAGGCATAATAGCAATTCATGCAGCTTACACTAGCTCTGATAAAGGGCATCTAATTTATTTCCAACGACTGAGAGGCCGTGTTCTAGAGGTTTCAAAGATGGAATCACCATCTACTAGCTTGGACGTTTACACTATCGATTCAGGAAACACTGATGGCCGACTTAGTCCTGCCCACAGCCTCTGCTCTAAAGTGGAAATAGCTGGTTAAAAACGATGGATTCCCCGGGAAGCAGCCAAGCCAACATTAAAAGAATGCAGTCATTATTGTACACGAGTATGCATTCGTGACATCTCGTCTCGACTTCTGCAACTCACTGCTTACTGGCCTACCAGCATGTGCGATCAGGCGATTGCAGCTGGTGCAAAACTCTGCAGCTAGGCTTGTCTGTCGTGAGCGTCGCAGTTGCCACATTACTCCACTTCTCGCCGACCTGCACTGGTTACCAGTCAAGCAACGGATTGACTTCAAGGTTTTGTCGCTCACTTTTAGGTCTCTTCATTCTATGGCTCCAGCCTATCTTTCAGATATACTACCCCATCAGGCAAAGCATCGTACCACTCGCTTTTCGGAATCCAGCAGTCTAGAAATACCTCGTACAAACCTTAAATCCTTTGGAGACCGTGCATTTAGCTCGTATGCTCCCACAGCCTGGAACTCCCTCCCGACCTGCATCAGAACATCCCCTGACCTGACCACATTTAAAAGAAACTTAAAAACATACCTATTTAGGACAGCATTTAGTGGGTCCTTGTGATTCGTCCTCGATGTGCTTATGCGTGCTGACACTGTTCATGCTGCCACTAACCACATTTGCATGCTGACCCAGTGCATGTAACCCCTAACCATGTTATTCATTTTGTTTGTTTTTCAAGCATGATTTTACTTACTATTCTATTGCGTATCACTTTGCAGCAAATGTAAAGCGCCTAGAAAGAGATTAAGTTCTCTGAGGGCGCTTTATCAAGTGCAATATTATTATTATTATTATTAGTATGAGAAGAATAGAAAGAATGAGAATAAGCATACACACAGATTTTATTATGTGTACTTGCATTCCATATATACACGTACGGCATCTTCTGTTTAGAAGTGGGTTGAGCCGTGGCTACAATTCAAGAACTTCCCATGTTCAGAGATATCCTCTGAACGCTTCGATGGAACTCGAGCTTACGAACGTCAGCCATTGGTGTTTTGGTCATGGGGTGTATGTAACACGCCCGGGGTTTTGATTGGTCGGCTGGTATAACTAGGAGGCTTGCAAGTAAAAGTAGTTTCTTCTTCATGACAGCCGGCCGATTTGGCTCCTACCCCAAGATGTGGTGATGTAGTAGCTCAAATCAGATGGAAATTGGCACACAATCAACGATGATTTAGTAGTAGAGCCCGCAGGAAATCCTTTGTTGCACACAGCAAGCGGGGTGATAGTCGCTAAGGCTATTGTTTTCATCTTGCATTCGGAGCATAGCACGAATGCAAGCAGCAGAGAAGTGTGTGTCTCGCGTCGAGCTGCTGGACTGCTCACACAGCGAGGGCGCCTGGACGACCACCTGCAGCAACCAGACCTACCAGACTGTGCAGAATCGGAGCCATCTCTGACAGCTCCTTCCCCAGATGCTTCTCGGGTTTCAGGCCTGGAAAGCAGCAGATTGACAGTTCACCGCAGCAGTTCGAGGCAAGATGCCGAGGAAATAAGATGGCACTGCAGGTACAACCTAAAGGGGTATGAGAGGTTGAGTAAAAAAGAGACAACAAGAGAGATCTACAGAAAACAGAATAGAGGCACGGCTCCTGAGATGCCAAAGGAATAGTTTAGCGAATAGCAGTTCAGCCGGTGGTTGAGGCAAAAAATAAAATAAATAATTTTTTTTATTTGAATAGCGCCCTCAGAGAACTTAATCTCTGTTCTGGCGCTTCACATATGCCACGGGGCTCGAGCCCACAACTTCGGTCATCTAATACATTCACCTAGACCTCGGTCGTTAAAGGCAAGCACTTTAACCATTGGGCCAAACCAGAGCAGCAAGACACTCGACCAGTCAAAACTTTAGTAAAGAATCAACAAACGATACAACCAACTTATTAGTTAAGTTCAAACCTAGTCTAACTCAAAAGATTGAAACTCAGAAGATTGGTCGACTACTAGTAAGGCGTTCGCACTTCACAATCCAGGTCGAGAGTCCGAGTCTTGCAGCGGGCCACCCTGTATTGCTCACTGCAAGCGGTGGCAATAGCCATAAAGGCTCTTTTACTGCTATATAAATGAGGCTTTTAAATCTGGCAGCCTTAACTTTGCAGCAGCATCAAAGCACTCTCTTAGTGCTCAAGTGCTTGCACTTCACGACAAGGTCGTCGGTCCAAGTACTTCAGCAGGCAATTCTTAATTGCCACCAGCAAGGGACACACAAGTGGTCAAGACTCTTCTGCTAATATACAAATGACTGCTGAATCAGCCTATCGGGTTGAACAAATCGCTACAGCAACACCGGCCAGTTTGTCCATCCAATACAATTTCACACGCGCGCGCACGCGCACGCACACACACACACACACACACACACACACACACACACACACACTAACACCGGCACAGATTTTGATCACTTGGCATAATAATAATATTGCACTTGATAAAGCGCCCTCAGAGAACTTAATCTCTTTCTAGGCGCTTTACATTTGCTGCAAAGTGATACGCAATAGAATAGTAAGTAAAATCATGCTTGAAAAACAAACAAAATGAATAACATGGTTAGGGGTTACATGCACTGGGTCAGCATGCAAATGTGGTTAGTGGCAGCATGAACAGTGTCAGCACGCATAAGCACATCGAGGACGAATCACAAGGACCCACTAAATGCTGTCCTAAATAGGTATGTTTTTAAGTTTCTTTTAAATGTGGTCAGGTCAGGGGATGTTCTGATGCAGGTCGGGAGGGAGTTCCAGGCTGTGGGAGCATACGAGCTAAATGCACGGTCTCCAAAGGATTTAAGGTTTGTACGAGGTATTTCTAGACTGCTGGATTCCGAAAAGCGAGTGGTACGATGCTTTGCCTGATGGGGTAGTATATCTGAAAGATAGGCTGGAGCCATAGAATGAAGAGACCTAAAAGTGAGCGACAAAACCTTGAAGTCAATCCGTTGCTTGACTGGTAACCAGTGCAGGTCGGCGAGAAGTGGAGTAATGTGGCAACTGCGACGCTCACGACAGACAAGCCTAGCTGCAGAGTTTTGCACCAGCTGCAATCGCCTGATCGCACATGCTGGTAGGCCAGTAAGCAGTGAGTTGCAGAAGTCGAGACGAGATGTCACGAATGCATGGACCAACTTGGACGTGGTATCCTTATCTAAACAAGCCCTAATTTTATATAACATAACTTAGCCTGACATTTCTAACTTGGTTATGAATGTGGGGTTGCATGAACACACGGCCAGCAGTTGACAGTGGCCACACTAGCTACTCGAAAAGCGAAAGCTGTCTCGCGGTCAGCGAGCTTGCAGCTGCCCTTGACCACATCTCTACCTACGGCTGCCAACGACACTGCCTCGAAAGTATGCACACACGCGAGAGCACAAATTCACAGCTTTACTTGTCTTGCTTCAATCGTAATTAGCTTCTCACCAAGGCAAGCCACTTTGATGAGAACTGCCTTCAGATTGCAGGCAATCATCTCAGCAAGCAGTTCCGTTTGGTCACGCCGCCAAAGGTACGCTAGCGGAGTCAGATTGAGACGGCCACATCTGTGAAGGAAGGCATACCGGCCACACTGGGAGGTGGCGATGCAAAGCACTGGCTGATAAGCACTGCCAGCAAAGCCGCCAAGCGCGCTCCTCGCTCGATCTAAATAAACCTACACATCCTCCACTCGCAGCCTCTGGTAGTCTGACAAGATGGCCCCGACAGAGATAGCATCGACTCGATGGGCTTCCTAAGGCAAAAGCGTGACGACTGTGGGGGCAAGGCTGCCACAGTTGTAAGCGTGACCATTCAAACGCGTTAGCATGGGCCAAAACAGCAGCTGGCATGCGGGTGGGGGAGGATTCAAATACATAACACGTCGGTACATTCTGCAGGCATCAGAAGTGAGCAACAGCACCCGACCGACCTTGACATCTTTGAGAAGCAAATAGAGGTCTTCAACCTCGTCTCCATCGGTGTGTTGGTACTGCATGGAGGTGAGCAGTGAAGCGCCGAGCAGAGTGCGCTGAAACAGTGGCAGACCCAGTGCTTCGGCAAGCAGCTGGATGCACTGGTGGCCCACGGTCTGGAACATGTAGCTGTCAACTTCGTCTGGAAACAAAGTATCCACGTGGACAGAAGTCGGCACAGCCAGATCCACTACATCCACGCGTGGGTTAGTGTTGAACTACAATGCCACGAAAGCTTTCGACTAATTGCCTAACGATCTCTTTCAACACACTGGTCAACTAGAGTAAACTTTTACACGAAGAGTGTTGGATAAAAAGTTAACTCGGCACCAATCTAAGGACAGAAGGAAATTTTAGGCTTAAGATTTTTGACTACGACGAAACAAGACAAAGCTAATATGTCTTTTATGTTTAATACTAAAATGTCTCTTATGTTTAATCTAAATCCTTTACATGTGATCAGTAACCCATTCGATCTCCGATTAGTACAATGAGGACCGAGGTGATGAGCACGAAAGCACACGGCTTAACCTACCTCTTAAGGCTGGTCTCAAGTTTACTAGAGCGACGACCTCGTGGCCTTCACGCACGCACTGCATGACATTGTAGCAGCTGTCTTTACCACCACTGAAAATAAAGAGAAAATACAGCACAAGGCCTGCTTCTAATGCAACGATGTGTTCCAAAGAAGAAACAAGAGAAAGGTCTATACCACCGATGTAAGGGCTCAGTTTTTAAATCCTTGCGACTCAGACAATTTATAAACAAAATGGCGCAGCACTGTCGGTTGAGAAACTACAAGGCATTGCCGTTAGCTGTAACATGAAAGGCTGCACTGGTAAGCCGTCAGCAGAGTGCATGGCCATGATAGGTTCATCGGACTATCCTGAGGTGTTTGCTGTTGCATTTTGTTATTATCAAAATTTAGCTGACTTTGTGATTTGAAATACAAGCATTTTAGTCTTTGGCCTAAGCGATCTCAGCCGAAGTGCCAGTTGGAAGGAATCAGCTTATCTGAAAAGTGAAGGCCAGCTGATTCAACAGCCTCAAATATAGAGTGGCAGACGAGCCTTGGTGGCTATCAGCCGAGCTTGTAGTGAGCACTAAGGAATTGCCTGCTGCAGGATTCAGAACACGACCCGGGTTGTGAAGTGCGCAGCTTCCCCCCCCCCCCCGATAGGACACCGATCAAGCCACAGCCAAGCTTAGGAAAAAACATCAAGGAGGGGCAGTGACCTATACAGTGGTTAGGTATGGTGAGCCGTGATGGCACACCAGGTAAGGCGGTTGCTTTCACGACCTTGGTCCCGAGGTCGTGGGTTCGATTCCTGCAGTGGGCGATTCTTTATCGCTACAGCAAGCAGTGGTGATAGCCATAAAGGCTCTTCTGTCGCTATACAAAAAGAGGCTGTTTAATCAGCTAGGATTTATTTTTATTTATTTATTTGATACAACAATGACGTTGGTCAACCGGACGCGTTGCCGAGCGAAGCCACCTGTGTGCCCTACAGAAAGCTATCAGATATACTCATTCGAAAGAGTAAGTAATGATCAACAATGAGCAAGCAACGTTTACACACTATCGACATGCAACCATAGCCGAGGATTCGGTACATACCTCAGCAACGATTAGATGCACTAAAGACATACAATCCCAGCCTAGAGATAATTGCTTTCCTTAACGAAGATCGGAAGCGGTTACCAGTCAACCTGCCAAATGCAGATTCAGAAACGTCGTTTGGTCTCGCAGGCTGGCTTAGGCAGGTGTCTTATCTGCAAGCGCTCTCTAGATTTCTGATATTAGGATGAGAGTGTCACCCGAGAAAAGTCATTAATAAACCAAAGGATCTCAAATTTTGCAAAGCTGTAGTGATCAAGGGGCAACGACTCACGAGGTGTTAATATAGAATAGCATTCAGACACGGATATAAAGTGGAAGTGTCCATTACTTTTATGCTCATCACGGACAGCTTTAAATACACCTCTACAACTCCTTCATATTATGGCATGCTATTTTAATAAATGTACGACAAGGTAATATTAATGTGGCAGTCCCGTCAAAATTCAAGCAGCTCGACTAACGCTTGTGTTTCGAAATGGAGGGATAAAAACAGAGGAGTTGAACTACTAACACTTAAGGCAATTCCACCTTTACAGATCGTAAACCCACTATGTAAAATGCCTAGGCTTTCAGCTTGCTCTCGGATGATCTCAAGGCAGATTGGAGAACGAAATGAACATGCTGGGGCTGGACCTCGGCTACGTCATTAACCAGGAGACTGCAAATGTAGGCCATAATATCTGAGTTGCAAACCTATCACATACAGTCTTATTCCCGATCCCGCTCAGACAGAACTGCTTCCAAACTCAGACGGAACTGATTCTGCTCTGACTCGTTCACGAATCATTTGCGGGATTATTTCTTAAGCCTCCTTCTCAGCTGCAACTACCGACTGACACCTTTCCATGGGAAATGCCACTGATCCAGAAAACTAGCTAATTTAACTAGAATATATTCTGCCTTGTGCAGCAGTCTATGCTTTCATTTGGGCGCATGTGTTAGCGCACTGGCATCGATTGGACCACGTGCAGGAGTGCTCAGGTTGCGCCGAGCCATTCTGTTTTTATACAGCTCTACGTATCAGCAATAGCTGGCCTCACTGCTTCATCCCGGGAAATATGATAGATATGAAGGACTGACCTAATCAGCGCCGCTACTCTCATGACTCAAGCCGTAAGCAAGTCAAGCTGAGTCCCAGTACGTGCCGGCTCAGGATTTGTAGCAATGGGCTCGCTATAGCACTTCCCTATCCGGGGCGCAGGAATATTTTATATAATTAGTTAAATAAATATATAATTAGTCTGTATAGCACCCTAAAAGAACCTGATTTCTATTCAGGCTCTACATTCTAATCTTTGTGTATTCACTCTTACATGCCGCAGAGCTCGAGCCCACGACTTCGTTTATCGAATGCATCGACCGAAAGCGGCGGCAGTGCACTGTAAGTGCTTCAGCCCCGTATTTATTACTCGGCAATGCAATGCTTCTGGAAATTTAGAGGTCCGTATGGTTGATGAGTTTATAGTTGCTCTCAGGCGCCAATAGATATCTACTAGGTGAAGTGCACTCACGAGCCAGCTCGTGTACTTGAGTCTAGCAGCAAGAAATTCTTTAATGCTCCCTGGAAAAGAGGGTGAAATTGACGAATAACTTTGCTCAAAGAGCTTTAATTGCTGCCGGTTGATCAACGGATACAGAGCAAAGTTCTTACGCTGACCCACAAGGCCCGCCACGCCTTGGCTCCTCCATACCTAGCTGAACTGCTGCACCAGTTTCAGCCTCCTCGTGCCCTCAGGTCCTGCATGGACAGTAAATTAGCTGTTCCATTCCTACGCTTAAAGACCGTTGGCGAAAGAAGCGTTTGCTCTGCAAGTCCTAGGCTGTGGAGCTTACTTCCCATAATTCTTACGCAACGACACCCACTTTCCTGCTGCCGACTATGGCATTTCCTTTCGAGCCGTCCTGAGCAGGTTACTTCCATGCTACTCACTAGCTCAACTGCTTTCCTTACCCAGCTATACTTCTCAATTTCTCTTGGTTGCATGAGATGAAGTCTGTTGGCTACCAAATGCGTACCGAAAGCAGCCAAGACTTCAAGTGCTATACAAAACTCTTCTGCGTAACACCCACACAGTCTTTGTGGCTTTGAGGATTTCCAGAAGAAGATACAATGATTTTTCGGGCGTGACGTAAAAGATGAATACAGATATATAAATGTTAAAAATAATAAACTAATTAATAAAGGATGTTGTTGAATATCCGAACTTCACTTTTACTTTACGCTGAGATAGGTTGACTTAATTGTGTCCTAATTAGAAGTATTTCTCTGGAGGAATCTTAAATCGCAGGTTAATATTTTAAAGGTAAGCTTAATATTCCAGTACAAAATTCCTTTATACATTAAACTAAATATTAAGCCATACAGGCATTTGAAAACGTCATTTTAAAAAACGGACGTGTAATTCTATCTTTCCGCATACCCTGGGTTATCATACTTGGCTACTTTCAGTCCCTTTTATTCTCTGCTGTGTGTGAAAGACTTCTGATTAAGATTTTATGAGGATTGGCTCCTCATTATTCAAATTGAGTTGTGTGAAGATGAGGTATTAGATGATTAAAATCACTCATCTGTGAGTAGGCACTCAGATAAACAGCCCATTGCCGGTTAGCAGCAGGTTTGTAGGGTCTCAACCCCGGAAAAATCTGGTATAAGATTGCTAAATGGCCACCACTCGAAGGATTTACCGCACAGCTCTGCAATAGCTGCAATTATCTAACCGGCTCGAATACCCAATAATAAAATAAATTATAATAATTCGTTTTATAGCACCTTAAGAGAACTTAATCTCTAGCTAGGTGCTTTACAACCAAATTTAAGAAAATCAGTACCCATGGGTTAGTGATATACGCGGTATCAAGCATGCAAAAGCAAACAAATATCCTATCAGGTCAGCGTGATAAAGTAAACGCGAAGACACTAATGACCACAGATTAGAAAGACCTATTGCTAGTAACAGGCCGTCAATCATGCACAAGTACGCACGAAAAACGCATCAGAATACAATGGGTAAGTTCCCAGTGACTACAGAAAATCAGACTGAATAGATACGTCTTTAGCTGAGAATTAAAAGATGCCAGGTCATTAAAAGTATTGAGTGACCGTGCCCAAATCGAGTTTCAGACTGTCGGTACAAACGAGGTAAAGGCTCGCCTACCAAAGGGTCTTGACGTATGCATGTGAGCTGATTTTGAAGGGAAAACCGTGGGCTTAACCTGCAGTAATAGTGCACTACGTCTTTTCCAGAGGTCACCAACGCACTTTAGCATTATTACCTGTCCTATTGCGTGTGCATTTCAATGAATACCGTCGATCAATCGCATGAGAACGGAATCATCAGCTTTAGCTTAGAGTGCACTGTGGACAAAATTATAGAGCAACAAGCACACTGTGTTACTGGCTTTGTTAGGGCCAGATAGAAACACGTTATACAGTGCCGTAGGCCACAGCAGGCCACTATTGCCAGTGAAGGTTCCAGAAAGTTGACCGAACATTGCGATAGCCTTAGAACATAAACATGCGAAATGGATAGGTCCAGAATAAGAACCTACTCCAGAATAAGATAGCCGCACAACCGCACCGAAGATATCGCCTCTCAGCAACTCTCAGTCGGTTGACCTAGACCAGTTAAAAGATGTCACACAACTCGCAGTCACAGTACGTGCTTATGCATATAATAAATAAATACTAGCTGATTTAACAACCTCTTTTTTGCATAGCGACAGAAGAGCCTTTATGGCTATCACCACCGCTTGCAGTGGTGATACAGGATCGCCCACAGCAGGATTCGAACCCATGACCTCGGCTCCGATGTAGCAACTGCCTTACCTAGTGAGCCATTACGGCTCACCGATATATGCACAAGACAACCGCCATCTGTACACCGTAGTATTACACAAAAGTAATTGCTCATACTTTCTTAACTAAGCCAATCAAAAGTCATCAAGTCTTGCAGAAAATAGGTGTACACGAAAACTTTGTGCGATTGCCCTTAGCATAGTAACGCTGCTATAAAGCAGGTCCGAATGTGAAAGAGCTCAACGAATCAACTCTGCCACCGGAAGCATATCTTGGACCGATGAGGAAGAAACTCTCATCGCGTACAAATATTCCGTATGGGCACCGAAAGCCTTGCAGCATCGCCGCTCTGCTGCGCCTGTGCTGAGCAAGAGGTCACACTGGTCGCACTGGTCGAACTGCTGCGCCTCGCAACGATCAACCTTCGGCGACGGCGGCGAGCTGCAGCTACGCTGCCGGAAGCAAGACTGAGCTCACCGCCCAGGGGTCGGCTAACAGGAGTAGCTAACTTGCGTACGGTTAACGAGGAAATTATGAAGGGCAATGGAGGTAAGAAAAGATGAATACAATATGGCAAGGTATTCGATGTAATTTACATAATAGCTGCATCACCATCAATTTTACTTGATTAGCATAAATTACGACTTACGAAGATAGCTCTCCTTGTAATCCCTTTATCTCTTTGAGAAACGCTTAGGATGAGCATATTATTACACTGGTTTGCATGATATCAGTTGTCTGGCATTTTTTTTATTATTTTTCAAATCTAAATAGAAATAAGTAAGGATTTATGGTATATTTTGTTTTACTATGGCACGTCAGGTTTGGTAAACTTTGTTTATCAAATATCGGGTGCACTTTAACGTTATCATTATGTATACTGATATTGGCTTTCATTAGGTCTATCTGTTACAGTCACTTAATGACATAAATGTTGCGTGTTTCATTTTTATAGAACAATTAGTCACATTATTGGTTGATATAGCTGTTTAAATCAATGGATATTTGTGATTTACAAAGCCAAGGGAATGTAAGAATTCTCTATATACATTCTTCTACATCTGCGGGAGATTCTTGACAAAAGAGCAGCGGCTACCGATTACTACATTCATCAAACAGTGCTATCACACCTACTTCGGATGAAAACTCGGAGATCAGGATTAGACAAGGACACCACATACAGTGTGTACAAATTTGAGAAATTGTTTAAAGGTCAAAGCCAATGCATGCCGTTTGGAGTACCAGTTATTTGGAGAGAACAAACTCGTCATGCTTCAAATTTGTATTTCTGCATCACTCACGTGCTGGAATTCTGCAAGAAGAATAAGCATACAATTGAATATCCAAATCTACCGTCAGTGATGCTGCCTGTACAGCACAGTGATGAGGTAAAAGTTCCTGTTCCATCAGTTACACTTGATAATATATTGACTGACAGTGATTCGAGTTCAACTGAAGCCGACATTGATGACAAACATGATGCTTTTGATGTTCAAACGCCTAAACTAATGCCACAATAAGATCTTGATGACTGAGTGAGAGACACCGTGACTTGCGTAAGAGTCGGCTGAACCCATCGGTTCTAAATTAAAAGAGAGTCACGTTCCTGCGCCCGGTACAACATTTTTATGGCAGAGAGATTGTAAAAAAAGAATTTCTTCCATACATCTCGACGAATGATTCACTACTAGTCTATTGCAGCAACGTCAAAGGTCTGGTTATATAAATGGAGCTTTGAATAATAAATAATAATGTTGAGGTTCTGAACCAAGACGGTTACATTTTTAAGTACTTACAAGGAACGTTACCTCAAATTAGCAAGGCAAATATAAAAACCGACATTTTTGTTGGTCCAAAGATCAGAGAATTGTTCAAAGACACACATTTTATACCGGAAATGACTGGGTTAGAGTTGCAGGCATGGAATAGATTTAAGTCTATGGTAGAGAACTTTATCGCTATCTCAAGTCTGCTGAGCGAGTTGTTGAGAACATGATTCAACGCTGCACGGCACTAGGCAGCATAATGAGTGTTAAAATATATTTTCTAAACTCTCACCTTAATTATTACCCATCAAATTACAAGCATTCAGCGAGGAACAGGGTGAGATATGTGAAATTGGGTGTCTATGTAAAGGCCGCTGTAATGTTAGCATGATGGCCGATTACTGTTGGAGCCTGAAGCGCCACAATCCAGCTGCTGAGCAGGCATAGCAGAAAGTCAAGGAAGTGGAAGTTTGAAAGCATTTGACTAGATGAAAAAAGATTTACGTTAAAATTGTACATCCCCTAAATAATATTTTTATTAAATGTTTGTGACAACTGTATGCATTGCATGTGAGAGTATTGTAAAATAAAAATGCAAACTGTTTGAAATACTGACGTGCTAGTTTAAAAAAAATGCAGATTCTGAAAGAGCGTCTACAAGTTTAATTGAATCACCTATGAGATTGAAAAACTGACAACAAGTTTTAATTTGCAGGCCCATATAATGTATTGCCGCGTGCAGCTCCACAAAGTCATACATAATTAAGCGGCTGCTCTGAAAGAGAGGTTTCGGTGGCTGGCTCAAAAACCTAAACTTCTTTCTGGTGTAACCATTTCATCAAGGTCTTCGTTGTATTGGCCTAGTCTCGCTTAAGAGAATGCATTCTCGAAGATATTATTACACATGAGATGTAACGTCGTCTGCGTCCGGGCAGAACTAGGCCGCAAATGAATTGCTTGTAGCGGTGCTAGTCTCAGCCGTCGCGCAACCAATACCGGTGTAGCTCAGAGCTCGGGAAACGCGGATAGCAAATTGTAGGCGTAGCGCCACTGTAGGCAGGTATGTCGCGAGTAGCGGATCATGGATGGAACGTAGAGCACCCTGATGCCTTAAGATAGCAAATTTTTATGTCATAGCGTAGAGAAGTCTATTTGACAGCAACGGAGGGTAGCAGGCATTCAACAGCAGTAATCGCGTATCTACAGCAGCGTAAAGGCTAGAGCTCAAATTAACTCAACTGATGGAGCACCATAGACTCGAACACAAGTTCCTACCTATTTCACAGGATTTCATGCTGCCTTGGCCATAGATTATCAAACAGCAGATTCCCAGCTGTTATAATTCAGGAAGCGTAGAAAAAATGAATATCAGTCACAGTCTGGCTGATTTAGCATGTCACTGTTTCGGCAACCGAAAAATACCAACCGACTGAGTATCGGCTACTTAGCCTCGTGAAGCGTAGCGCTAAGCCTCTTGCCGACGGCATGGACAGCTGACGCTTCCGGCAAGTCTTGTTTGACAAGTATTTGCCCTCGCAACAACCCAAAATTACAGGCTCATTTACTTACAACGTTGATTAGCTTGGCCATATGGAGCCTGCTCGCCTGTCGCTCGCATTGAGCTACCACCGGCGTTGAATTCGTCGACATCTCTTTTGAGAGCGATGGATAAATCACATGTAAAGTCACTCGTCAGGGTCCTTGCTCAGGGTCCTTGTTCAGGGTCCTTGCTCGGTCCCTTGCTATTCTCCGTTTATATTTAACCTCTTGGAAAAGTGATTAAGGCCCACGGAATAGGATGATAATAGTAATAATAATAATACACTTATAAAGCGCCCTCAGAGAACTCAATCTCTTTCTAGGCCTTTACATTTGCTGCAAAGGGAAATGCAATTGAATGGTAAGTAAAATCATGCTTGAAAAGCAAACACAATGGATAACATGGTTAGGAGTGACATGCACAGGGTCAGCATGCAAATGTGGTTAGTGGCAGCATGCACAGTGTCAGCACGAATAAGCACATGAAGGACGAATCACAAGGACCCACTATGTGCTGTCCTAGATAGGTGTGTTTTTAAGTTCCTTTTAAATGTGGTCAGGTCAGGGGATATTCTGACGCAGGTCGGGAGGGAGTTCCAGGCTTTGGGAGCATACGAACTAAATGCACGGTCTCCAAAGGATTTGAGGTTTGCACTGGGTATTTGTAGACTGTTGGATTCCGAAAAGCGGGTGGTACGATGCTTGGCCTGATGGGGTAGTATGTCTGAGAGATAGGTTGGAGCCATAGAATGAAGGGACCTAAAAGTGAGCGACAATACCTTGAAGTCAATCCGTTGCTTGACTGGTAGCCATTGCAGGTCGGCGAGAAGTGGAGTAATGTGGCAACTGTGACGCTTACGACAGACAAGCCTAGCTGCAGAGTTTTGCACCAGCTGCAATCGCCTGATCGCACATGCTGGGAGGCCAGTAAACAGTGAGTTGCAGAAGTCGAGACGGGATGTCACGAATGCATGGACCAACTTGGACGTGGTATCTTTATCTAAACAAGCCCGAATTTTAGCAATGTTATGAAGCTGAAAATAGGCGGATTTGACTGTGGAGCTGATGTAGTCGTCTAACGAGAGGTCACTTTGGAACATGACACCTAGATTTCGAGCTGATTCAACTGGAGATATGCTGGCAGAGCCAATTTTGAGAGTCAGCCTTTCCAATCTCTGGATCACACTGGGTTTGCCCATAACTAGTAAGTTAGTTTTATCATCGTGTTTTAGAAAATTTGCTGCCATCCATGTGCGGATGTCATCAATGCATGCAGCAAGTGAGTTGAGAGAGTTTGAGGTGCTCGAAGGCTGGGAGGGATCAAAGCAAAGGTACAACTGAGTGACATCCGCATAGAAGTGAAAGCGTAGGTTGTGCTTGGCAATCACATCAGCAAGAGGGAGAGTATAAACCGTGAAAAGAACCGGACCTAGCACGGAGCCCTGAGGTACTCCATATTTCAGAGGTACTTCAGATGATCTTTTTCCATTCACGTCAATACTCTGGAGTCTCTCACTGAGATAGGACCTGAACCACTGCAGAGCAGTGCCAGTTATGCCCAGGCGAGATGAGAGGCGCTCTAGAAGAACTTTGTGATCGATGGTATCAAAAGCTGCCGAAAGATCGAGCAAAACAAGCAGAGACACTCTACCCATGTCTGCATTCCTAAGTAGGTCGTTGTAAACCCTAAGCAATGCTGACTCTATGGAGTGATTAGCTCTAAAGCCAGACTGGAACTTACCAGCAAGGTGTGAGGTTTCGATATATGAGTTCAGCTGGTCTGCCACGACCCGTTCCAGTGTCTTTGATAGGAATGGTAGAAGGGAGACTGGGCGGTAGTTGCTCAAGTTCTCTTGGTCTAGTGTCGCTTTCTTGAGAAGTGGCCTGACTACAGCTTTTTTGAAAGGTGCTGGGACATGAGCTGAGGCTAATGACATATTAATGATGTTAGTTATGCATGGCAGCAGCAGATCAATGCAACGTAGGAGCAGGACAGTGGGAATAGGGTCCAGAGGACTTGTCTTCTTTGATTGAGATACGAACTTGAGATGATTGAGATACGGACTAGATCACTAGTGACCTGCTTAAATGCAGAAATTGAGGTGCAGCCAGGAACCGAGGAACAGCATTCTAGAGGGGAGGTTGTCATCGCAGGGATGGATTCCCTGATCTTGTCCATCTTCTGCACAAAGAATCGAGAGAAGCGATCGGCTAGATCATCACAAGGATCATCAGGTAAGGAGCTACTCTGAGAACGGCTGAGGAGATGGTTTATTGTCGACTTCAGCATTTTTGGATTGTGCATCTGTGATTCAACAATGCTTCTATAGAAGCTAGACTTGGCCTTTGCTAGGATCGATTGGTACGACCTACAGTAGTCTTCATATGCCTGTCGATGGACAGTTAGTCCGGATCTTTTGTATGCTTTTTCAAGCTTTCGTTTAGTAGACCTGGCTAGTTTAATGTCTGTGGTAAACCATAGGCCGTCTGGACGGGGCCGCACAGTGCACTTTCTCAGAGGTGCAAACTCGTCGAGCGTGTCAGCTAGTGTCGTGTTGAAGCTATCTACCAATGATGACAGACCGGAGGGAGGATTGAGCAGCAGAGGTGAAGCAGATATTCTCGCACGGACAGCATCGATGTCAAGGGTCTTGAGGTTTCGCGATTCACAGGTTATTTTAGAGGAGGAGGTGGGCACACACTGTAGATTGAATGAGATCTGCAAGTGGTTCAGATAAGCAGGATTTGGTAATAATAATAATTAATATTATTAATAAGTAATATTGGTGATGACAAAGTGCAGTTGTATGAGAAAATCTGGTCGAGTGTGTGACCCCTGATGTGGGTAGGGCCATGCACATGAGCCACAAGAGACAATGAGTCAGTCAATGCACAAAATTCGGTGCTGAAAGGGTCAGATAAGTTATCAAAGTGAACGTTGAAATCACCCATAACGAGGAAGGATCGATTTCTTGCACACAGAATCGAAATGAGATCGGAGAAATCTGAGATAAAGGAGGATTTGGTACCTGGTGGGCGATAGACTGCTGCCACTATCGGTAGCTTGTTTTCGGGTGAGACCAAGAAAATTGATTCAAAAGACTGCTTCGACGGTACCGCAAATGGCTTGAAGTTGAATTTCGAGCGAACGATAATAGCAACTCCACCTCCAGTTTTGAGGAAGTAGCGTCAATTTATCCTTCACCTTCAGCTTGGCTGCTTACATGTCGCTCTCGTCTGCGACGAATAGGACTCGTTACGTGAGCAATGACTGAGCTGAATCACTCTTAGTTCAGTTCGTAGAGCTATCCAGGGCCTGCTTTTCCTTGCACCAGGAAGTGTGCAAGTTGAACATCGGACCAATGGTAGGGCAGAAGCTGCTTTCACAATATGGTAACGTTGGTTTCTAAGAAATTCCCACCAAGCGCTTCTAGGAATGACAGGTGATTGCCGTATATAACTGAAGTGGTCATGGCTTCTGAGTCAGCACAGACGTTCGACGAAAGCAACATGGCTGGCTGCTATGTTGCTGCATACACAGTTGCTGCATACACAGGATATCACTTTTATGCTGACGATACTCAGCTGCATTTGTCATTTAAACCCTCAGAATCTGCTGTAGCAACTGATAAACTGAATGCTTGCCTTGCCGACATTAGATCCTGGATGTCGGAAGACTTCCTGAAACTAAATTACAATACAACCGAACCGCTGCTCACAGGACAGCCTCAGCGTGTGGCTGGATTAAAAGGGTCTTCTAATAGGTGATGCTGTTGTGCGACCATCACAGCGTGCTTAAAACTTAGGTGTCGTTTTTGGCAGCTGCCTAAATTTTAAAAGCTTCATTCAGAAGACTGCTTCTACAGCTAGCCATCACGTCCGATCCCTATCCAAGATTAGGAGCAGTCTTCCAAAGTGGCTTGCAAAAGATTTAACTAGCTCTGTCTCGGCTTGATTATTGCAATTCCTTTTGGCTGGGCTACCAAAGACAGCAACTAGGTCACTGCTGGTGGCTATGAATATGGCTGCAAGGCTAGTCTTCAAGTCCCAGCCGTTTGAGCACGTGTCTCCTTTGCTAAAAGAGCTAGGATGGTTGCCGGTTGAGCAACGGATACAGAGCAAAGTTCTGACGCTGACCCACAAGGCCCGCCACGGCTTGGCTCCTTCGTTCCTTGGTTCCTAGCTGAACTGCTGCACCAGTTTCAGCCTCTTCGTGCCCTCAGGTCCTGTGTGGACAATAAATTAGCTGTTCTATTCCTCCGCTTAAAGACCTTTGGCGACAGAAGCTTTGGCTCTGCAGGTCCTAGACTGTGGAACTCGCTTCCAAAACCACGCTTTCGCGGCGGCGTCCGTAAGTTCGCTGCCGCCGGAGCGAAAGCTGAACAAGTGAGGCGGAAAGTAAGGGGAGAAGTGGGGAGGATGGGTGCGCGTCCGGATTGTGACGCTCGTGAACTGTCGTGCTCGGCCTGGTCACTGCTGGAGTGGTTTCCGCTGTCTTAAAGCTGCTAGACCGGATGCCACTCCGCACGCATTCGAGGGGGACGTGCGGGAAGACCTGCCAGAGGGCTGAGGGATTGCTATGCGTTTGAATTTGATCTAAGAATTGAGTCGAGCTTTCTCACGTTCAGATCTTGCTGGTGGCCATATTGCGGTATTGCCATCGAACGGTAGCTCCGATAGACTCGGTGCTGTGAGGCTATTGAGGAGAGAGTACGCTCGCGAAACCATTTTAACGATGATAGGTGGACTTCTGTTATCTAGCCACAACAGTTTAGGTCGATTAGATAACTTTAATAGTTAATCCAGATTTTTAAAACAACCATTTTAGACCTATCACTCTCCAGGCGTGCCCAGGTTCTCCCATGACCATTGATTAGCAGCTTGTTTATTTTCAAAGACTTTAAGCAAATTAGTAAGTGGGGTCTTTGGGTCCTGCACAGTATAAGAGAAATCTGCCAATCTAGTACACTTCCGCTGTAGACCCTGGCACTTTTTGTTGTACCAGTTTTTCGCTGAACATTTATTCACACAAATTTAGCAAACTCGTCAATTTTCTCCGTGGCTTTCTTTGATAGCAAAGGAATAGCTCGTAATAGCCGAGCGGTGTCTTGAAAAGCTCACTGTGTGGTGACCTGCGGTGACCTACGGTGACGCAAAGGGCAGCTTGACGAAGCCCACCGCCTAGCGCAAGGGCCGATAAACAGAGGACACTTACTCTAAATGGCTTGAGAATGAAATGCTTTTAGCTTTGCTAAGGCTAATAAAAATTAACTCAACCATTGCTAGGTCATCGAACTTGTGTGGTTAAAAATGCTTGTAGAAGCTTCCCACTAGAATCCTCGTGCCGCAAACAGTGTGCTTGTATCGGTGCTAGTCCTTGCCATTACGAAACAAATACCAGTGACGCTGCAGAATTAATGCGCTAGGACGATAACGGTTAGCGAACGTGGCAGCATTAAAGAGTGCCCGCCCATATGTTAATATAACTGGCATAAGCCCATAGCGGTGGGAATTCTGTTCGCCCGCCGCCGCGGAGGGCTTCAGGTGTCCACCGCTAATTATAGCGGACGACTCACCATTCGGCGCCGAAGCCGAGAACAACTTCCTGACTCGGGGTCGACAGGGCAGCTCACGAAAGTCTTGGTTTTTTTGCGTAACCATAGATTACGAGTCGTGTCACAACTAATGACATGACAACGACCACAACAATAATAATTCAGGTACTGTGAATAATAAATATCTCGGCGGTCTTATTCTTGCTGATGTAGAACAGTAACTTTTCATTATTCGCTTACTAATTGCCTCAACCATCAATTGGACTAGATCATCAGTAAAATTCTTCTTCAAAAACTCAAATTCTTATATAACTGCTGCGATTCACCAGTGGAGAAATTTCTGTAGCACACTTCGGAACCCAAGGCACTTTGCGGTGCAACCGTTTCAACGAGTCCTTCCAGGTGCGGATGCAATCTCGCTTTACATGAATAGATCTTGGAAACTACCCAACAATGTTTGCCGACCCCAGCGGGCATTCGATCGCCGTTTATCCGTAGCTGGTACCGGAGGTGCCTCTCATTAGTGTGACTACTTTCCGGTTGTGCCGGCAATGGAGACAAACACTCAGACCGCCTGGGACAATTCACTTTGAACATGGATTTTGCACGCGAGCGAACTCGTGGCGACCGAAGCGACCGGACCAACTAAAGTAGCGTCGGCTCTGCAGTGGCCAGATCGATCGCCTACTGGTGGTTCTTTAAAGAAGCTTCTCGAGCTTTCTGAGGAGCGGCATTGCAGGGAAGTTCTTCCCTTCGGATGAGACGAATGCGATTGCGGTAAAAAATACGAATTCAAACTTTTCTCTAACTCGCGGTTTTCCATCGAACGCTTTCCCGGGGTACCCTATATGAGGATTAATAACATGCGACTGAAAAAGATTAGGTAACAAACAAGTATACGCGGTGCGTAGTATGAAATACAGCTTGACGCATAGACGACGTCTTATCCCGACTGTAGGAGACTGTAAATCAGTCTAAGTTAATAACTACATGTTTTATCTCGTCTGCGATTCCGATAAAGCAACTCTTTGCTGAACATGACAATTTTTTCGCAAATTCTGTCCCAAGTCAGGTTTTTTGCTGCTAATCGAATCCTGGATCGAAAAGAGATTGAGAGACACAAGAATAGATTGGTGCACGGATAGATAGACAGATGGATATTAGTTCGTTAGTTAGGTAGAGAGAGAGAGAGAGCGAGAGAGAGAGAGAGAGAGCGAGAGAGAGAGAGAGAGAGAGAGAGAGAGAGAGAGAGAGAGAGAGAGAGAGAGGAGGGTAGATGCGGAAGGGCTCACGGGGGGATGGGGTGGGACCACCACAGAGGCTTGATTGTTTTTTGCTAGGGTTAATGCTAACCGCTGGGATTATTTTGTACGGGAAATGGTTTCATTTTATGTTAAGCTACACATAAAACAATTGACGTCACGCCCCTGAAGTAGCGGACGGCCGGTAGACGCGATGGCAGAATGCCGCCGTCGCTCCGCCAATAATTGGTCGACAGTGGCCGCATTGAGGGAGGGCCGACCGGTGCTAAAGCTCGGCTACTAACCCGTTTAAAGCGTAGGGCTGAACCTCGGGCTGACGGCGCGGGCGCTAGCTCGACGACGACGTCAGAACACGCCGTTCGCAGGAGGCGACTGCAGTGCGAGCTTGGTCGGCTGCCATCTCTACGTCATTTCCCGACTTCCTATTGGCTGAAGCTCGGCCCGGGGTCACGACTCCTACCTCGGTCTTATATCGATTTGTACCCTCGCTTAATTAACTAGGCTGTTTACTTATGCTAGGGCCGCTCGGAGCGTGCTCGGCTTCCGCGGTTTTGGCCGACCTACGGCTTCAAATCCGTCGATCGTTATTTTTTGAGTTCGACCGGCTAGTCACCGGCGGACACATACGCACATAAGGTAACCAAACAGCCGCATTGCCAAGTCGGTTGTGGCATGGCCGCAAGGGTCGTCGCTTGAGCTGCTGCTTCTTCGCGGCTGCCGCTAGCGCTGGCGTCTGACGGCTCCTTGCCGCCTGCCGCTCGGTTGCCTGGCGGTGACGAAGAGACGCGGTCGGCGCCAACGAGCAGGCGTGCGCCGGAAGGCTCCGAGTTACCGGGGTAGGGTGGGAGGAATCCAGATTTCGACGCTCGCTGCTTCGAGGTGTCTCGGGTTCCGCTGGCTTCCGATCGCTGCCGAAACGCCGACAGGAAGAGTAGTCAGATCCCGCGAGCGAGGGCCTGCTGGAGGGCAGCGAGAATGTGCAGCCGGCTCTGCTCCAGTTGGCATTCTGAAAAGAGACCGTCTGCATCTTGCCGAAAAAGGAATCGCGTCGGCCTGTTGGCCCCACTCGCGTCCAAGCCCATTGAGCGCTAACAATGCTTGCAAAGCTAGAGCTCACAAGCCGGCCGGCCTTGGCCAAGCTGGAAAACCTCTGGCTGCGCCCGGCAGCTGCCCTTGCCGTCGGCCATGCCGCCTGGGGGGGGGGCGGTCGGACCAGGTTTCTCGGAAATCACTGCTTAACCAGCTCAACGTTGCTAGCTCTGCAGTCTAGCTACCTTAGACTGATGCTAAAAAACGGTACTATGGCTGCACGTCATTCTCGCGTGATCTCAACAAGCACCAGATTCGTGCACATACACTCACTTCCAAATGCCGGCTGGTTTGGCCCAGTGGTGAAGGTGCTCCCCCCCCCCCCCGGCCGAGGTCGAGGGCTCGAACCCGTGGCATATGTGAAGCGCCTGAATAGAGATCAAGTTATATTAGAGCGCTATACAAAGGAATTATGTGTTTTTTATACACGAGCACATGCAACACCTGCTTGCCGATACTCACGCTCGCTAGCACATATTCGCACATGTGCACACTGGCAAGCAGTGCAGACATAGACCTAAGCGAATGCTCGTAGGCACAAGAAAACATGCAGGCACGTGCGCCCAAGTAGACAAGAGACAGAAATGCACACGCGTTCATAGAAATGCAAACGCCCATGCAGGCATACATGTGCACATAATCATTATCAGTAAACACGTGCACATGTATTCTTAAGGTTATTTGGTGTATGGGCTGACACAGCAGATGTTGGTCGAGAACCTCCTCTAATGATTTACTTTGTGGCCCTTTTTCGTAGCTTAGGGGCCGAACACAGCAAAAAACGAAAACGGCTCTATATTGTATATAGCATTATTCGGTAAAGTTTATAAGCCAAAGAGTTGAAGAATCATATTATGCTGAGCTTAGTTGCTGGGAATGTCTACGTCACGAATGTCCACACCCAGCCTCTTGCAATAGAGGCTTATAAGAGTAGTGTCGTAAATGCTTCTTTTTTTATTGAAATAAGTTCAGCACACTCTGCCCATCTGTCACTTGCTTCCGGGTTTTGCAGATGGACGCAGCTACCGTATGCTAGGACAGTTACCCCTGTAGGATATGTAGCAGCTGCAACAAGGTAGGTTTAAGAAGCACAGTAGCTGTGTTTTAAGCATATGTCTGTGTATGTGAATGTCTTTTTTAGAGCTATGTCTTAGTAATTCCCACTGACTTTGTTAGCAGTCTTACCAAGAATTGTAGGCAGTGTTCCTCTCTCCCTCTCTCGGTGAGTGTGTGTGTATGTTTGTGCATGCCCGCTGATATGTTACAAAGAGCTATGGACAACAATCCTGGGAAGGGGAGAAGGCAGTGAACCTCTTTTTAGTGGTGGACCAACAGTCACTAAGAGATCATGCACTTGAGATGTATATATGCATTATGGCCATGTGAGCAAGCCAGTTGATCTAATGGAATCTTTAACAAAATAGTGGAATTTCCCATCGGTCTTTATTATAACTTTATGTATGCACCTTTCAGGCTTTGATGCCTGCTGCTTTGCCCTGATGATCTGCTGAAGCCAAACTGTAGCCTCGAGACCCAGGTACAGGTCAATACCAATAGCTTTTCATAAAAGGCTCTGGTCACACCCACTGCCATGATTTCTATCGTGGGTTCCTCAGCAGCACTGATCTTTTAGCGCCCATACTTAGGTGGGGCACAGTGTTTTGTCCTTGTTTGTGGATATAGAAGATGGTTGCTTGTACTGTTGTAGGAGATGACACTCGTGTGCCGTGTAACATATGTGAATGCCCGGACTATGAATATGGCTGCAAGGCTGGTCTTCAAGTCCCAGCGGTTTGAGCACGTGTCACCTCTGCTGAAAGAGCTAGGGTGGTTGCCGGTTGAGCAAAGGATACAGAGCAAAGTTCTTACGATGACCCTCAAGGCCTGTCACGGCTTGGCTCCTTCGTACCTAGCTGAACTGCTGCATCAGTTTCAGCCTGTTCGTGCCCTCAGGTCCTGTGTGGACAATAAATTAGCAGTCCCATTCCTCCGCTTAAAGACAGTTGGCGACAGAAGCTTTAGCTCTGCAGGTCCTAGACTGTGGAACTCGCTTCCACAATTCTTACGCAACGACAACTACTCTCCAACTGCCGACTATGGCACATCTTTTTCAGCGGTCCTGAACTGCTACTTCTATGCTACTCACTACCTCAACTGCTCTCCTGACTCTGCTATGCTTCTCACTTTCTCTTTGTTGCGTGAGGCGAAGTCTGTTGGCTACCGAATGCGTACCGAAAGCCGCTTAGGCTGTGAGTGCGCTATACAAAACTCTCCTCCTTAACACCCACATGGTCTTTATGATTTTGTGGAGTTACAGACGGAGATACATTACAATGCCCACATTATATGAGCAAGCGGTACAAGCAGACACTACTACTGAGCTATCAACCCAAAAGTTTGTGCGATGCAATTTCATGAGTCTCCCGGCAGACATCTCATGCATAAAAGCAGAATTATGAGTCGCATTAACAAGGCATGTGGGCAAAGACCTTGTCCCTCGACATGTGGATAAACTGCGATAAACCGCAGAGGATAAACCGCGCCTCCTGCTTGGTCTGACTCTTTGCTAACTATATTGGTTGGGTTTGAAAACGTGCTGGCAAAGGACGACATCATGCTTTGTTAATGGTGTCGTCTGTTTGTAGCTTCATTGTATGTCAATGCCGTCTAAAGAGGTAATTGACATAGAGGAATGCATCCGCCAGTGGGCATGGAAGGTGTACGAGAAAGCCAAGACGAAGGAGCAGGAGAAGCTGAACTCAGCAGACCTGGAAGTCAAAGTTGACTGGAGTCAAGTCAAGTTTGTCCATCTTGAGCCGGAGTACCAGAAACCGATGCTCCGACCTCGGCCGCAGGCGCTGGTGCTGTATAAAGCCCAGTACTCCAACAAGACGAGCGAAGTGCAAGAGTACAGCCTGAGCACATCGAGGACCAGCCGATCAAGCTGCAGCATTGAGCTGTCCAAGGCAGCCACGACCGGCTTCGAACTGTAAGTGGTGTCTTTGTAGCTGCGCGATGCTGACGATACTGCCTCCTACCTCCGTTGGGCCCGGCTGCGTTAAACTCAAAGCACTTCAAGGGGGGCCTAGACAGATGTAGAAAAGGCATGCCGTACTACAAGCCATCTGGCATAATTGATTGTCCTTTTGTGCTTTGCTGCTCTGGGTAAAGTCAAGGTTAGGCATCCTTTTTGTCTTAATTCTGGGTGTGCCACTTACACTAGCCACTTTTCTGTCATCTTGATCAGTCTCCAAGCTCGCTTGCCTCTTGGCTTTAGAGTGCTCTGGTACGTGGGAATCGTGGTGGTTTCATCCCGGCTTATGGCATTTTCTATGAAAATCCACGGTGGTGGCAAGGATCTGCAATGCATGCAAAAGTGACACTGATTGCTTGGGCAGACGAAATAAAAACCGACACCTGTGCAAAAGAGCAATAATGCCAAAATCTGAAACTAAATTTAATAGTCTGCTCAAAATAGTATTGGGGTTCTGCATAATGTAATGTAATGGATCTCCGTCTGTAACTCCACAAAGTCACAAAGACTATGTGGGTGTTACGTAGGAGTTTTTGTAGAACACTCACAGCCTAAGCGGCTTTCGGTTCGCATTCGGTAGCCAGCAGACTTCATCTCACGCAACAAAGAGAAAGTGGGAAGCATAGCACCACTTCTTGCCGACATGCACTGGCTACCAGTCAAGCAACACATCGACTTCAAGGTTGTGTCACTCACTTGTTGTCTCCCTCAGGACCCAACATGATTCCAGGCCTGATGCTCACAAAGATGACCTAGCAGGACGATGCTGAGGCATACTTGCTGACTTTTGAGCAGCTCATGCCAACCCACGGAGTTCCCGTGGAGCATTGGCCAACAACACTGGCCCCCTTTTCTGTCCGGAAAGGCCGAGCAGGCTTACCACACACTCCCGGACGATGACTGTGGGACCTACGAGGTGGTAAAACAGGCGATAGTAAAGAGGTATAATTTTCCACCAGAGACCTTTCGGAGACGGTCAAGGAAGGACAGGGACGAATCCTATTATGAGTTCTCAGCCAGGCTCACAGATTGTTGCAATAAGTGGTGCCGGGACTGCAGGACGGTCGACGGTAATAATAACAATAATAATACATTTGTTATAGTGCTCTCAGATAACTCAATCTCTTTCTAGGCACTTCACGCTTGCTGCAAACGAAGCATGATCGAATGATTAGTGGTTGAGATACCTGATGCAATATATAATACGTTTCTACGAAAGTTCATGCAAACCCCCTCCCACAGGCACACACACACACACACACACACACACACACACACACACACACACACACACACACACACACACACTCACATTCACACACACACACACACACACACACACACACACACACACTGCGCGTGCTGCGTCGCTCTACTCATGACGATGTACAGACAACATCATCCTGAAGCAGTTGGTCTCAACACTACAAATTTGAGTGCAGGAAAGATGGCCCAAATCGAGCACGGAGGCATCGCACCGACGACCACTTGGAGAATCAGGGACTTTATGAGGCTGGCGCGCGAGCAAAGGAGACAGAGACCAGAGCCACCATAAGGCCGAAGGGATTCCTACAGCTAGTGTGACCACCAGGCACCAGGGTGTAGCTTCCCTGCCAGCCAGTCAGTTTTGTGAGGCAAAGTGCTTTAACTGTGGTTTACACAGATATTTTTGTGCACGTGCCCATGCAGAGCCTACTTTTGTGGTGACTGCATGCTGCCAGGTACAAGGAGACACGGAATAGTTGAAGGCCAATTCGTGCATTGCATCTTGCTCGATAAGGGCTGTACGAGGACGATGGTTTGCAGTGGCCTGGGATCACCAGGGAACCTAATCAAGTATGTTACGATTGCCATCCGATGTTTATCCAGTCTCTAAAGAACAATCTTCTATTTGTTTCTGGACTTAGCCTTACTCTGCTCGCATGCTTCACGTCCAAGACAAACCTCGAAGTGCTGGCAGGTAGTTGACATTGTCTAAATACTCCCCATCTGGGACCCATGAAAGCCAAATAGCTTCGGCTTAGGTAATAATAATAACAATACATTTGTTATAGCGCCCTCAGATAACTCAATCTCTTTATAGGCACTTTACATATGCTTCAAAAGAAGCCTGGTCGAATGGTTAGTGGTAGCATGCTGTTATAGCGTTGAGATCGGGTCTTGTATGCCGAGTTACACGGGTACCTGTTCTCCGATTAATTCGTCTGATTATAAATAAATACATAAATAAATAAATAAATACTGATTTAACAGCCTCTTTTGTATAGCAATAGTTTACGGCTTTCATAACTGCTTGCAGTGGCGATAAAGAAATGCCCATCGTAGGATTCGAACCCACGACCTTGGGACCGAGGTTGTGAAAAGCAACCACCTTACCTAGTGTGCCATCACGGCTCTGAGCTGAGTATGCCATTATTCATCATGCGGATAATTTTCATATAATGAAGTCGACTATAACAGTAATTGCTACTACCAAATTGTGGGCATGGCTTGTAGCTAGTTTGGTATGGATCTGGTTGAATGTTCTGTTCAAGCAGACACCCCTCTCGTAAAAGCTCAAAAGCCCAAAAACTGGAAGCTTAATCACCAACAGATTTCAATTTAGCTCGAGCGACTTTGAGATGACCAGATGTAGCCAAGTGGGAGGTGCGATAGCACACTGGGGGAGTAAGGTGGTTGGATAGGTTGGCTGATGCTAGCTTATGAAGTGACCTGTAAGCCACATTGAGGATCTTGCAATCGATTCGACGCTCGATAAGGAGCCACTGAAGCTCAGGCAGAAGTGGTGTGATGTGGCAATTACTTGGTTGAAGCCTGACCAGACGGGCCTCTGAGTTGTGGACCAGCTGCAGACAAATAAAGGCTCTGGCCGGTAATTCAGGAACAGCTGGTCCTGTCATTATCTGACTGACGATGCATACCAATATTTCACTTGCCCTGGAAGAGCTTGTCATTCAAGCAGTCAGGGCCTCTTTTCAATTCTCAGCTCTCATCTGAGCTGCTGCTCTGTGCCGTTGCTCTGTGTTGCTACTCTGTGCCATTGCTCTATGTTGCTGCTCTGTGCCGTGGCTCTATGTTGCTGCTCCGTGCCGTGGCTCTGTGTTGCTGCTCTGTGCTGCTCTGTGCATTCGATCTCTTCTCGGGTTGTCAGCCTTGAGGCCTGTACATGAGCCCAGCTGCTGATCCAGCTCCAGCCAGCTCCTTAGGGGATGCTAGCAAATGAGGGCACATAACATGAAAATAAAGGCATGTGGCTACACACACCGATAGCGTTAAGGGCTGCCCGATGGACAATTTTCGAGAAGGACTCTGTGCACAGTCAAATGACTCAGCATCAGGGCAGCACTGACATGTTTTGTCGTGGCCCTTTGGGGAAGCCACCTTGGACTACGATGTAATGCATATACTACATCTGCTTTAGCAAGAGTATACCAACACTTATTATATGAAAACCCTAATTGTACACCAGTCTGTAAGCCGGTTTTTGTCTTTCGATGTGCTTGCGCTGCCATGAGGAGCTGCTTAGGCTGGCTGGAAGAACCTGTGCCACCTATCTTTAAGTCGAACACAGCTCTGTTTTAACATGGCCGCTTTGGGATGTGGTCTGGATGCTGGTGAGTCGAGGTGGTGGCCTTCGGACAGGATGCGCCTATCGTTGGTGCCTGCTACTCCCAGCATTCTCACTGCTTCAGCTGTGCTCTCGGCCGTGTTATTTCCATTGCCGAAATATGAGCTTATCCAAGTCGTGTCAATAGCCAAGATTCTAAGGACATCAAAAGCATTGCTCAAATCTCCCAAACATAAGAGCGCTCTGAGGTGTAGGGCTGGAATCACAGTCATCAAATGAGTCTTTATGGCTGTGTGCTACCACCCGTTCAGACTAATAAGAATGGGTCATACCATGAGTGACAAGGATCTCTTATCAATCTTTTGTTTGGCCTATTGCTGTTTGCTTGCTCTATTGAGATTTCATCATGCCGGCACCGTCCAAGCATTGTGATGGAGCCGTGCACGAATTCTCAGCTGTTTTTTAATGTAATTTCATTAATCATTCAATGCTAAGCAAGTGCATGTGCTCTCTCCCTGACTCTGTATGTGTGTGTGTGTGTGTGTGTGTGTGTGTGTGTGTGTGTATGTATGTGTGCACACGTATTGTTTGTCTACGTGCATGTGTGTGTGTGTGCGTGCGTGCGCACGTGTGTGTGTGTGTGCATTATGTGTGCACACATGTGTGTGTGTGTGTGTGTGTGTGTGTGTGTGTGTGTGTGTGTGTGTGTGTGCATTATGTGTGCATTATGTGTGCACACGTGTGTGTGTGTGTGCGCATGTGTTTATGTATATGCAAGTGCACTGTCATCAAGATGCATAATGAACCCACAACATGGTATTTGCTTATTGTATTGTCTCAGCATGGGAATTTTGCAGATATTCGTGTTCTTCCTGCTGTGATATTTCATGACATGCCTGTCTATTGTTTGCCTTCGGTTGATTGGGACTGGTCTGGGCGTATGCTTAGCATCCTTTGTATCGATAGCATAAATCTCTTCGTGAAACACGCCAGCTGCTGCAGTCAGCCTCATTTACATTCAATACAAGAGGCACTCAATATCAGGATTCATTTTTTTGCTGAGTCGTGATGGCACATTACGTAAGGTGGTTGAATCCTACGGTGGGCGATCATTTATCGCCATTGCGAGCGGCAGTGGTAGGCGTAAAGGCTCTTCTGTCGCGATAAGAAAGAGGCTGTTAAATCAGCTAGCATTTATTTATTTATCTTATTTTGTGGCTGCTTTGCAAATTGACAAGTCGTCTTCCGTCTGCTTCAGATCCTTCAGTGGACATCTGGCTGAAATAATGATTAGTTGTGTAGGCTCCATGCATGGCTTGGCAGTTATACTGGGCCGTGATAGCCCAGGCAGTAAGGTGCCCACTTTTCACGACCGAGGTCATGGGTTCGAATCCTATAATGGGTGATTCTTTAGTGCCCACTGCAAGTGGCGGTGATAGCCCATATGACTCTTCTGCTGCTATACAAATGAGGCTGTTAATTCAGCTAAGATTATCTTTTTTCTAGTGTGCCCAATATATGTAATATAAATGAATCCCTATCACTTAAAAAATGTGTGAACTCTGTTCTTTACCTAGCTTGGAAAGTTCTTGACAAAAATGTTTGTGGCCAACAATGTACATGTCCGAGATTTCCGTGATATGAGAGAGGGGTTTGTAGAAGGTGATCTAATGTTGTCACCTAAGCTTGGTACGATCAGCGATAGTAGAATGCAAATGGGTGAACTATATTGCAGATGCTAACTGGGGCACCCAAGCATGTCTGATTAGTGGTGATTTCTAGCCATCTGGGCATCTAGTTTGCTCCTGGCAGCCTCATGGTGCTGTACTAGTGTTGCTTATTTCTAAGATTTGATGGACATCAATCAGGCAACTGCTGAAGTAAAAAAAATAATAATAATACATTTGATAAAGTCCCTCCGAGAACTAAATCTCCTTCTTGGCGCTTTACCAGTTGCTGCAAAAGAAGCACGATTGAATGGTGAGTGGTTGCATGCTCAATAAACAACAAGAATACTATGGTTAGAGGTGACATGCACAGGGTCAGCATGCAAGTGTGGTTAGTGGCAGCATGCAACAGTGTCATCATGCATAAGCACATAAAGGACGAATCACAGGGACCGAGTAAGTGCTGTCATACATGGATACATTGTAGTTTCTTTTTACATGTGGACAAGTCAGGAGATGTCGTGACACAGGTCGGAAGTGAGTTTCAGGTTTTGAGAGCACACGAACTAAAGGCACGGTCTCCAAAGGATTTGAGGTTTCTACGAAGTATAGTTAAACAGTTAGATTTCGAAAAGTGAATAGAACGATGTTTAGCCCAATGGGGGAGTAGATTCGATAGACTGGCTGGAGCTAAAGAATGAAGGGACCTGAAAGTGAGTGACAAAACCTTGAAGTCGATGCGTTGGTTGACTGAGAGCCCGTGCAGGTCGGGAAGAAGTGGGGTGATGTGGCAACTGCAATGCTCTCGACAGACAAGCCTATCTGCAGAGTTTTGCACCAGCCATATGCACCTGAGTGCATGCAGCTGGTAGGCCAGCAAGCAGTGAGTTACAGAAGTTAAGACGGGATGTCAAAAAGGCTCCCCGTCTGTCATGCCATGGCACCCATTTGGCATAAAATCTGTCATGCAATGGCACCCATTTGGCCCAAGTGCAATTGCTGAATATTTTTTATTGGATTACACAAGTTTTCTGGCATGCTTTGGTATTTTGTGCATTGCACAAGGATTTTGCAGATGCAAATGGTTTGCTTATCTAGTCGATAGGACACACTGAGTACCAAGGCCGACTGCTCAGCAACTTTTCAAGCAAGATTACAAGGTTAAAGGCACTGCTATAAAGTAACAAACATACTTCAGCATGAGGCCTCTGGCCTACAGTCAAATGCAAAAGTATTCATTCATTCGGATAACTCTGTCAGCTGTTATTCTGTGAGCCAATACAATTAATCTTCGTCTAACAGCAATGAAAACATGCACTTAAAGCATTTTGATATTTTTTACTATGAGAACCAAGGGTATATATGCAAAAGTGGATACTTCTATCATTAGGAGATCAGACTGCACTATTCTTTATAACTTTCTGTATTAGCCAGAACATTGACTCGGTCAGCTTCAGGCAAGCATCCAGAGTTGTGCAGACCCAAAAGCTGCTTGTTAGAAGATGAGATACAGTTCTCAGCTCTAAGCGAGGGCTGCAACCTGTTCCCTAGATGCTCGATTGGGTTGAGATTCGGGATTGGCTCGGCCAGCTTAGGATCCGGACACCTGAGTCTGCTCACAGTGGCTCTTTGCCCTCGCAGTATGCTTAAATTCATTACATATTTGCTAAACAAAATCCTCCCCCACAGGAAGTCTGGTACAGGGAAGCCCACAAATTTGGACGATGCCTATGGAAACGGTCCTCCTTCGTAAATGCAGTGAAGAGTCCTGAGGCAAACGCTGAAAGAACTAGATCAAGCAAGCACACTTATACAACCGTGCTTGACCGTAGATTGTAAGTAGTCTGGATTGTTATTTTCACCTTTTCTATGGCCGGCAAAATTCCTTAATTTGCCATCCTTGCAGATCGTGAATTTACATTTTTCGATATACAGAACACGGCTCCTCCAGTTATCAGCCGTGAATTGGGCATGTTGACATGCCAATTGCAGCTAACTTTTTTGTTGTCGCTCGTTCATTAACAGCATTCATTAACAATGAAACCACAAAGTATACAAAATAAGGGGCTTGCCGATATTCTCGGGCATCGTGATTTGTAACACTCAAAGCTTGCTGCTTAATGAACATGTGTTCAAATCACACGTTACGGCCAGTGAGTGGTTGGTCGGGGATTCAGTAGCAAGAATCGAGAAGTTGCAATTTTCCAGTGTTCTCGAAGAACTGAAGGTCGAAATGACCATTCATGAGTGCAACTACATACATGTGCGACAATCGATTTAATTGCAATGGGGACATTCAGAGCCATTTATTCGCGTGGATGCTCAACAGCGACTGGCTCTACTGATTAGCTGTGTGCTTTCTACTGGGGTACCCAATTAATGACGGTTTGAGCCGTCAACATTGGTACCATGTAATCTGGGAGAAAGGTGCGACTTTATTCTACAATTTAACATACATTTAGAGTGCAATGGCACAGGGCAGCACCTAATTGCCTCAGATTGGCTTCATTGGAACGACCCCTTGGTAGCACTGCATTTTGATGTCTGTGTGTGCAGTTAGCGGCACCAGTGGGTCGATAAGAGTCGGCCGAGGTGATGCATTTCAGGAAAAGGAAGCATTTTTATTTAGGTCTGGTTGAACTTATCTCGCTTACGAAGCCGGCTTGGTATGAAAGAGGTAAGGGGTAGCATTGGATTTTTTTGCCAATGTAGGAGAGCCTAGCAGTTGGGTGAATAGTTTTGTTGGCATTTTTCTGAACAAGCAAAAGTGAATTTGTCGAGATTGCATGCACAATTGCATAAACTGCACAGTGCAGTCAAGCTGGGTGAGACCAATGCATATGTGCCCATCGAATTGGGAATACAAACATTTCAATTGTGTGCAGTTCAATTTATGTGGTGTGCTGGCACTGGCTAATTACACAGCTCATTAGACCTGCCACCATATTTTGTCTTCCCAAGCAATCCACACAGATAATACCAGTATAAGTTTCTTTTCATTCTGACGGGTTTTTATCTTAATCTGTATATCTTAATATGGCTGAACCAAAAGCAGAGCTCGTTGGGCAATAAAGCTTTTTCATTTATTAGTGAGGGTTGTGAGAGCAGGGTCTATGGAGTTTAGGCTGCCTCTGATGCCACTGACAAGCATCCTGATTATCCACTTGTTATGACTATGGCACCAGTCTGCCTTCCTTTTTGTTTAGCAAGCCAATATTCCTTATTTAAGTATCTGGGTGCATAATCCATCCCTGGGTCTGTCTGGCACCTTAAAATTCCGTATACTACATGCCCATACAGTGTTGGCTTTGACGAACCGACTTAGGCACCACCGGCTTTGCAACCCTAGCCGAACTGTAATAACACCATTTCTTCTGTAGGATTTGGTTTGGCTGGGCCTAAGATCAGTTACTTGTGAGTTTTTAATTGCTATGCCCTTTTACTGTCGTGAGCTCAGTCAACTACTTCTCGTGTTAGGCCTGCATAGGTAAGACTCACGTAAAAGTTTCTTAACTTGGCAAAAGACTAACTTGCTAAGGCATCGAATTCATAACACTTGATTCAGTCTGTACATGCAAATCGTTACTTCTTTAGCCCGATACTGTGGGTTACATAAGAATGGTAATTTCTGAGCAGCCACTTGCTTGGCCAGTGCTTCGCAAAGGCTGCAGGGGCTCTTGCTAGCTTTTTGCTCCCAAATGTCGCATTGCTGAGACGGATTCCTTTCTTCTGCTTTAGACGCTTTGCGCTAAAGACGCCTGCAGACGTGTTCGAGACCAATGCTGGCTACAAGAGAGAGACAACCGTTAGCAGCACCGACCTCCAGGTCACCGAGGAAGAGCTCAGCTGGAGCCAGAACACACAGATCAAGGCGAGTGAAAGCTCTTCTCAGTGCGAGGGGGCTGAGCTTTTAAGCAGCGCTCACTGCTCAGAGCAGCAACCCTGCTCAGGGTGGCAACACTGCATGCTGCTGGTTGCTCAAACTGATGGCACCAGTTCTTGAAGCATTACGCACACTTTATAAGTGAGTTGGCTTGCTTCTTCTATTTACGGCATTTGTATATTTTCATATAATTATATGAACCCCAGTAATAGGCTAGGTTTGTTACTTAGTCTGAAAATCTGTCACAGTCACTGACGTCACATTTGAGTTGAGTCCTTTTTGATATTTCTTTATTTATAGCACCACTATGACAGTACGATAATGAAGAGTGTAAGCAAGCGAATATAATTTGCTAATTTTCATATGTAGCTTAAATATGCACTAATACTGTTGTCGAAATTGATCATTGAAATGCTAGAACATCTTACGGCTACGAACTTAAAAAGGGTTTTTCTCATGGTAGCCATTGCATTCCAGCAGCTTGAGCTCTCTGCTCTACGACCCCCTTTTCTGTCACCTGCAGTGGGAACTGGCACTTCTAGCGATTCACGGCTTCTGCTTGGACTAGCTGAGTTGGTGCATACCAAAGTGCGCTTGACTGACAGAAAGTCATGCTGCACCTGCCACTGGTAAGCATCGGACACGTATAGATTTATGCTCGTTGATAAGAAAATTAATTTTTTTTGAAATATGCCTTTATCTTTACTCTCCTACAGATTTGGCTCTATTAACTACAAACTAATTTGGGGTTGTCCACGATTTCTCACGGGTGCCAGTTAATAATAATAATGATCTGGGGCCTTAAGTAAGCTAAGTCTCTTGCTGGCGCTTTAGATAGATTAGAGAATAAGCTTATCAATTGTTATGGGTTACTGCTAGTACTTGCTAACAGTGCATATAAGCATATAAACTTGCATTTGGGTCAAGTTTGTAAAGTGCGACATGTTATGGCTTAATCCATAGTTTAACACTTTATTGTCTCTAATAATTGCTTGTGCATACATTCCAATAATTGCTTGTGCATACAGATATATTCCCATTTAAACATCCTTTATTTTACTTGTACTGCTACCTTCAAGGGAGAGAGAAAGGGAGAATAATAAGCACTTACCTTAATTAAACTTGAAACCTTTCACTTTGTTTATTTCATGCACTTTTGTAACCTTTATCACTTCCCTGCATCTTAAGCTGGATTTCAATGCACTTTTGATATCCAGCTTGCATGCCATTAAGGCTTAAGCTGATTACAGGTTAGTCGATTTTGGTAACGAAGTCACTACAGTGTTTAGGGCCTTAGAAACCTCAGTTGCACGAGGCACATCCGAAAGTGGTTGCACTGGGCAGGCGCAAGTATTGCCTGTGCCTGTTATACAACTATGCAGAAACGATACATAGTAGGTCGCTTTATCAAGGCACTGAGAGCGCTTTATCAAGTTTATTATTATTGTTATTATTTAAGTAAACATATAGTTGCTGAAACACCCTGTAGTATTATAAATTTTTACAAATTAAATCAGTCTGCTAAGCAGACTGGATATTGACGATTTTTGTTATGACCTGTTATTAGAACTACTGCAGTTGCTCAATACTATGCTTTAGGCAACCGATAGCACAACACACTTCCTGACGGCGTCGAAGCAATGATTTATGTCATTTATGCAATGGCAAGCCCATCACACGATATTAAGAGAATGCAAAGATTTTGAGGCTGGGCGTATTACACGCGTATGCAGTGTTTTATGTAAAAGCACAAACACACACACACACACACACACACACACACACACACACACACACACACACACACACACACACACACACACATACACACACACACACTTATGCACACAAGTAATATACAGTACATATATATATATTTATACAAAATTTCAGTATGTATATGAATAAAGATATATAACATATACAGGTATTTAGATGAATGCTTTTGTATAAAACACTATAACTTTAATGTAGTTTCATATGTAGCAGCATTAACAAGTGAGCTTCTGTTTATTCCCCTAGGTACCAGCCAAAACGGTAACCACGGCTAAGCTCACAGTGAAAGAGCAGGAGTACTACGGCTCGTTTGAAGCAGAGAGCTACTTCTATGGAAAAGTCGGTGCAACATTCTACAATAAAAAGAGCAACAACTCCTTTGTTAGCAAGCTGGAAGGCGACGTATTTAATGTTCTGCAGTCACTAAATAACACACCCGGTCTTTGCTTGGACAACTCTGGTACCTATGGTTCTGCAGTGGTTAGGTACACAACAACAGGCACTTGCCAATTTCGGTATGGCATTGAGCAAAACGTGGTACTTAGTGAGCAGCCATTGGCAGCTGCCGACAATGCAGATGATTCATCATAATAAACAATGCAACACGTGTTATGTATGGTTTTCTGGTTTTTTAGTGTAGATGAGGCCCATAATTGAGCTAAATACTGCATTCAATCCTAAAGTGTTAGGATTGGTTGTCGATTGGCTCCTTTTGTAATTATAGGTTACTTCAAGTTAGATCAGATCCAAATTTTAGTTGGAATCTCAGTGGCTGATACTTTTTAATTTTGCGTGTGCCTGTCAGCCACGTGTAAGTAGATTCAGATCTCCCGATTGCTCAATATGGAATAATGCCTCTAATTGAATAGAAGTCTGCTCTAACTAGCCATTTCTTACTCTAGCCAAAAACAGAATAGTGTGTGCAATCTCATATTCGCACAACATAGCTAACTCTCACCTGCATTAGCATGTGCACATATGACATTAATAGGTCTCGGATGCCTTGAACCAGTGTACGAATCTGTTTTTTCTGAAATTCAAAAGAGGAAGAACAGATATTTGATGCTCGTTTTAGCCCAAACCGATTTCATCCTGTATGGTAGAGAGCAGACATGATGGCCCCCACTGTCACATCCGAGGAAAAATATTAGGGGTAGCAGAAAAGTACATAGTTGAATAATTTATTCGTACAGCGTCCTAAGATAACTACACCTCTATTCAGGTGCTCTACATAGGCCACGGGGCTCGAGCCCACGACCTCTGCCAGACCTTGGCCGGGGAAAGCACCTTAATCACCGGGTCAAACCAGCTCGGCAAAAGGGAAAGGTAAAGTGGCAAAAGTCTCATATCAATGTAATTTAGTACATCGTCACGAAGTCGGTAGTGCAACGTTACTATGCTACTGGAGAGCTTTTTACAGCAATCGCCGTCTTCTGGCTTTTACTATCTTGAGCATGCTTTAGAAATTGAGTCGCTAAACTATATAGAGTCTTATCTGAATGTGTACATGGATTCTCACGATTATTGTTTGAATGACTTCATCATTCATCCAACGAATTATCAGCTAATTTCACTTGTAATGAAGACATTATAATGAATAATGCCGGCAGGATTATATGAGCCAACGTATATTAAGGGTCTTCGCGAAAAAAAGCCCAATTAATTTTGCAGCTTTCTTGAGGCTTCGTTGGAAATGCTAATGAAGATGTTTTAATTAACGTGTGCATATATCTAAGTCCAAGATGGGCCGGGAAAGTTTTGACTATACAGAGCTCTAGGGCTGCTGGGCTGCATGTCTGCTCAAGTTGCATGCTTAGGCCAGGTCGTGATACTGGTCCATCTCTAGTAACAGCCAAACAACTTAATTAACCATTCTTGCCCCGAATCATGCTATCACTGTTAGTTCAATTCACTTTTCCTACTGATTCCCGAGATTCCAGCAAAGGCATGGAATAGTGTTTTACTGGTTAATCTTCGATTCTTGAAACCTTTGTCTCAGGTTAGTGCAAGCCAAGCACAATACAGATACTACACCAAACAATACCATAGTCTTGCTATAACAGTTTCTAGCACTTAATAGACTAGTCAAAGTCTACTGGACGTAGATGCCTCTGGATTTAAAGGCATAATGCAGCCAAACGTAGAATACTTTTTCTGGCTCACGTGGCTACTGGGTCATCGTCTGCACCTGTCTTTGTTCTATAATAATAATAACACATATGTATGGAGCTCCTAGAGAACTTAAATATATATGTATACGATTTTATAGTTAATATGCAATATATGTTAAGATACGCTGGCAGCCAGTTGATTTGATGAAGCAGCAAGCAGTAGGGAGGAGATGACTGAAAGCTAAGTTTTGTGGGTAGTGAGGGCTATGATACACTATTATCGACATACGACAGGTTTTATGGTCCCTATCTATTTCGTAAATCTGGGGCTGACTATAATATCACAGGAGGTGCAGGGCTGGGCATGTTTCGATCAGTAGGGCAAAGCCGAACGGAGAGCCCAGGCCAGTTGCTGCCAAACCTGGCGTGGATCGGCAGACTGAGGAGTTTAATTAATTATTAAATATCGGGCACCATTGGCTAATACACGATCAACATATGATATCGCGTGCTTGCGTGTGCAACTAAGTGATTAGAAGTGCAATCTTTGCAACCCTCTGGTGCAAGTAGGTTCGATTCATAATTATGGAACTTTGAGTGGAGGCAATACGAGCGCCTACTCATGTCCAGCAGATGGCAAACGAAAAATCAATGCAATCGGTCGCACTCAACAGTTGCAATTGTTTATGATAAGAGCACCTGCTCACGCCATGCAGCTGCCTGCTATTGAACGAGCCTCTGCTCACCCATAGTAGATAATGGCTGGGGTGTGGGTGCTTATTACCACCACTAGGTTGCTATGAGCTTCAGATCGAGTCGTGGTTCGAGCCACACGACTGTGAAGGATGAAATCTCAGACAATGGTCGTGCTACTTATTGAATCTTCATTAGTCTTTACGAATTGGCAACCTGGATAGCTGACGACGATGCCACTAAGCCAACAGGCAAACAAGCAAGCTGAAGCTGCAGCCCGGTTCAAGAGTGCTATGAACTCATATGTTATGACGATTTTTTTAGCCGAATCCTGCATGGTGTAATCGAAATGTTTGAGAACCATGGGCGCAGCCAAGATAAGGCCAAGGAAAGAGCTAGACCATGTCTTTGACAGAGGCAATTTTGATGCACTGGTTTGGCCCAGTGGTCAAAGTGCTCTCACGAACCGACCGAGGTCACAGTGAATGTATTTGACGATTGAGGCCGTCGGCTAGAGTCCCGTGGCATACGTGATGCGCCTGAAACGAGTTTATGTTCTCTTGAGGTGCTATACAAATAAATTATATAGGAAGGCCAAGATGCTATCGATGGCTTGGCCACCAACACGTCACTTACCTTTGGTAAAGCAGGACTCGGTGGATCGGACGACAGCTTTGGGTGGGACAAGCGTTGGCTTGCACTTTACATGCAGCGGGAACTTTCGGAGAGTTTATATCACCTCCACCGCTACCAGTGCATATTGCATGAGAATAATTGGTCCATAGTTTCTGATAATTCACTGCATTATGTGACAAAAAGGAGAATTGAGAAAAAGGCTATCGTCGTTCGGTTCACGAAAGCAGAGAGCCAGCAGATGACCAACACCACTAGTTTATTACATGACGCACGCGGCAGAGGGATGCACGACTCCCTTCGCCTCCTTCTCCCACTCGACTTCCCTCTCCTCGACTATGCCTGTGCCCTGGCCGACCCTGATGGTGAATCCACCATCTGTTCACCAGCCGGTAACCGGCCTGTGTTCACACCACATCACAGGCTGACCACAGCTGTGCACCGGCCCCTCTCGGCGATGCTCCCAACAGCTTTTCACGAGCGGTTTAGCAGAGGAGCAGTGCCGGCCTGCATATAATCGAACTACAGCTATTAAGTCAGAAGGTCCTACATACCATACCTAAGTGTTAAGTAACTTTTGGTGCATGGTCGGTGTCAGGGGTACGATATCACGAAGGACGCTCGCGTTCCGTGAACGGCTTTTTTTCTGATAAAACCAGATGGAGAAAGATTGGGACCGGTCATCACTTCCGATTTTAGCATCGTATGGCACGATGCTAAGACTTTCGTCATATTGGAACGGGCCAATTTTGTTGAAAGACTGAGCTGAAAGCTTGAATTACACGTTTGCAGCCCTACATATATGGAGGCGGGGAGCTTGACTCATGACCCCCTCCCCACGGTTTGATCAGGGAAAATAGCTGCAATTTTTTGAGGATTGAATGCATTTCTGCTCTCTAGTGTTAAGCTCGATTAAATTTCAGCCTATGTAGGTATACACTTTTTCTATCCGTGCGCTACATTGAACGACAAAATATTCGCGAAACACTTTTTTGAAGGACAATTTTAAAAGCCTCAATCGCGGGACTCGGCGAACTCGTAGAGTCATGCAATTTAAATCTCACGCCCTCTACGGCTGACGGAAACGAGGCAGGGTGATGTCGATGCTTATGAATAAAGCCGGTCAGAAAAAGTGTATATTCGAAGACGGTGCTACCACCTTACATAAAATAATAGGTCCTTTTAGTACACATTGCTTAGTGTTTACATGTGAACGTCATAATAGCCCTAACACACCTACCGATCTGTACACAAGTCATTATAGACCTATCGGACGTCGTCTAAGGGACACCAATGACCTTAACCTTTCTGACCAAACAGCGTATCAATTAAATATAGCTGGAGTGTGTGGGCATGGCTGCAGACCATGCCGACGACGCGGCTGTGTGCAAAAACACAATATTCGTTAGGAACCTGCCCCTCGCTACGACAAATGAGCAGCTTGAGGAGTGCTTCAGTCAAGTTGGCCCCGTGAAACAATGCTTTGTTATTAAAGACCGAGGTAACATACCGCAGTTAGGGTGTAAGCGGCGTGGTGAGCTGTGGGCTGTGATGCACACGCGGATACTTTTTCATGTTTGACGTATGCACTACACCCAAGTCGCTGATGGCCAACGCATTTCTCTACGGAAATATTTGATAGTGACTTATACGAAACAGCCTTGGTGCCAATTAGCTACGACCGCATCCAGCGTTGAACCTAGATTGTTTTCTATAGGATAAAGCTAGACGTATTTGTTTGTAGCGAATGGAATAATGAAGGCAATTAAACTTTCATAACCAACCACTTCGAAAATCTGTGAATGTTGCTGACGATGTGTAATCTTTGTAGACTCCTTCCAAGTGATGGTCAAGACTGCTGCAATGTCCAAGCCCTGTATCTTGTAGGCCTGCCTGCCAGCGTGGCTCATTTTGTTGCCGAGGTCTCGTTTTCCTTGGAAAGTGATGTGCCCATGTTAAGTTATTCTGAGAAATAAATGAAATACCGTTAATCATAATTCATCTCTAGCAAAATGAAAGCTGTGAATAGGACTGTAATAGCGAGATAAAAAACGAGCAACCTAGTTTATTCCGCATTGACGCTCGTGGTAGACAGGTCGATGCTCCTGGTAGGAGTTCCCGAAATGCCTTAACACGTGTGCGTCATCAGCAGCTGTTTTAGCAGCTCTGGCTCCTGAGGATATTTCTCGTGCTTGGATTCCATTTCGCAAATTTCTGCTTCTTTAGCGCCTATTTCTTTTTCAGCCTCAGCTAGCAGAAAAGCTCTCTTCTGGTGGCTGATTTTGGCGGCTTCATTGTTCGGCAGCTTCATTACTCTGCAGCTAGGCTTGTCTGTCGTGAGCGTCGCAGTTGCCACATCACACCACTTGTCGCCGACCTGCACTGGCTACCAGTCAAGCAATGCATCGACTTCAAGGTCTTGTCACTCACTTTTAGGTCACTTCATTCTTTGGCTCCAGCCTATCTCTCAGATCTACTCCCCCACCAGGCCAAGCGTCATACCACCTGCTTTTCGGAATCTAACAGTTTACCAATACCTCGTACAAACCTCAAATCCTTTGGAGACCGTGCATTTAGTTCGTATGCTCCCAAAGCCTGGAGCTCCCTCCCGACTTGCGTCAGAACATCCCCTGACCTGACCACATTTAAAAAGAACTTAAAAACACCTATTTAGGACAGCATTTTAGTGGGTCCCCGTTGTTTGCCCATGTGCTTATGCATGCTGACACTGTGCATGCTGCAACTAACCACATTTGCATGCTGACCCTGTCCATGTCACCCCTAACCATGTTATTCATGTTTATCAAGCATGATATTACTTACCATTCAATCGCGCTTCCCTTACAGCAAATGTAAAGCGCCTAGAAAGAGAATGAGTTCTCTGAGGGCACTTTATCAAGTGCATTATTATTATTTTTATTATTCGAATATGCACCCTTTTAAAAAAAGTTTGTGAAGACCTCCATACTTCCTAGTGCACACAATTTTGCATTAAATAAGTATTAGGTGAGTGCCCGATTGACTTTAGTATTTCCAGTGCTGGGCATTGAATTTTCAGACATGATTTGGAGCATTGTTGCGGCACTACCGATTTCAGTGACCATATGGGAAAGCAATGTGTTTTGTGAGCCGGTTTACTTTGAAGCCTTTTTGGTATACTTTCGATTTGTGTGACCGCCTATGAAAGCAATCCGTGTTCTGTGCACATGTTGACAAGTATGTTTATGGTAAATTTGTTGCTTGTATATGTGATGTAATTTGCCTGAACTATCCGAATATTATTTGGAATAAGTTGTAAGCATTCTATCAGCTTAAGTCTCCGAAAGGTTTTATTGTTATGAGTTCAGCATTGTTGCTTGCTGTGAGTTGTAAAGCTGAATAGAGATTAAGTTTTCTCGGGGTGCTATACAAAAGACTAAATAATTGTAGTATCGTTATTATTGAAGCCAGTTTCTTGTGTTGGGTCCTAATTGAAGGCTGCATGGTGAATGTGATTCCCTGTCAGTGGTGGCATGCGAGTTTTTAGTTCTTGCTAACAGAATTACGTCTATTTGGGTGTTCAGAGATGTGTTAACAAGTGGCTTACGAGTTTATAATAGGCCATGAGCAGCTTTAATTGCCATATTATGCTAAACACAAGTCATCTTCATACTGATAGAACAAGTGTGCTATAAAACCTCAATTATGATAGGTGGGTGAGCAGTGCTTCTGTGTTCTTACCAGTTTATGTGGAGCTCGATGCATGTCTCCAGTGCCAAAACTAGTGTGCAATTGACAAATAAACTTTTGCGAAATGCCTACATTTTCCAGTCAAAGTGATTGAAACACGAGTCACGCAAAATGAAAATGTCAGCTGTGAGGTAGCAAGAATATTTTTCTGCTTCACTTACACGTTCTTACATATCTTACTTCTCTTACATATTCTGGCACATTTTTTTTACAGAGTTTCTCACCTGAGAATGTCACGTTATCGGGTGACCGTTGTTGTTGAAACTCAGGTCTTATTACATGCTGAACATAGAATTGGAATTTATATGCAATGAAAAATTAAAGCAAAATGCATAGCTGAATTATCGGCTAGATGTGTACTTCTATATAACACAAAGCACCTCGAAAGGGTAACCCGTAGTGCTAGAAAGAACATATTAGGTCGTCCTCTTGAGTTGAGTCCACGGCCTCCACCTTCACACGCGGGAGTTGTACCAGCTCAACAATATCTACTGCCTGAACTTCCACCTTTTCTTGGTCCTTTACCTCTGATCAAGTAATATATTTGAAAATGCATACTTGCAACTCTCAGAAAGATAGGTAAGTCGAAACTGGCTCAATTACTGATCGGCATTTAATCAGGCACACATGATACAGCGTACATTTGAATGCTGCCAGCCAGTTTATCTCGGCAGTTGCTTGGGTTTATTGTTATTTTTTCAATGCTTGTTGCAAATTGTCACTCATTTGGTTTTTAGGTAGCAGCACTTGCAAGGGCTATGGATATGTTATCTATGCAATCAAGTAAGCACTTTGAGTTCTCACTGCTATCTCATTGTTCGAGAAATGGCATCGTGCCTCAACCTCGGCCTTCAGTCTTTGCTGCATACACTGTGTGTGTGTGTGTGTGTGTGTGTGTGTGTGTGTGCTGCGTGCTTGCATGCATGCGTGTGCATCTAACGGTTTTGATTGCCCATTCTGAGCTTTCAGTTGCATAGTCAGAGCTTACTGGGCTATCGAAGGCACAGTGACGGCTGTTGGCCAGTCGATGAAAGACCTTGATATTTCCTCTGCTTTAAAAATGGCACGTGTCACTTGTGTCTTATTTGTCGTGTAGTCAGATGTCCAATAGTATTGTTGCAGTCTGAGCCAAGAGCGGACATCGGATGGTCACTAAAAAAAGCTCTTGTTGGAGCTCTTGTTGGCAATATGCTAGCAACAGTGGAGTACATTCAAGCCATGTCCATGTGTACCATTTCAGTTTTGTTGTTTTGTGAGATGCTATATAGAAGTCTCTGTAGCAAAATCTCTGCTCAGCAGGTCATAGTAAGAGACATTTCATACCAGCTAAAATGACTTACAATACAAAGCACACGAAGTGGCCATTTATTCAAATGGCTAGTTGCTTGCAGTCACCACGGTGAGGTGCTGAAGATTTGAGGATTTTTGGCCCATTTTTAAAGCATGAACAGCTAGATGAAGCTGTTGCAGCTTTGTTGGTTTGGAGTGCTAAAATTAGTTCTGTATCTACTATGTATCTATGTATCTACTACACTATGTGTCAGAGCTTCTGGCAGATTCCACTCAGCTGGCGGATTCAGAGGCCTAGTGAAAACCCACTTGTTCTTGGCATCTTTTGCTTTGTCAATGAACAGTCCTTTGAATACTTTATTGTGCTGACTCGGTGCATGTTATCACTCTTAAAATCATTTTGGATATACAGTGGTGTCTTGATTTACGAGTTTAATTCGTTCCACGATGGAGCTCATAATAACTCAAATTACTCGTATGTCAAATCAGTTTTCCCCATTGAAATAAATAGAAATGCCATCAATCCGTTCGGGACCCCCCAAAAATTGCGATTTCTGTAGTTCCGTCGCAACCTAGTTGCAACTTTTTTGGATGTTTCTTTTGAATAGAGTCTGAAAGTTTCTCCCACATTTCCCAGCATTTCCTTGATCTCATTTGTTGAGATAGCCTCACCCGTGTCACCTATTTCCTACAAAACGTGTGGTAGCTCCTTTAGCTCCTCTGCTGTCAGTTCCTCGGAGTGCTCGATGAGCTCGTTGATATCATCCTCATCTATGTCCAGGCCCAGGGACTTGCCGAGGGATACAACCTCCACCGATCCTGCTTTGGGTTCGAGCCTTTCAAAGTCGGCTTCAGACACAACCTCAGGCCATAGCTTCTTCCACACAGGTGTAAAGGCCCTTTTTGTAACACCCTGCCAGGCCATATCGATAATTCTGAGCTATATCGCGATGTTAGTGGTCCTTTCAGAACTCCCGAGGGTGAGGTTTGTGCTCTCTTGTCACCTCAAAGCAGCAGCAGAACAGCTTTTTGAAATTAGAAATCACTTTCTGGTCTATGGGCTGCAGGATAAGGGTTGTGTTGGATGGAAGATTGAGAACTTTTATAAACTTGAACTCTTCGAGGTTACGTAGGCTAGTAGATGCATTTTCCAGGACGAGAAGGGCTTGCTAGGGGTAAGATTTTTTTGGAAATATTTTTAACGCCACGATCAAAGCCCAAATTCACCCAGTATACAAGGAACTGCCTGGTGGCCCACACTCTTGTTGGGTTTGCCCTCCACATAACCTGCAGTTTTTCTTTCAGATTCTTATGTGACTTTAAGGCTCCGGAGTTGTCCGAATGATAAACGAGCAGCAGCGTAATCTTGCTGTCGCCGCTCGCATTGGTACACAGTGATAGGTGTAGCCTATTCTTCATGGGTTTGTGGCCTGGCATCTTCTTCTCTACCGCTATATATCTCCTCCTTAGTATCTTCTTCCAGAAGAGTCTGTCTCACCACAGTTAAAGACTTGCTGGGCAGTGTATCATTCTGTTGCTATAATTCCAGCAAAAGGTTTTGAGGTAATCCTCAGCTACCTTTTTTTGAGGTAATCCCCTGCTGCCTTCATATCTGTGCTTGCTGCCTCACCATGCCTGACGATGGAGTTAATGCCGGTCCTCTTTTCAAAATTCTCGAACCATTTCCGACTAGCATTAAACAGCTCACCCGATGCCTCCTACGTTAAAGTGCCTGGGGTCTGCTACAGCAAATCAGTGTAAATAGCTCGTGCGTTCTTGCAGATTGTGGCGTCCGTCATTGTATCTCCTGCGAGCTGCTTTTCCATCAACCACACCATCAACAGCTTCTCCATATTTTCATGGATATATTTTGGCTATTTAGAAATTATTCTAGAACTCTTGGCTGACGTTACAGACTTTATTGACTCATTCTGCCTCAGTATGGTGCAGATCGTACTGTTTCACCAAGTCGACTACATGCCAAGTCGACTACATGCACACCTTGGTCATGTTCTTCGATAATTTATTTCTTTAAAATTCAATCCACATCATATGATCTTCTTTCTCAACACTGTCCTTTGCACTCACTTTCTTCGGATCCATGGCGGGAAAACCTAAGTTTTGCAAAGTCACCAAGCACAAATGCGAGCACAACACTGATAATTCCACTGCAAGCTAACCACTTAAAGTGAACGGTTGAGACGTGACATGCTGGGCAGGTAGTGGGGCGTTCACTGTGGCGTTTGCTGCACCAACTAGCAGCTGGGTATCCGAAGCTAGCTTGTAACCCGAATGTTAGCTCTCAACTCAAAGCAAAAAATTGGCCCAGAGACTGGTCTTATCTTATAAAACTTGTTAGTTGGAACGCTCAGTAAGTCAAGGTACCACTGTACAGGTGAACAGTCCAAAAATGCTGATGTCTTCCGGCCATCAACCATCTTCTTAACTGCATGTATATCAACGCCTTACCGAGTAATCCTTGCAGTTGTCTACCAAATATTTTTTTCAGTTTCTGTGTCAGCAAGAAAGATAGGATCAGAGAGTCTGCCCCCAATATAACAGCTCTGGAGTCCTCACACTCAATTTCTTACTTTATGGTAGGGTCCAACTTCAAGCTTGCACTAGTAATCCTATTTCGAAGTAAGCCTTCTAGTCCAAGAAGGTTACTATCCATTTAGACCCCATGCCTTATGTTCTCTATCTGACATTGGTAGACTTTCTGCTGGAATGCATAACTAACGTAATAATTATGTCCCTAACCTCGTCTACTGTCCCTGAATACTTCAAAAAGGCTGTTGTTAGACTATTCATTAAGAAGAAGACATCAGACCAGGGGAACTTAAGCAGCTTCCACACAGTCTTTCTTGGCTGTTCCAATCGAAGACACTATGACGAGCTGTGTTGAACTAGCTAAACTCTTAATACAAAACTTCAAATCTAGCAAATTTTAGTGAGGTTTTTAGAACTACCGGTAATCACTCTGCACCGCCAGCACTGTTGCAAGTGAATGATGACCGTCCCAGGAACGCTGACCTACATAGTCTCTCACCTGCTAGATCTCACAGCAGTATTTGATACCATTGATCACCGAGACTTTTGAGCACATATAAGCTATCCTGTGCATCACTGCCGCTGCACTTTAGTGGCTGTATATCTATCTGTACAAGATCTCAAAGCATCGATGTCAATGGGCAACAGTCATCCGAGGAGCCTATAAAGTATGGGGTACCATAGGGATCTGTACTTAGTCTAATTCCCTCTTGCAGATGTAATCTTCCAGCACAATCCAGGCTTTTTATTTTTGTGATGATAACAAAGAGCTGTACTTATGCTTTGGTCCCTCCATACCTTCCAGCACGTCGAACTCTCTTAGCACCCTTGCAGCATGTATTGCTGGCATTTGCACTTAAATAGCAGAGGGCGTTCTCAAATTGAATGATGATAAAACAGCTTAATAGCTATGGGAAAACTCGGCTTTACTCAGAAATTGAAGAACCTAACCGTCACAATTAGCTCGGCGAGCATTATAGCCTGTAGCCTCAGCAGGAAATCTGAGTGTCTTGCTCAAAATTGACCTTGCAGTCGATGACAACATCTATGCTATGGTCTAGTCTGCCTGTTTTCAGCTACATGCACTCAAAAAATTTGGACCGACTTTAATATGAATATCAGCACCAGGCTGTTCCATGCATCCGCGATATGCTGTCAGGACTGCTGTATGTCTCTACTCGGAGGACTTTTTGCCTGCGCTATAAGATGCTTAAAGTTGATGCTAAACTGCACAGCTAGGCTTGTTTGTTGTGAACGTCACAGCTGCCACATTACACCACTTCTTATCGAACTGCACTGACTACTTATCAAGCAACATCGATTTTTAAGGCTCTGTCACTCACTATTAGGCCTGGTCTATCGATCGGAAATCCTACTAATCCGGCTTTACAGCATATTGACTGCTCTTCTGGCTCGTCGTTTAGCTGTGCCCCTAACCAACCTCAAGTCCTTTGGAGACCAAGCCATCAACTGTATGCTTCCAGAACACAGTGCTCACCTGACTGACCCACGGCACCCTGTGACATCGCCACATTTAAAAGAGAAACGAAAAGACCCACGGCACCCTGTGACATCGCCACATTTAAAAGAGAAACTAAAAGTCCACCTGCCCCTCCTAGTATTTGCTCCGTCAGTGTGGATTGTCGGTTGTGTGCTTAGGCAAGCTAACACTTTAGATGTGATCATTGCCATTTGATATGCTTCGTTTTCTGGTATGTGAGGTCCGTAGAGAGAGGTTTATAATAATAGTAATAATAATAATACACTTGATTAAGCGCCATTAATAATAATAGTAATAATAATAATACACTTGATTAAGCGCCCTCAGAGAACTCAAATCTTTTTCTAGGTGCTTTACATTTGCTGCAAAGGAAAGTTCTCCTAGGGTGCTGTACAAGTATCTTATTGTTATTACTACCATTATTAACAATTAATTGCTGAGTTGTCTTTACAGAATATTTAAAGTGCCTAAAAGAGATTAGGTTCTCCTAGGACATCATGCTAACACATTATTGTGACTGTTATCATAAGCATATATTTCTCCTTTCAAAACAGTCGAATTGTTCTGAGTTAGCCTATGCTCGGCGTTCAAATTAATTTTCATTTTTAGTGGGTTATTGCATTAACATTAAGTTTACTGCTGCTGAACCTTGCTCATCCGTGTTCAATTGCACATTTTCTCCATCCTTATCTTACTCATCTTTCTTGGTTTCTGACACTTAATCTCTTTCCTTGCTTCCTCCTGTAGCTTGCAAATGACTCGCTGCTGCTGGAGTTAGAGGTTATTCATCTGACCTCTAGAAATGAGTCACACTGATTGTCTCAGAGGCTTTGAGTAAAACAGAAATAGTTACTCCCGTGATCAGGCACAAGTGGTAGTTTATTTCCTGCCATAAAATCTGTGTTATTCTTTGCAGTCTCACCTTATAAATTGCCACAATTTGCCTATGACCTGCAAGATGCCATTCACTACATTTTTATGTTGTAGGGATGATGCTTCGAAAGCAGTGCAGGAGATAAAAAGCATTGGTGGTCGAAAAGTATTTTTGAAATTTGCACGACGGAAGTTTTTGGGTAATGCAGCAAGCAACAAAAAACCCGTGGGTGGTCGCAAGGAAGATACGACTGATGCTGACACTGAGGTTATTGAGTCTACAATAAAGCCAACAGGTGGTAATATGACGTCACTCACACCTGCAGCTAATGGCTGTACATGCATTCAACCATGTGTGAATGCCTATGCAGCTGACCTCGGGTTGGTGGGAAGTTATTCTCACCTGCACGGTCAAGTAGTGGATGGGATCTACGGTGACCGACCTCAGCAGGTGTAATGGCTGCAGCTAGGAACCCAACTTGCAATTTCAAAAGTGCACTTGTGTTCTAGTATTGCCCAGGGATTCTACTGGAGCATGTGAATGGTTGCTAAAAGCCAATGTTTTAAGCACCGTTTTGAGAGTAGAAGACTTAGAGTCTCGATAGCTTATTGGTAGAGGATAGATAACTCGAAAAACCAAGTTATGGGACCGGCCATACTTGAAGTTAACATTTACTTTCTTTGTCCTATGACAGTTGGCCTTCGATCATACTATACTTTAAATTAAGTCACTTTCGGCTGCATAATTTTTTGGCAGGCTGCAATTGCTTGTCCCCAGCCTATTGCACACACACACACATATACGTGTATATATATATATACACACATATATATATATATGTATAGGTATATATATACATATATATATATATATGTATATACCTATAGGTATATAGGTATACACACACACACACATACACACATACACACACACACACACACACACACACACACACACACACACACACACACACACACACACACACACACACACACACACACACATATATATATATATATATATATATATATATATATGCACACCAGCGCCAATTAATTTAAAGTATATTATGATTATCGATTGCAAAACTATTGGCAACTCCTTAATGATGAGTAGTAGGCATTCAACCATTAAAAATGAGATCGAATGCCCCAATTAACACAATACCTTTCTCTTAGGCATTTTCATTAAACCAGTGTGTACAACAACAAAATAGTGAGACCTGTCTTCAAGTCTTACAGTTCATTAAAAAGGGCAGATTATTCATTTTACAGCACCTAGAAGATAGCTGCCCTTTTTTGGAGGTACTTGGACTTGCGCAGACAGTAGGATTAAAACAGCCGTTTCACCGGCTATGCTCATTGCCCATCCTCACGTTATCGACAATTGGCATGCTTAAGACTATCTAGTTGACTTCCTTGGAGGGGCCAAATGTGAGGTTTATGCTTAAAAGGACTTAGCAATATTGAAATTCCTTATGCAACTGTGAATTAGTGAGATACGGGTGAGGTACAACCCGAGGAAAGCTGCTACGACCGGTATTATCGATAAGGCAAATCGACCCCGCTGCCCTCACTTTATTGCTCCACAAAAGTCTGCTGGCAGCTACTGGGAAGCTAGTTGGCTGGGACACGATTATGGGTCGAGTAGATAAACTGTGTTTGCTCGGAAATGCGAAAAAGTAGCCACTTCTGTTCTTCAAGCATGAAGCCAGAGCAACCAGGACTCATGCAGGCTAGAGCAAAATTGAATAGGGTGATGATATTGAGTTTGCCATATTTTGGTAACTGAAATTGTTTGCTGTTGTCTGTCGTTTCTTTAATGAAGGTTTCACTGATGTTTGCCTTCAGAGGACGGCAAACTTAGGCAGTAAAAAGGTCACGGATTGGGGCTGCTCCTGTAGCAGGTACCTGCCATCATGACGGAAGACGTTTATTTAGAAGTGCATCACAACGTTTCAGTACCTGCAATTAGCCTGTGTAGAGACTTTTTTCTCAACAGGACAATTAGCCTAAGCATGCGGCTAAATATGTTTATAATTTTTTCCTCGCACTGTTAGATTTAGTTCAGGGCCATACTGTTAATGGAAGAGCCTAGTCGATCTTCAGACCTGACTCTCATTGAGTGTACCTGGGGTGAATTGGATGAGAGCTCAGGAGGTCGTATTACGTGAAAGAATTGTTCTTCTCATTTGCAGGACGTTTTCAGAACGATGAGGCCAGATGTATGCGAATGCCTAGTTCACTCTGTGCCCAAGCAGCTGTGACATTTTATTGCTTATGTGGCATAACTTCATTTAGCGCTGCAAAAATATTAGTGGAACTGAAACTTTGCTTACATTTAACAGAAGCTTATTTTATATTCTTCGCATGGTTACAGGTTGCAGTAATGTTTTTATACCGGAACTTTTTGACCCGGCAGGTATATTAGGCAGCCTCACCGATACTTTTGGACTCGAGTGTTTGTACACACACACAAACACACACACACACACACACACACACACACACACACACACACACACACTCACACAAAATGTATGTACATAAGTATATACATACATAGGCATATGTTGTATAGTGTATCTAGATGAAGAGAGATCGAGTTCTTGTTTGCAGATTCTTTTATTCGTATTGTATTTTCTTCAGTCAAAGCAAAGGCTGAATCTGCAGCTGCCACACCGACTGAACCAGGTGCTCATGCAGTGGTTGGAAAGCATGCCAAGCTAATTGTGAGGAATTTATCGTTTAAGGTATGTTTATGTCATGTCTGTTCACGAGTTCTAGTTTGATCCATTTTAGGCTGCTATTCATGCTTAATGCAGCAGTCGCTGTTCGGTAGCAGAGGTTGCTTACATGTTTTATATTGCCTAACGACTGTTGCTGTTCTATGCTTGCCTATGCTGCACTTTTAATTAACAAATCAATATTGGTTCTGTTTAATTTAGTGTGATGAAAGCAAGCTGCAAAAGCTTTTCTCGACATATGGTCCTGTTTGTGAGGTTACAATACCGAAGAAAAATGGTGAGGAGTAGCTATTGGCATGCCTCAGGCCTAGCCGTTGTGACTCAACTCGGCAGATAGTTCAAGCTGCATGCAGCAGTAGGTTGCCGCCACTGCTGTGAGTGTTTGGCACAGCTGCTAGCTCTGTAGACTTGGTCCACGTTCATTTGATCACATGCTCTGTGAATCGCTTTGTTTGCCATTTTGAATCCCGTGATTACGCATCACGTTCGGCGACCTTTGTTTCTTTGCAGTACTGACTGGTGTCATGTACAAGCTATCTTAAGTAGCGATTGTGGTTTTCAAAATTTTGTCATTTAGATGGAAAAATGAAAGGATTTGCTTTCATCAAATTCAAGCACAAGCTTCACGCAAGCAAAGCACTTGCGGATTTGAATGCGAAGGAGATTCTTGGTATGTTGCTGCTTCTTGAATTTGCACCCATACTTGGATCAGGTGATGTGTACAGCATCATAAAATTTTGCAACACCGCATCGGCAGTTATGAAGAGCCCACCCACCGAGGCAGCCCATGGATATTGGACTAGGCACTTACATAAAGTAGCAGCGGCTAGTTGAGCCTCGTGCAAGGCCACCTGTCACGGACGCACTAGTGTTTAAAGACTTGTCTAAAAGCAGCACGACCTTTTGGGGGATGTGGTTGCAGTATCATGCAAGGCCTGGTATTCCAATTCGCACATGTTAGGGCTCGGACATACTAATTTTAGCAGCACACGAGGTACATGCAGCACACGAGGTACGTGCAGCACACGAGTTTGAATACAGTGTGTGAAGACCAAGTCGTGTGGACTACAATGACAATGCACCTGCAAAGAGTCAGTGCCTTTTCAGAATGCAAAAGCAGTGGCATTTAAAGTTATCTGAGGGGCTGCCGGGTCTAGCGTGTAGTTTGCACATGAGCAGAAAGCAATAGCGGTTTCATTTAGTTCTAGTTTGTGGGGCTGCATGAGCACGAAGTGCATTTATTAGCTCCGTGCAGGCTGCGTCCTTTGCAGAGACCTCTAATCCTCCTTTAGACTGCAGTTGAATGATCAACTAAGTCACATGCGCATGTAGCGACCTTCTGCTCTGCTTTCCGGGACCATCTCTGGAATTCTCTGCACTTTCTTCACGGGGGGGGGGGCTTCCCTGCCATGTGAGCAGGGTCCATACATGCATTGGTGCGACTGTGAGGTCAGGCGAAGCTGCTGAAGCAAGCTCGTGCTTTATCATCGCTCTGACCACGATGAGCTCTTCAGGTGCTGGTCCAGACATGCGTATTTCAGCCGGCCCAGTAGTAAGTGTTGTGACATCTTTGTTAGCCTACAGGGAATTCCCTGACGCTAGGCTGGGGGGGGGGGGCTCTTTTACGTGAATTGAATAGTTGTGCATACTGAGTGATGTCTCTGAGTCTGTCTTCAGCAGACAGTTCCTGCAACGTGCTTGCGATATTCTAGCATCTCGGAGTGCTTGTAGGCCGGCCAGTGGCTGTTGACTGGGCAGTGGGCAGGGATACCTACCTTCAAGCTGTTGGTGGCAATCGAGATTCGGCTTCTGCAATGAACTCGGCTGCTGGTATTACCACTCCGTCTGAGAACGTCACCGTTAACAGCAAGTTGCCCACTGTAAAATCTGCAAATGGTGAAGGTCAGTACCATGGATGCACAGCCAAATCTGGTTTGCTGGCACGGGTTACACAATTAGTTGGCACTGATCTTAAAGCTACCTGGTTTGTGTTGCTGTTTAATTCGACGGCTCCCATGAGTAAACGATGTGGCTAATTTCTTGTTTGAGGCTGTGTACCAAGCATGTTTAATTCGAATTTCATTGCTGTTCATTGCAGACGTGTTTTGCATGGCCATCTAATCACTATCTGCGAATGAGCACGTGTTAACTATGCATGCTATGCTTTTGTTTGGACATCTGCTGATGTATTTTCATGTCGATATCCTTGTTTAGTCGATTACTGTACACATGCACGAGGTATAGCCAGCACTTAAGCTTATACATTAGCTGGTTCTCACGGTTAGGTTTACTGTATGTCAATGCTGCAGCTGGTAGTTACTGACTTTTATCATTTAACAGTATCACCTTTGAAGCACAATAAAGACCTCTTAAGCCGTTCTTACACCTACAGGTGTCCTGAAGTGAGTAACACTTAGTGTGCATGTACAAAATGCTTAGGAACTTGAGGAAAGGCAGGAGCATGAGAGAGTGGTGAGATGGGAGGGGGAGGAGGCATGTAAGACTGGAAGGAAGCAAAAGAAATGACTGCCTCATTGAGGGTGCTCTAGTGAATTTGTGTGTGTGTGTGTGTGTGTGTGTGTGCACGCGCACACACGTAAAACAAAGACAAGGCCTAAATTTGACCTTGCTAAAGGCAGCTAGTCATTTGAAGGCTGAAAGGGCATGTTGGGTGACCAAGCAGCGCAATTCATTCCTTAAGGTCGGTCCAAGAGGACCCATTGAACCCCCTTCACTACGTACGTTCGTGCTATTGTGTGTGTTCGAGCACGTGCATGCATGTATATATGTGTTTAGGTAATACCTTATGGTAAGTGAAAAATGCAAACAGTTTCAATACCAATGTCTAGGGCACATGATTATTGATGTTGTGCAGTTTTTAGTAGATGTCTTGGTTAATCGAATCACATGTGTAGCAAATTCAATAATGAGTTTTCTCTTTGTGCCCTCATGTAATGCAGTGCATGCGATGGTAGCATGACTGCACACACTCATAGTCCTTGACCCTGTGCATGTCACCCATAACCATGTTATTCATGTTGTTTATCAAGCACGATACCACACGATAGCATGATACCACATTCGATCGTGTTTCCTTTGCAGCTAATGTAAAGCACTTAGAAAGAGATTGAGTTCTCTGAGGGTGCTTCATGAAGTGAATTATTATTATTATTATTATTATTGATAATCTAGCATGTTGCTGATGCTAGACATGGTGCACCAATTTAGTTTTACACTTAGGGCATGAGGCATGCACTTATTTCTTTTTACAGTACCAGCAAAGCCTCGGTCAACCGGAACTTCCGAGAGCATTGAAAAAGAGCCATTTTCTTCAAAGAGCAATGCAAGCAATAAGAAAGCCTCCAAACCATGCAGTGCCAAGGAGAATGAACCAGAAAGTAGTGACGAAGGTGAGAAAGATAGTGAATCCGAAGAAAGTGAACAAGATGCAGAGAAAGCCAAGAAGGAAGAGGAGGAGGAAGAAGAAGAAGAGGGGGAGGAGGAGGAAGAAGAGGAGGGGGAGGAGGAGGAAGAAGAGGAGGAGGAAGAGGAACAGGAGGAGGAAGAAGAGGAGGAGGAAGAGGAACAGGAGGAGGAAGAGGAGGAAACCGAAGGAGAAGACGACGACAGAGACGACGACAGCCACACTAGTGTAACTCGTCCGCTCGGCAAGCAGAACATAGAAAGGAATAAAGACGGGGGTGCTAGATCGAGCTCTGACGTAGGCCAAGGCCGGACGGTTTTCATAAGGTAATACATGACATTTTTTTTTCTTTCTCCGGCCTCTATGGGTTTGCCGTTGGTGCTGCCGATTTTTATCCTTTCATTGTCTTGCAGGAACCTCTCATTTTTAAGCGCGGAGGATGGTGTCAAAGAGTTGTTCGAACAGTTTGGTGATGTCAACTATGCGAAAGTGGTCTATGATGCAGCCACTGGCAGACCTAAAGGTATGTAAAGTGGGCATGTCTTGGTGTGCGAGTGTGACTGCTCTATAGCACCTGGTTTGTCTCTTGAGGAGCCGGAGCTGTAAGTAATCGTTATGCAGATGCTACGTCTGAACGAATGAAACGTCTTTCTCACTGGCGAGAGCCTTGTACGTCCGGCAATTTCACAACCTGTTCGAAAAAGCTCACCCGACGTTGATCGGCTGCATACATTCGTACTATTGGCACTGCTCATGTTAGCATACCCCCTTATTCATTTGCACTTTTTAATTCCTTTTTTTGCTGCAGGTATGGCCTTTGTGCAGTTCAAGAACAAAGCTGGTGCTGAAAAGTGCCTTGCTGCTGCTGCTCCTGGCAGCGATGCTGAGGTGAGAAAGCTGCTGTTGATGCAAGTTGTCTAGTTTTTGAGTGTTTCTCGATGATCATGTCCTATTTTGAGGGCAACTGGAGATTACCTGCATTAATGCTGTGTCACAGCTTTTGGTCTAGATGTTGTATTGGCAGCTTGTCAGACGTGCAGTGCCAGTACATCTGAGAGATAAACGCTCTGGTTATTGTTCTGACATGTCCTATTTGTCAGCAACTGAGCGGCGTTGGCACGAGGCCATTTCAAAGTGTGCACGAGCGACTGCCTCTTCAGAGTGCTGACTAGCCAATCGTCTGTGTGCTACAAACATAGGCTCATTTGCTTGCAAAGTGGGTGTTGCTTCCACATGCATTTCAATCGTGTTCTGTGTAACATGACACCAAGCAAAGCAGCATGGTGATGGTTTACGAACTCATGAAGAGTACCGACCATGACTGAAGATGAATGATGATTTATTTTTAAAACATTGGTTAGCCTGATTGGTAAGTCTACCAGTCTTGGTAACGGTCATGCTGAAATCCGGCTACTGATTGGAGCCGAGGTCTTGGAATAGCTGCATCCTGTTATCCCATATAAATTATAGATCGGCTGATTCAAAAGCCTTGTTTATGTAACTGCAGAAGAGATTTAGCGACAGGTCAATAAAGTATTTCGTGCTGAAGGTCTCGAGCCCACGTCGTGGGTCGTGAAGGGCAGGCATCCAACTGCATATCTAATATCCCCTGGACTACGGGCCAGTGCCTCGTAGGCATCGACTCTTGTCTCAGACTTTAGTAGCCCTTGTTTTATGTTTCAGTAGATCTACTTAGCAATGAAGACAATGTGAGATTTTCGTGCCACTGTATTATGCTCTGAAGTCAGAACCGAAGCACCTTTCCATGCAAGTGGCCAATGCAACTTACGTGTTTATCTGTGCAGCTAACCCGAATTAGTGATTATTCGTAAGAAAGTAAGTGGCAGCTGCAGCCACGGTAGTCAAGCAATAATTATGGCAGGCAACATCTGGAGCTAAAGTTAATTATCGCTTCGTCAAGATATTGTGACTAGGCTCAGTCTAGGACCACAAACATACCACATACTCAATAGTTGCCTTGTTGTTACTCACGCCTTAAGTAGTTAGCAAAGCATTTGTTTTCTGAGGCAGTACAGGCAGGCGGCTGACATAGTTATCAATAGGCATGCACTAAGCTGGCTGTTCAATCAAAGGCGTGCTTATATCTCGTAGCTATCAAATGTTCGGCAGAAGCTTAGTCCCTTGCCCTCATCGGGCAAAGTAGGCAATATACCCCCCCCCCGAAGCTTCGTTGACCCAGCCATGTTCAATCACTGCTGCTCAAGGTGACTACCAGACTGCGCCGAACCGTCCAGGTGATGCAGACTGGTCGGACCTGGTTCTGGTGTGGGGACAGCATCACTGTTGATGGCCTTAGTCTGAGAAATGCCGATTGATAATTTATCTTACCCACTCTAATCTCGAAATGCATTTTGCTTTGTTTTAAGCCTCTTCATATTTCCGTTCGATGCCTGCTTCTTTTTAAGTTTACGTAGAACCAACTGCGTTTAGGTAAAAGAATGGGAAATCTGCTTTTCCTTCGTGGAAGAACCGGTATAAGGCAACTAGTAGTTAAGCTGTTATGCTATTGGCTGCTCAACTGGTGTCACGGGAATCAAGGTGTGAAACACTTGGCAGTGAAATTGGCCATTTTAATTTTTTTGGGTAGAGGTACCACAGTCTTTTTGGAAGTGCAGCTTTTAGACCCATGCCACACGACACCCATGGCTTTTAGACCGTGGCAGCTCTGATAAGGCCACACTGCCGAGGTCTGCCACTTATGTCTGACTGCAGTGCCAGCTCTCTGCTGTCCTTTTAGAATAGCCATACAGTTAAGTAGAAAATAGGTAGCAGCTGATTTAGCATCCTCATTACTTCGAGGGCCAAAGTGCCTCAGCGACTTTCACCATGCTTGCAGCAGGCAATAAATAATTGCCTGTTGAAGGACTCCAACCAACGACCTGCATCCGAAGTGCAAGCACCTCTGGGCTGGCTTAGTGGTTGTGACACAATTGTATTGATGCCTCTCTTCTCTGTGTGACTAAAGACATCCTAAATGGCAATTACATTGCGAATGTCACTGCCTTGCTCCTGCTCGACGTGTCGGCAGTTTTCGATGTCTTCACTCTCAAGATTCATGCAGGGGGACTGAGAGTTGCTGTTGGTCTGGCCGATGAAGCTCTGGTGTGCTTTACTAATACTAATTTTAATAGTAATAATTATAAGACACATTTTTATAGCACCCTTAGGTAACCAAATGTCTTTTTAGGCACTATACTTATGTTGGAAATAGGATTTTGTCAATTGTTGAGTTATAACCAGCACAATTTCTGCACGCATTAGCTCTTAAGGGATAATTATCTCTAGCAGAGGAAATGCTCTTAGAAACAAGTGGGTTTTAGCTTCCTTTTTAAGTGTCAAGTCAGGGTATGTCGTGATCTCACTTGGTAATGAATTGTCATATCGTATTGAGAGATATTGGAGAATTAGTTGAGAGGCCTTTCCCTGATCAGCATAGTCCCAAGGGTCTTTGTAAAATCAAAACAGCAATTTGTGTGCACTGGTTAGCTCTGTATGCAGATTTGAACCAACCAGTCGTATGAAACCGTAAAGATGCAGCTGGAGCTACTAATGTTATACTCTTAGTTGAGTGTCCCCCCCCCGAATCAGTTCAACTACCACTAACCATTCGATCATTCTTCCTTTGCAGCAAATGTATATTGCCTACAAAGAGACTGAGTTCTCCGAGGGGCTATGTTAAATGTATTATTATTATTAGCTGATTATTCGTTCTAGGCGCTCACCTTGGATGGTCGCGTACTGTCAGTAACCCTAGCAGTCAGCAGAGACGAAGCTCGTGGCCTCGTGCAGAAAGACAAGAAGAGCGGTAAAGAAGGAAAGGACAACAGGAACCTGGTGCTCGTGCGAGAGGGCAGTGAGTATCCTGCTTCTTTTTATTCGGGAGTGCAGACTATTGCCAGTCGTGTTCACGGTAGTTTCCCGGTTACGGATGCTAGCAAAGCACATTTGGCAAAAAGATTTTGTGCAGTTGATGTTGCTGCCGTGGCAATTGACTGGGTACACACGAGGTATTCACGTTTTTATTTTTCCATATGCTGTTATTATGTGCTTTCATTTCTATGTAGACGACTCTCAGCTGTTACTGTGCTTTGATCCTTCCCTGCCTTCCAGCTAGTCCAACTCCCTAAACTCCCTTGCTAAATGTATTGCTGACATTTGCGCTGGGGTGGCAATTTTTTCTCCGATTGAATAATGATAAAAATCAGCGTACTAGCTATATAGGCACACTTAGTGTTACTTAGCAATCAGGAAACGTATTCCTCAAACTGGACTCCACCAGCATATCTCCTATAGCACCTTTGCAAAGTCGGGGTATCCTATTATAAAGTGACCTTTCACTAGACGACCACATCAGCTCCACAGTCAAGTCTGCCTACTTTTAACTTCATAGCATTGCAAAAAGTTTGGGCATGCTTAGACAGGGATTCCATATCCAAGTTGATCCATGCATTTGTGATACCGTCTCGACTTCTGGAACACACTACTTGCAAGTTTTTCTGCCTGTGCAACAAAGCGCTTACAGTTGCTTCATGACTCAGTAGCTAGGCTTGTCTGTCATGAACATAGCCCACATTACACCACTTCTCACCGACCTCTACGGCTCCCCATCAACCAGCCTAATGTCTTAAAGCTTTGTCACTCACCTGTAAGTTCCCTCATTCTGTTGCTTCAGCCTACTTATCAGAACTGCTTCCCAGTCGGGCTAGGCAATCGAAGAACCTGCTCGTCTGACTCAAGTCGTTTAGCTATCCTTCTAGCCATCCTCAAATCATTTGGAGAGATTTAGTTCTGTTAGGTTGCTCTCCACATCTATTAGTGTAATAATAATGATAATAATAATTGTTTGGTCTAGCGGTTAAAGTGCTCGCCACGACCAAGGTCTGACTGAGGTCGTGGGCTCGAGCCCCGAGGCACATGTGAAGCGCCTGAATAGAGATTAAGTTCTCTTGGGGCGCTATATAAATGAATTATACATACATATTTTTGTTATTCGCAAAGTTCAAGATTGCCGGTCGCATGATGTACGAGCTATGTAAAGAATCCGTGCCGATGACTGAGTAAATTGCACTGCTATTTGCCCAGGTCGAGCAAAGCCTTTGTCTCTATGCCATGAGAAGTTACTGGCTATAGCAAGTACACGCAATTCAATGTTAGCTCGAGGGAACAGATAGGGTTTACTGTGAATACATGCAAACTCGTGACCGACCTTATTTGTGTACTAGCCGATGCACGACATTCATATGCTCTATAAAGGAAAATGTGTGGCAGGCAGACCCTGCAATGCCTTCAGCTGAACGCTCAGGGCTCTGAGTTTTATTTCAGTGATCCGACCTGGTACAAAAGCTGCTGAAGGGTTGTCAGAAGCCGACCTACGTAAGCGATCTAAGGTACTTGCAGGCAGGTTTTGCAGTCGTTTTGCTTGTGGATATTGAAGTTTTTTCGATTGCCAGCCAACATGTTTTTTGTTGTTGCTCAGTTCGTGGTGGAACTGATGCTGCTGGTAGAATTAGTGAACTCTGCACAGACTCTGTTGTGCCTGCTTAGCTCTTTTGAGCCTGAGTTTTTTCAAAACAAGCGCCAGTGATTGCCAATCTGCCTATGGGAATGTGCAGTGTCAGACACATGTATATGTAGGCCTTCAGGATGTGTACAAAAGGGAGATTCATGTGGCCTTCCGAGGCCGTGCATCAGTGCCCGAACGGCTGCTACATGGCTATCTCTCACCTTCCATAACATACACAACTAACGAATCCTTAGTAGGGAAAGAAGTGCTATCAAGACTGAGGATATAAACTTTAGGGTGCCCATGATGGTCTGAATGAACAGTCAAGATTCTGTCTCACTACGGCAGTAAATAAAGTGACAGTGGCTCTAATGAGGGTGCGATACAAAATCCACAATGGTTAAGAGCTTGCCCTGCTGAGAGAGAGAGAGAGAGAGAGAGAGAGAGAGAGAGAGAGAGAGAGAGAGAGAGAGAGAGAGAGAGAGAGAAGAGAGGGAGTGAGAGTGTGGGAGATGACAGTACGAGAGAAGTCAAGACAGATTCTACCTCGACGACTGGACCCAGCCTTTCCCTGGAGGTGTGACTGACCAAGATGATTTGGCTAGCCGTTACTCCCTTCTATACGGTATGGCACACGAGCGGCTGTTGGCGCTAACGCTTTGGGGAAGGGTCGGTCAGGCGTGCTTGGGTAGCTAACCAGAGCAGCAAGCCTGCTGCCAATGAGAAGCTAGGGCAATAGAAGACACTTCCCCTCCCCCTTCCTCCCCCTCCCCGTCACCTGTCTGTGAGCCGGCAGCTCAGTGGTAGGGAAAAGACTGCGAGTTGCTGCCCCAATTAAGGTTCTTTTAGAAGATTCAGCAATCAAGCCTCTGAGTGGCTTGATTGCTGTTTGGCTTTAATTGGCAAATTAAGGTTTAGCACTTACCGGAATCCTATTTGCCGGCAGCTTAAAGAATGTGCATGTTGAGTGTTTCGATGCCATTGACTGAGATGCCCCTGCCTGGATATTTGTTGGCAGCCGTCTGCTTGAAGGCCCGCGGTGCGACATGCAATTTGCGTTGTTGTAGCTGGAGTCTGCCAAGAGACAGAAACTAAAGAATCCGAATATGTTCGTGTCCACGACTAGACTGAGTGTCCACAACATCCCTGTCAATATCAGCGATAAGGAGCTGAGGCAGATCTTCCTAAAGCACGCTGGAAGTCCGGAGGCCAGGATTAAAGAGGTTCGCTCTGCCCAGCATGCCTTCGGCTCGGCTTTCTGCCGTGCTTGCTTACCCTCTGGCCGTTGCCACCAGGCTGGTCTTTCCCCGCCGCGAGCCGTCAGCGCTGATCGGACGGCTAGTGGCTGTGGCCAATAGAAAACAGGAGGGAAGCGAGAGCAAAGCTGTGAGCCCGGGAGCACCGCCAGGTGCGCTCCCTCGCATGTGCTTTCGAGAGTGCACGTTCGTGCTTCTGCCTGCAAATCTGCCTTCGTATGTGCATGTCTTGCTTGGCAGAGGCGACTTGACGGTGACTTATGGCGAGGACTTCGACTCCCAGACTCTGTTCCTTATTTTCCTTGCAATGGTGTAGTTTTCTGGACCACGATCTGCTGTCTGTGTGCCGACGCGAGCGCTAACTGCTGCGCTGCTGCTTCGATTTGTGTCGAGCCATTTCTCGTTGCATCTTCGTCCGGGTTGCTTTAGTGTCGAATTATGAGAGACCTGAGCAACGTCAACAGTCAAGGGGTTGCCAAGTCGCGAGGCTATGCTTTTGTGGAGTTCGCGCAGCACGAGCATGCCGTGCATGCGCTACGTCAAGTGAACAACAGCTCGGAAATCTTCGGGCCAACGAGGGTACGTGCTACCTATCTGTCTCTTGTCTGTTTCTATCGTAATCTATGCTTAGCCCGCGGAGCTGCCGTGCTCTTCAATTTATATATAATATATAACTCATCTGTATAGAACCCCAAGATAACTTAATCTCTATTTAGGCGCTTAGCATGTGCCTCGGGGCTCGAGCCCACGATCTCTGCCAGACCTTGGTCGGGGTGAGCACCTTAACTTCTGGACCAAACCAGCTCGGCTTCAAAGCCGTAAAAATTGATTGGCTTATAAGAGAGACCTTCTGGAACGACGCAGAGCAGCAGAAGTCTTTATTATTTGTCGCCTTTGACGACTGGCATGAAGTTGAATTAACACCAATGTTAAGAGCGAGTAGCCCTCCTTAGCTAACTTGTTGGCGAATCGGTCCTGTTTGCTAAGGTTTCAGGCTCGCGCTCGGTTGGAGGCAGACATTTTTGCTCTTTGCCCCCCCCCCCCGTCTGGTGCATTGTACTTTTTCAAATTAGATGCTTAGCTCTGTTGCCAGAGTGCTGCTATCGATTTGTTTGGATGCAATACGTCATCTGGCGATGTTTCTGAAACTACATTGCAGTTTGGTACTTTAGTCGTAGCATGTGCCCAAAAGTGGTCTGACTGCATGGCCTGTAACGACCGAGGTTAAGGCGAATGAGTGCCTGCATAGAGATCAAGTTCTATTAGGACGATACACAAGTGAGCTGTATGATACGGCCTGGCAGGTTTCGGCATTGCTTTGCGATAGGATTTTTCGCATAATCCAAGAACGTCTTTCAGTATAAAGACTCTGACATGTGTGTCAGCCACTAAGTGCATAACAGAAAAAACATCAGCAAAATTAATTTACAGACAACAAAGAGTACGTTTTTGTCAAAAGTCACACATGATCTTGTTGTTGTGCTTGTGCTGAAGCCTGGTACGAAACATCCTGTGTCCATTCAAATGGGTTCTTGATCGAACTTTTTCATTCCTCGTGCTTCATGGATCTTCATCTCCAAAAGAAGTTGGATGGCAAAGTTGCTATGATTGGAATACCAGCAGATTACTCACTGAGTATATTTAGGAAGGCCTCCTGGGCCACCCTGTTCTGGTGCAGGCTGCATTCCAAAAGGTTTATTTGTGAAAAAGGCAGGCTCACAAGAACACGTCTCATCGTGTTTGAAATCTTATATCCTTACCCGTATTCCATTTTAGTATAAACTGGTTTAGCCTGGTCTCGAGCACGGTTGAAGGCAGATCGTATTTGTGTGTGATCAAGGCATAAGGAAATGCTTTTAAGTTGGCTAGCCCACTACCAATTTACAAAAGAAGTTTAGCGATGTGATTGTGACTTTTTTTGGCACTCAATAAACCAGGTCTATAGCGGGTTATTAGTTTGTGCTTCTTCAGCTCATGGTGCTGGACTAGAGGTTTTTGATGTGTTCAGTTCGTTAGCCCTTGATCATGCTGCTGTAGAAATACCATGCTGTTTGCTTATCACCGTCCTTACTGGTAGGCTGGTATAAGTAAGTGCACGTTGACAGAAGCCTTATTTTGATTTTTTATTTTAATTTTAGAGACCCATCGTCGAGTTCTCGATAGAGAATAAGGCAGTTTTAGAGCTCAAGCAAAAGCGTCAAGAACGGGATAAGGTCTGTTTGAACAACACTTAGCTGCTTGCGCAGAGTGTCACCGCAGTGTGCTGCATAGTCATCATCTTCTATGCTGCGTTGCCTTTTGTGGAATTGCATGCAAGACAGCACCCGTCTTCCGACTGGACTAATTTTTATTCACCTGAAGAGCCTACTTATTCATCATATGACTGTATGACTAATCACGCCGCTCACCTTGTGGCAAACAGTGGCGCTGTGTACTACAATGTGTTTGTAATGGCATGCACACTCTGGCTGGCACACGTGCGTTGATTCTGGGAGTGATCGGTGTCTGTTAACATCGTGCCACCTCCCTCAATGCTTGCTACCCCAAAAAAAGTGCAAATGCATGGCCAAGTGATAATCTTTTGTGTCTGTTTACTTTATAGGTGAAGCAGGCGATTCATAGAGGTGAAGCCCCACCGAAAAAGAGCGGGCCTGCAAAGTCGGTGAAGGTCGTCCTGCCTTCAGACATGAACAAAGCATCATATGCCCCTAAGGGTCTGCCGAAACACTGGGGCCCCAAAATTCGGCACCGGCCCAGAGATCACGGCAACGCCGAGAAGCAGACAGCAAAGGGTGGCAAGCGTACTCAACGTCCTGCAGGAAGTCGAGCCGAGAAGCGGCTTCGTACCGCCACAGCAGAAGCAGCTGCAGATCACGGTACTGACGTCGGCGGCAGCAGGCCAAAGGTAGGCTCTTCTTGTGCTGGCTGCCGAAGTGTGTTGCTTGGGTAGCACATGTGTGTGTGTGCGTGTGCGTGTGCGAGAGAGAGAGAGAGAGAGAGAGAGAGAGAGAGAGAGAGAGAGAGAGAGAGAGAGAGAGAGAGAGAGAGAGAGAGAGAGAGAGTGTGTGTGTGTGTGCGTGCGTGCGTGCGCGCGAGAAAAGAGAAGAGTCAAGAATAGGTGTGAGAAAGATAGATAAGGCAGCTTGGTAAGAGGGAGAGAGAAACATAATATCTCCTTTACTTTATGACACGAATATCAGGAGCCAGTTTGCAGCTTTTTTTGGATCAAGAAGCATTCTCACAGCTGGCTGACTCATGCTTACATTCTCAGGCTCCTTACTCTTGTCTGACTAATTCATTGTTATTTCTGGTAAGAAAATAATAAATGAGCATAGGATTGCAAAACTCGTAAGAAATGTCAGGATGCTTTGTAGTGATCGCAGTATGCTTCCATAAATAAGGAAATGAATAGTTGCAGCTTGTTCAAATACAGTAGAAAGCTAACCCGTGTGAACTGCCAAGCCATGTTAATACAAACATGCAACGATTAGGACAAAGGAAACGACACAACCAGTTCTGGTCTAAATCTTTCATCTCTGTAGCTAGTTAAGTTTGAGCATTAATAGCTCATCTTCTGCATTCATCTGGGGAGGAAGTAGGTCAAAGAACTAGGAGCAACGAATCTATTTGCTTAGCTAGGAACCCAAATGACTGCTCACCACTCTTGAGAAGCCGAAAGAGAAATTAAAAAGGCTTCCTGTAGCTTCAACTGTTATCGTAAACTATACTTCTTGGGGATATCTCTAAAAATTATGATGAGCCTTGCCTAGCAATGCCAAATTTAGGGTATTGAACGACACTTTGTGAAATAAGGGGAAGTACTGTCTGTGGTCGTAAGCACGTCGTTGCCATCCTCGAGACTTGTGAGTAGCTTCTTCCGGTTCTTGCACTTCGACCGCAGTGCCAGCATGCCGAAATGGTGGGTGCAACTTTTGCAAACCCTTTTTCCGATGTGTTCCTGGCCAGGCTCTTTAGATCATATGAATGCCCTAACTAAGCAAAGGCGACTGGTGCTCTGGGGTTTTCTCGACAAACGAAGGCCTCTGTATCTAGGCTAAGAGCCAGCTGCTACCTGTGTGATACGGGAAAGTGTGGGCGACCAAGGAAGCCTGATTCGTCTGTCTTTCTGAAGCTCTCTGATGATGTCTCTGCATGCAGAGCTGCAGAGGTTTTCTCTTCCCGCTGTTGCATACCTTGCCATCGCCTCCTTAATTCCATCACTGCAGAGCAGCTGCGCCTAGTGACAACCCTCCTCAGGTCCAAGTAAGTGCGACACCGTGCGAATGCAGAGGTCGTGGGTTCGAATGCTGCAGTGGCTGATCCTTTATCGCTGATGCAAGCAGTGATAATAGCAGTAAAGACTCTTCTGTCACTATACAGAAGAGGCCGTTAAATCGGTTAGTATTTTTTTTATCGCGAGACCTCTGTCGGCTGTCTGTGTTTTTGCTCAGTTTTCAAGCAGTAGTTGATTATAATAATAATAATCAGGTGCTTATAGTTGGTGCAAAAATCTGCTATTAGGGTTGTGTGTCGTGAGCGTTGCAGTTGCCACATCACACTACTTCTCGCTGACCTGCACCGGCTCCCAGTCAAGCAATGCATCGACTTCAAGGTTCTGTCGCTCACTTTTGGGTCTCTCCTTTCGTTGGCTCCAGCCTACTCATCAAATCAGCTTCCCCCACCAGGCCAAGCATCGTACCACTCGTTTTTTGGAATCAGATCGTTTACCTATACCTCGTACAAACCTCAAATCCTCTGGAGACCGTGCATTTAGTTCGGATGCTCCTAAAGCCTGGACTCATTCCCGACTTGCGTCGCGACATCCCCTGAATTGATCAAATTTAAAAAGAAATAAAAATGCACGTATTTATCACAGCATTTAGTGGGTCCCTGTGATTCGACCTTTATGTGATTATGCGTGCTGACACTGTGCATGCTGCCACTAACCACACTTGCATGCTGACCCTGTGCGTGTCATCCCTAACCATGTTATTCTTGTTGTTTTTTGAACATGCTACCACTAACCATTCGATCGTGTTTCCTTTGCAGCAACTGTAATGTGCCTAGAAAGAGATTGAGTTCTCTGAGGGTGCTTTATCAAGTGTGTTATTATTAGTATCATCATTAGGAATATTTTCTTTTATGTAGCTTCCTTAACTAACCAAATCACTGTCTGGCGGGCTGGGGCCTATTGAATCAGTCACCGCTGTTAGCTTCTTGCCATTCGGGCAGATTGAGCAGACGAAGAACCCCCCCACGAAGTAAGTGTTGGCCTACCGATGTCTAATTGTAGAAGCAGAGGAAGAGGGAGAAGCCTGAGGTAAAGGACTCGTTTGACGCCATGCTGAGCAAATACCGGCAAAAGTTAGCCGGCGTTCTGCCTGCTAAGAGGGCGAAATGGTTCAACTCGTGACCGACTGCTGGGCGTGAGAGCCACTCACTGTCGTCCTTGCCGAGCCAGCTGCGTCTTTGACAGACACGGTGCTCGGTGCCACTTTTGAATGCAGGCAGAGCCAACGTAGCCCTGCGGCGGCTGCACTGCATACGACCGAGTCAGGAAGTTGTTGTCGCGTGCTGCCTACCGCAGCCATCTTAGGCGGCTTAACATTTGGTCTCAAGTCATTGCATCTAACATTTGACCGAAACCTCTAGCAATAAAAGGCTCCTATCTGTGTCTGCGGGTATGCTCGGCTCTCACAGAGGAGTTCGGCTTGAGCGTCCATTTTATCATAGCATATGCTGGCGGCCGGTGGAATCGAAAATGCCCTATGCCTGTGTTACTCTCTCCCACTTTTTTGCATGGCTAGAACGGGTGTCGGGGTGGATACGGCTGAACTGACTGTTCGACTCGTGATGAAGCAAGAAAACGCATTTGCATCGATGCTCTCTGAAGCGCTCGACGGCTGGTAACGTGTAAATTAAAAAACGCGTTGCTTGTCAATGCCGAACTTCTCGGCCGAACCTAATCTTTTCCAGCTATTGAGAGCCTCGACCAGGCTGTAGGCTGCGAATGGTAGGCCACATAGTCGTCATTCTTTATTCGTTTTATGAAGAAGCAGCATGAAATTGCGACAACCTTTTCTTAACTGCCAGATACGTCATGTGGCCGCTGCCAGCGAAGAACCTTTCGTAGGAACGATGGTTGCTCGAAGTGCTTGTTGAGCCGGCAGATTGTATTTCAACTCCCTCGACCTGCACATCATAATTCTAGCTGTAAATCATTTTAGATGGCAGCGTTAGAAACTGCTGAACCGTCTGTGACAACACTATCAAGTTAAACACCCATAGAGATCTCGCAGTGTCAGGAAAGGAGCTGTGTATAGCTGCTTCCAAAGGAGTTAAACAGAATCTTCAAATGAAGAGTGAGATTCGTGCTGAGGCTAGACCTTGAGGAAAGACCTTTCGTAACGCCGGCCACTCACGAGCTAGTTCAAGCGTTCAGTCGGCCAACTTCCCACTAGAAGTTGGGTAGCAAAGCCGACAGTCGCAAATGACAGCAATCCGATTTGGGGTGCAAAAAAGAATTTATTGAAATCGGAGGAGCGATAGCGATCCCTCAAGAATCGTCTAGGTCAAATGTCTCCGACAAAAGTGGGTCGCCCTTCGGACGGCTGAGACGCCAGACCTTGACGACGAGAAGGAAAACGTACATACAAAAGCTGGAACCCATTATAGCGAGCATATAGTTCGCGTTTTTTCGGTATTCTCTCAATAGAATCTCTTCCTGCGCGTCCTCAACGGTGACATTGTATGCATACCATTTCCGGTTTTCATGCCAGCATATGTAGAGACCGTCGTCATGTACCGTAGTGGATTTTATTCGAAGCGTATTGTTAGCGAAGATTTCAACGCGACCGCCGATGCTACTGGGAAGAAGGAAGGTCGAGTTAAACGTCCACGACACGGGGTTAGTCTCACCGGTGTTCGGGCACGGAAGCAGCAGGTCGTCTCCCGGGGTGCAGCGAATATCCTTGTGGCTGGCTTCTTTGCGAGTGCGTTTGTTGCTCTTACTATCGCCACTGGCTTTGATGCTGATGCTAGCCGAGTTTGTTTTTATCTCTTCGTCAGCACTACGTTCCACTAAAACTGATTCAGTTGAATTTGGCTAGCATAATTCTAGTAATAAGTCTTAAGGAAAAAACTGCAGCTGTGCGTGTGTGTGTTTGTGCTCGCGCTCGCTCGTCATTTCGCACAGATTCCGTGCCTGTGGGCGGGCGACGCGAAATAACTTGTTTCGCGTCGCCCTCGAGCTGATCGCCTCCCTCGTTTTTGTGTAACTGACAAGAGCGCCGAGATGGACTAGCATAAGCAAACGATGTCAAGTGCGTTGTAAACCGTCCGCATTCTAAATTATATGAATCACTGTCACAATGTGATTACTATTGTATAACCATTTCATTAAAATTTGGTTTCAAAATGCAGAGAGATGGGAGTATGAGGATCTACGATGTCGCGCGGTGCAGCATGCCGAAGCCAGTGAGTAGAGGCGCCTCTGAACCGTCGCCCCGTATCTGCCGAATTTCCTGGTTCCCGAAGACTGGGTGGGGTGCGCTACATATGGATCGAAGTGACTTTTGGCGAAACTCAGCAGCAGACTCTAAAACGCGCGAGGAGTAGTACTCCTGCAAGCGGTCTCGTCGAACGCCGCTTGGTCGCTCTGTCCTCCGCGGCCAGGTCGAGCTGGCGTGGCCGGCTCAGCAGGAGAGGAGAGGGAGCTCTTCTATCGTGAGAGCGGAGCGCTGGGTGCCGCGCCTGAGTGGCGCGCCGCCTTGCCAGCAGCGAAGGAGATGGGCACACAACGAGTCTCGCGAGGCGCGGACGAGCGGCAGCCGTTCGGTTCGCAGCTGCCACTCGGTCGTATCATTCCGCTCGCCCGCCTATTCACGCCGGACAGCCGTGTCGTGATTCCCAAGCTCTGCACTTTACGGCGCTAAGGCGAATTGAAGAAAAATCAAAATGTATACGTATCCAACACTCACCTGTACATTTGACCTGGCACGCCTCCCGTAGTTGTTCTAATGGGAACTTATCAATGTAGTTGATACCCTTGAACGGAGATATGTGGCAAGGCACTCCTTCGGAAGCTGCATAGCGTCGCAGGATCCGGTCGACTAGTGCCGGATGCGAAGGCTTGTAAGGATCTAGAGGTTTGACCTTGCACTGGCCTACAATTGCAATCTGCATGCTAGAGATTCAGAGGTAGTGGTGCAAACTTAAAGCTAGGCTGCAGTTGTCTATGACGCGTCCTTACGAAGACGCGTTCTGGGGCCCCGTCTGCACCACTGTGCGCTATGTCTACGGTTGCTGTCTATGCTGGAGTGGCGGTTCATCTTGCTTGTTTTAACGAGCGTTCGGAAAAATCCGGTTCAGTGGTTAGTGGTTAGCTGTCCTCAATGAACAACTGTGGCAGCCCTACGCTCGGTTTCTTGGCGCTATAAGTAAGTCAGCTGTTATGTCGAGTTATCATAATAATGCTGGCACAGTTTAGGACGCAGCATTTTTGTCTGTCGTGGTTTTTTAATGTTAACGATCGTAGTTAAGCTGTCCGACGCTATGTAAATAGAATTCAAGGTCCCTTAAACGGTAGTCACCTGTTGCAGGTATATGCTCTGTTGAAATTTATGATATAGTTTTCGCACTTCGCTTACGACGGTGCTTAGTGTGTTTCTATGTGGGTTACTACTGCCTTCAATGTCGACTGTTGGCCCAGCCTCAGGATTATGGTCGTCTATGTCTGCTTACTGCATGAGCCTTGAAGTAAATGACTAAATGATTTTATGGGGGAGATGAGTCACAATTTGGGGGCAATAACTGCTCCTCGGGCGCTCTGAGCGGAGTTCAATTGCAGGAGCCATCGAGGCGGCCAGTTTAGTGGAGAGCCCGCCTCATGGAGAACTTATCAAGAACCCGCAGCGTGAAGATTGGTCGTGCATGTTCTGGACGCTGGTACTGTTGAGCGCAGATGCGTCGTTATTTTCGTCGCTTGGACTTGTGTTCATTTTTCTGGGGCGTTTTGACGTACGTGTTAGTGCTTTATCACTGACGGAGTTTAAAGGAACACTACCTAAACCTAGCTATATGACTTGTAAAACCTCTAAGCTAAAGGAAGTTCTAGCACGACGGAAAGTTTCAAAGACTGCTTACTTCGATGCCTCCGAAGAGATTCAAAGGACAACCATTTTCAATTTAAAACTTGTGGTTTCGCCCAATACAAAGGAGCAAACATTAAGGTAAGTTGATTTAACAGCCTCATTTATATAGTGACAGAAGGGCCTTAGTGGCTATCGATCTCTCAATAGAGAACCTCTACCGGCAGGAATCAAAACAACTACTTGAACAATGAGTTCGAGTGCCTTACCTCTGGGCCAAGAACCTGGGGCAATGGCGGACGAATAGATGTGGAACGAAGGAGAATAACTGTCGCACATTACAACGAGAAAGATAGGCTTACTGTCAAAGCTCAGCGAACGCCTCATTTAATGCACTGTCAACTGAAGGTAGAGGCTGAAAGTGAGATATGAGTACTTTATGACTCACGTCATCGATTTGAGTCCAACAATGACAGAAGGTCACCAGTAGGTCAGCATCGCACTGCGACACTGGAATTGTTCTTGATTTTTCACAAATCTGAGCTAGTCAAACAGTATAAACGCCTGTGTCCGTATGTCCAGTCCTGGTTGTAAAGGGTTGTAATAGCTTCAAAGGGACAAAAGCTTTTGAAGATCTTTGAGGCTCACAAAAGCATCTCAGTCAATCTCACCTCTCTCCTAAGCCATTTCTACTAATATTCACCTATGCGATCAGGAGGACATGGTCAATTGTTGAGCGGGAACGAGTTTTTTTCCATTTAACATGAAATTGTTTGCCCTAACCGCTCGGGAACCGTATCGCTCTAAGTTACTTAGCGGAGAGAGGGAGTGAGCCGTCTGTTGGGCTAAGCTTAGTGAGCTAAAGGACAGCATTGCTTGATTCGCCTTTCAATCGGGCCAGCAGAGGCTGGCGGCGCGGAGGTGGCGCAGCGAACAATGTCGCAGAAGGCAACTATTTGCTACACCTACTGACAACAGGGAGCAGGGGCGAGAGGGTAGAAGCTATTCTTTACCATTCCTGCGAATCGTTTTTGTTGGCCGAAGCGCTCGCTTTAAGAGGAGGCGGTTGCAAGAGCTTCGCGTGCATCGCCGAGGATCCGCCTCGAAAGCTCCGCCTCGATTTCTGTCGTGCAGTTGCGAGCTAATAGCTGGAGTTTTCTACTAAAATTGGCGGGGGCGGGGGCGGGGGATCCGAGCTAGCTAGTATGCTGCCTGCCAATTCGTTTTTCGCGAAGCAACTCATTAGTTGCTGTCTTTGGCAGGTTGCAAGTTTTTTACGTGCGTGGATGGACTCACAGAATTTAGCTGGCTTGCCACAAACATTGAGGCTTCTTCTTAAGGGCGGCATTGCACCTAGTATGTGATGCTTTGCTAATAGTTTTAATTTGCTTGCTCACTTAAGGGTCGCTTATTTGGCTGTTTTAAGAGTTCTTCCTTAGCTACTCAATAAGCCAGAGTATGCTCTTGTTATTCAATCGAGTTGCCTTTATTATTTTTTCTTCCAGAAGCCATCTTTGGACGCGGTCATTGAATAACGCGAGTCATCGCGATCTCACAGGTCTTCGAAATGAACATACCTGGGCAAAGGGTAACTCTTGCTGAATTATCAACGACTAAATTTTTGCGAATATCAATAATGTAAACTTAAGGGTGACTTTGTATTACAAATCCAAGACTGGTCACACGCTTTCTACAAGAACTTATTTGAAGCATAGTTTTCGCTCTGTACTCTAGAGATTTACATAAAATCTGCACTCGGCATTTTTATGGATGATCGCCTAGAATTGATATATCAGTGGAGGTACATCACAGTCCATTATTTAACCTTATATTGGGTTGTCATCATCTTTACGACTCTACTATTTTATGAACAAAGAAAAGGTGCACCGGTCATGCTCGATCCCTTTTACAATGACAGCGCGCGTTCTATATTCTAGCTCTTACACACTTCACCCAGTGCTATATGGATCAATAAAGTTAGGCAAACTAGCCATCGATAGTATGAATGCAGTTTGACCCGCGAGTGCTATAGCTTTTTTGCTGGTGCAGGTGGAGGAGCTGCCCCGGGATGCGCTCAACAGCGGCCCGGTACCCGCTGTTGAATGTAGATCAGTCTATTACCCTGCTAACCCAAATGCAGACTTTGAAAAGCACTCCGGCAATATCCGTGTTTGAATCAGTATTAAATTTTTCAGTAGCTACCTCATGCTCCTAATTGGCATTGATGAATTATTTATTTCCTAATGGCTTTCCAGAATATTGCCGAACAGGTTTTTTTCTTAGGAATTTAGAAAGTAAGCACCTATTTTTAATGTGTGTGAAAATAGCTGCCATTTGAAAAAGGCACTGATGGCTTAAAACTAACCGACGAGCACTTGTTAGCGGTTAACTTACTTGGATTAATGTTTTAGAAGCAGTGGCCTGCAGGCCATCTAAGAAAGAGACAATCACAATACTGCACGTGAAAGCGATGTTTGAAACACTAATCAACCGAGTTCGCAAAATATCTGCTAACAATTGTGAGGAGAATATTGTCTAAGTTGGACGCGCATAGCAGAAAGGCCTTAGCCGTTGCTTGGAAGGTAGGGTTGCATTTGAGGTAGGCTCAACTCGTCAAGTACTCAAAGCTTATTGAATAGGAAAATAAATCTGACATTAATCAAAGACACCAGAGCAAAATAATATTAAATAGATCCACTGCTACACTTCATGAGAGAAAACGCTTATTCGAAACCTATTCAATACATGTATTCATGTCTGGACTGCCGGGCATTATAACTTATGTCCAAGTCCCAGTTTTAGCACCGTAATATGCTTAGAGATCTTTCAGCAAGGCCTTAGTTCCGTTGAAAAAATTGGTTGTTTTAAACATAAGAATACCTAGTAAATGCTATAATATAATCTAAATGAAACGCACACTACAAAATACTAAGGTGAAAATAGCAATTGCTGAAAATTAATCACGTCAGCCGACCAAAGTCCGCACTTTCCTGAGATTGATCATGTGACCACGACAAGCCTTAAGTTTAAGACCTAGGCGCAGGCTTACCAAGTCTTTTTCGAAGGCCACGTCCATTGCAGACACTGCACTCAGTCCATGACTGCCAGCTGGTTGCTATTAGAACGTTGTTCTCTTTATCTCGTACCACTCTCACATCGGAAAGAGTGTCGTAGCTAACCACATCTGTAGGAGTGAATTCCTCATAGATAACGAATAAAAATGTCCGCACGTCTATGAAGGCTTTAATAGTACCTGCAGATTTTTCGAAAGACAAAACATACTTAAATTAACTATAATCAGATCGACAAAAACTTGAATCGTTTCCAAACCCAAAAGCTAAAGAATCGTAGAGCAGCACTGAAATTAACTGCTGGCCAAATGAAGCAGTGTGTTTAAAAAATTATCTCAGGAAGATGCATTCAAGATGTAATTACAAGATTATATTTAAAGGGTCAACGCGTAAGATCAGCATAGGCTAGAAAAAGCTTCCAAAGTGTACTATGAGTATTTAAAAGCCGAGAAACCCAGGAAGTATTTGCTCAACTTGTAGGTCATGTATTATTCTGACTACCTAAATTAAGCAGCTGGTTGAAATAATGGCAGAGAGTACCGGAGAAAAGTGATTGAGAAAAAAAGCTATCTTGTATGGGGTATTTATAGTGAGAGATTGACGGAAAGATAGAGACAGAGCGATATAGTGAGCGATTTATACAAGAAACAACTTCGACCGTCACAAGGCGGTTTACAGAACGCTAATAACAGCTGAATTCTGAACCTGCACAGTGGGCAGTGGTAGTAAGTAGAAGAACATGATGAAATAAATACTTTGTCTTTCTTAGTCGGCCGTGGATGTTGGCGGAGCCAGAATAAACAGAGGGCGGTTTGCATAGAGAAGTAAGGGGTCAGAGTTCATGACACCATTTTATCAGGACTAATTATCCACGAAACAATCAGTGCGAGATAGTGAAATTCAGGAATTTGTTTAATTGGTACCCTTGTTTCTGATAGATCAGCAGTAATGATTCGAACAGGCATTGTCATTCAAAAAATAATTTCAGAGCCATTTGGATCATTCATTCAACAAAAGAGGTCTTTGGGTTGAGGTCTGTAGATGACAGTGAGGCCAAGATTACTGCTGCCTAGATAAGCATTGACTGAGAGAAGTTAAGAATAGATATGTCATCCTTTTATTCTATTGCTCGGTCGACCTACATATAGGCAATACTTCGTCTTCAGGCTGCGCATCGTACCAGCGTGTATGACTCTACTCGATTGGTTTGCCCCTAAACAACTTCACATCCTTTGTGGACCTCTACTTCAGCTAAACTGCTCCAGAAGCTCGTAACTCAGGACAGACTGATATCTCGTCATCTACGAATCTGATTGCAACAGAAAAGACACGGAAACCTACCTATTACTTGCATACTTTTCTACATCTGAGTGCATTGTCCTTTGTGTGTGTGTGTGTGTGTGTGTGTGTGTGTGTGTGTGTGTGTGTGTGTGTGTGTGTGTGTGTGTGTGTGTGTGTGTGTGTGTGTGTGTGTGGTCTGGAACTGTGGATGTTATGACTAACTGATTGACATATTTATTTTTTAGCATAAAAAATGCCTAGGTAAAGGCTTAGTTCTCTCAGGGTTCTTTAAAAATGTCATCTTGATGATTAAGGTCTAACATCTAAGACTTGCCAGACTTAAGACAGTTCTCTACTTTTGTGGTCAGCTTAAAACAAGGCGAAATGGCAACGGTACAAGATACACACTGTTTTGATGTTGCAATGTATCGTTCTCCTTCACTCACGTCTCCTGCTCTCCATGTTGAAAAATTCAAAATAGAGAGATCCCAAGCAAGCATATGTTCCTTGATCCTCGTTCGCAAAGTCTCTTATTGTAAGAGTATAGTCCGCTGTGACGTATACCCGACTCAACGGCTCATCTCCTTGCTCTTTAAGCTGTTCTGCCTACGCGTATTAAATTGAAAAAAACATTTCGCGTTCGAAGCAGCAGCGTGCAGTGTACTTAGTACGTGATGAAATTGGTAGTGGCTACGACGTAGTCGCGTGAAGGAACTAGACATAAATGCAACCGACTTCCTCATTTCTAAACATTTTTTTTATTTGGTCGGCCGATATGGTCTATAACTAACTTGGTCTCATTCCATCGTCACCTCTATTGTCCCGATTCAGGCAATGTTTTATTATAGGTCTTGTGTCATAACTAAATCTGTTAGTATGGAAAAGCATGGAAAGATGATTTGCTAGACAACGCAGCCGTGCAACATAAGCAGTAGTTTATTTAGTACGAGATTGTGTAGCATGAGTAGGAAAAAGCCCGGGTTCTTTATGGAACTACGATTGTTCTCATAAGTGTCGTGCATCTCTTAACCATTACTTTTAATCGCCATTTCTGGTTGCGATCTTTGTTTCGGTTGTTAAGTGAGCCTTTTCCGCTACAAGAACATGTGTACTTATTTGAACCTATACTCAGTGTACACACTTACTCTTCCAACTATAGACCTGGGACTGTCAATAAATTTACTAGCTCGAGGGCCGAACAGGGCTAAGTTAATCCCTTTACCAGCTCGGATTAATTTTTTATTCGTTGAAGCTGTGAAAGAAGACTCCTCTTAAAGTACAATCAACTCCGCGTATAAGAATATTGGATATAAGAATACCCTGCTTATAAGAATAGCAATCAATTGCCCCAGATTTACTCTAGCTATAGTCTCACTCCGCCTATAAAAATGGCCATTTGCCGGCTGGAGCGTATTTTTATAAGCGAAGTTGACTGTAGCACGATTCAAATGGTATGAGATAGGGAGGAAAAAGTTGTAAGTATCAAGGCGCTGCCGCTTTGGAGTCATCAGTGATGCTTAAGGGTCAATGTCGAGAAAATACTGTAGATTCTGTCCAAAAATTTAATAATTGCTTATGGTACCTTTCCAAAAACCAGCACGTTAGAAATGGGATCAGAGGTTTCGACGATTTTCATACAAAAGAAGAAAATAATAATGCATGCCCTGTATCACCGGAAATTAAATCTGAAGCAATGCATAAGCATAACAAATTTACCGATCTCGGTAATATTTGTTACTAGTGTCACCACTTGTTTAACCTTGATAGATTGTGATACATAGCAGCTTGCTGAAGGACATGGTTATGAATTTCGAATAATTTCATTTTAGCTTAGATTTTATGCCTTGTAAATTCAATAACTCGGCCGCAACTTTTAGAAGTTAAGCAATGCAGCGTCGAATCACAGTGATATAATTTACTCAGCTTTACTTAAACACGATTTTTTTTATCTCACTCATGCTTCCGGCTCACCATGCGTGACTCGTGTTTTCCGACTGGTGCAGAATATTACGAACGTTGAAGATCTGATGGGCGCCGAACTCGGAATCTGAGAAAGATAAGACCTGTTTTCAGTCTATTTGTTTATTTTGTCCGTGGCCCTTGCAAGTGTTCTTGAAGAGTTTTTTCTTTTACTAAGCTAAATGTACGCCCTCGTAAAGATAGCCTAAAATTTCAGTTGAATGCAGATATTAAATTAGTTAGTAATACTAAGCGCAAGCTTGAATTAATGCACGATAAGTAAGGACTGACTTTTCATCGACTGGCATACGAGAACTATTGTGGGTCATACCCATTCATCCTAGACACATCCAATGGTAGCTTCTTTAAGAAAATAGAACAATCAGTGATGGGCAATCCGAAAATTCTCGCGTCTAGCCATCAGTCGCCTCATTTAACGCACAAGTCTGCACCATACCGGGCAAAGTTTTCGGCAACCCGGCACATAGTTTTTCTAGCTTACTTGTTAGGAAGATTGACAAAATCAGAGAGCCCATTCCCAAGGTGATATCCTTCCGAGAGTCTTCATCCAGTGAGTACTGCATACTAGCCGATATAGCAGCCTCATTTGTGTAGCGGTCGAAGAGCCCCAACGGCTACCGCCACTCCTTGCAGTCGGCAATAAAGGATCGTTAACTGCAGGATTCGAATCCACGACCTCGGCAGTGAAGAGCGAGCTCCTTAATTTCTGGGATATCTCGACTCTTCCTTGCCGTTCCTTAATGTTAACGTGGAGGAGGTCTGTCCCAGCCGCCCAGATCTAGGAGATAATCTCCCAGTCTAAGAAGACTGCTAATTTCTAGACTTCATACATACTGTTCTACTTCTAGGATGCATAGAATTACTGCTGCTTTGAATTACTAACGTCTTTAATCTGCTATTAGCCTCAGGCTACGTCTCAGCATATTTCAATTATGATATTCAAGACCCATTAAGAAGTCGACAATGCATCAGGAGAACTTATAATCTTTTGCCCACAACCCATACTGTGGTTCCTCTCGGAGACACTGGACCAAAGTAATGGCAAACTAGTTAAACTCTTCAATGAAAACATTCAACCTAGTTACTAAGTTTCAGTCAGAATTTCTGGCAAATCATTCCACAGAGTTAGAATTACTATGGGACTATAAGGATTTGCTAGGAAATTCTGACTTCAAAATGGTCTCTCTGCTAGTTCTGGTGGATATCTCGGCAGTTTTTGATACAATTGTACTCCAAAATTCTCCCAAGCACCGCTCTTATTGCCTAGATACCACAGGCACAGTGTTGCAATGGATTAGGCGTTTTACATAAATGGCAGAATTCAGACAGTAGACTTCAAGAGAAAACTATCATCAAGATTAAGCCTTTGATCTATGGGTTGTGGGCCACCCTAAGGATCCGTTCTAGGTCCTGACTCCTTACAGTTTTTACACAAATTCTTGCCGATGCGCTCTTCTTAATGCAGAAGACACGCAGCTGTAAAATTTATGGTGATCTTTACCTGCCTTTCAGCACCTCAAACTCTCTTAGCTCGCCGACAGCAAGCATAGCTGAAATTCGCACTTGGATGACAGCAAACCTTCTGAAATTGAATGGTGACACAACCGACTTAGTAGTTATGGGCAAACCAAGTCTTAGCCACCGTCATATAGGCAAAATTGCCAAAATTAGGGTTTGCATGGAAAAGGACACAACAGCCAAGTTGCTCCGTGCAATATTACACAACTCGACGAGATTTCTATTACTCACTGTTGATGCATCTTCCTGCTGGGGAAAGAGCACGCTTAAAGTTGGTGTGCAACTCAGCAGGTGCGCCTATATGCCCAAATGTCGCAGCTAACACACTTCACTGCTGTTCACCAGTCGGCACTACCACCTTTTAAGCAGCGCATCGACTTCGTAATTATGTCCCTCAACTTCAACAGCTTGCTCCGACCTACTGATCTGAATTAGTTTCACTTCGGACCTCCCGTCACGCCACCCGCTTTTCTGACTCTGGTCAATCGCTTTTGCTCCTTATTAACCTCAAATCTTTTGGAGACTGCACCTTCAGTTGGTATGCTTCCAGAGCTTGGAAAACTCACTACCGACTGGCATTACGTCGTCTCCTTATTTAAAAAACCCAGAAAACCTAAATGTAGTATGCCGTCTTTGCTAAGTACGGGTTAATTCATCTTTTAAGTTGTTAGTAGCACTGACAAAGAGCAGCTGTAAAATTTTTGGGTGTGTATAGAGCTCCAGTGGACCTTACATTTTTTACTCTGTAATTTATCTACCTGTGCATGATTAAGCGAGTGTCAGTAAGCAGGGGGGGGGAGTTCCACCAACCAGTGGCCATGAATCTTTTATGTGCTTTTGCATGATCGAGTCCGCATGATTTGTGTGCTTTTGCATGCTTTTGCATGCTTGTCTATGCAGAATATAAATCTTTCCATCAACTATTAGTTATTCCGTCTCTTGCTTTGAGATGTGCTGCATCTCAATAGAAGTCAAGTTCTCTAAGGGTGCTATACAAATACCTACTCTTATTAGTATCGTTCATGTCTACCTGCATGTGGATGTATACGTATGGATTGTTAGTCGGTTGCCTCTGGAAATGACTAGCTGCACTCATATTTGGCAATGCAAAAATACTTTTCTGTTTTTGCAGAGGTCGCAGCAATAAGATTACCGAAAAAAAATGGGTCAGAGCCTAAGATCAGACTATCTTCGCCAATGACGAGCCCATAATAACTGCTTTAAGGCAAATCTGAAGAAAAACCTTAGTAGGCAAATAGCAAAAGAAGAGATAAAGGCGTGAAAAGTGCCATTGAATGGGGAGAGAGCAGATACGATGAGAAAGACAGGTGAGACAGAAGGAGAGAGAGAGAGATGATTAATGCTAGTAACTGCCACTGCGCTCATCCCTAGGTGGCCAGCTGCCTCTCTTACCTCGTTAATAGCATGCAAAGTATAGCCATCATCACGCATAATGACCTTTGCCCAAACCATACTGGGGCGGCTGGCATCTACCCGAGTGTCTGGATAAATGCAATGTTCGCACTCAATTTTCAATGTCTCTCCTGTTCTGGCTGCTTTGATTAGCTGCCTTCGAGTGTTGTACAGCTTCGCTTTCTCTTGAATTGCGTTCCACGTCTCAATGCAAAGCTCCTGCTGCAGTCGGTGCTGTGCAGGTAAGTCACCTTGAAGCAAGCTCTTTTTCTGCGGGTACAGGTACTGCCGTGCCCTTGCAAGACCTTCAAAGGAGACTACAAAGAAGGCATTGGCTCTTACGCATAATAATGCACTTGATAAAGCGCCCTCAGAGAAATCAATCTCTTTCTAGGCGTTTTACATTTGCTGCAAAGGAAAACGCGATTGAATGTATCTCCGTCAGTAACTCCACAAAGTCATAAAGACCATGTGGGTGTTACGCAGGAGAGTTTTGTATAGCGCACTCATAGCCTAAGCGGCTTTCGGTACGCATTCGGTAGCCAACGGACTTCGTCTCACGCAACAAAGAAAAAGTGGGAAGCATAGCAGAGTTGGGAGAGCAGTTGAGGTAGTGAGTAGCATAGAAGTAGCAGTTCAGGACCCCTGAAAAAGATGTGCCATAGTCGGCAGTCGGAGAGTAGATGTCGTTTTGTAAAAATGATGAGTAACATTATGCATGATGCCGCTCGTATGTTTGGAAAATCCTACGATTGCTTGTATTCATTGCAGCAGCATTACAATAGAGTAATAAGAGAATTAGAAAGATATGTCTCCCGAAAAACTCAGGTATAACAAATTCTAATCTTGATCCTACTCGGTTTGGCCGATCCAAGTTGATTAATTTTTCTTTTGCAAGTAAAACTTCAGCTATATCACGTAAGCTCAATAGTTCACTCTGTTCACACGATCTTCATCACCTAAGCTCGCGGACTCGCTTTACTCACGATCGATTATTGCATAAGCTTGTTTTCCCATTCTGCTCACTGTCTTTTCCATTTAAGCTTACAGGCTCACTGCAATCATGATCAGTCTCCTTCTAGCGAAACCATTCTATCTACTTAAAATGTCATTTATTTTGTATAGCGCTCTGAGAGAATTCAATATATATCTAGGATCTTAACATGTGCCGCAGGGCTCAAGCCCACGACCTTGGTCGTTGCTGGCAAGCACCTTACCACTGGGCCAAACCACAGCGGCTACTTAGACAACCCAGAATTCGCGAACACAATGAGTGTGCCAGATCAGCCAAATTATACTGTTAAGCTATTTTTAATATTTGCGGTGCCTGAATTATTGGAAATAGTTCTTTTGCTCAATGCTCAAAAAGTTATTGAACCAGTTTTCAACCCTAATTATGGATATACAATCGTGAATCAATACTAAATGTTGCTTGAAACTTGGAATGTGGTGGAGGCAAAAATTGCTCTGTTTTAGAAATTATTGCTCAATAGCTACGCTTCTTGGACCAAATTTGTAAATTCCATGCTCGTCCGTATGACGTTCGAGAAAATTAAGAGGACAAACTGTATGTAATGTAAAAAAAATACATATCAGTGTCGCGCATGGTGTCTATTCGTCGCCATACGAATGTATGAACGCATCTACAGTCTATAACTCCACAAAGCTACAAAGACTAAGCGACGGTTACGCCGTACAGCTTTTTTAATAGCGAACTCAAAGCTCAAGTAGCTTTCCAGAGGCATGCTGTTGCATCCAAGCTCGATCCCACAAAACAAAGAGAAAGTGAGAAGCATAGCAGCGTCACAAGGTCAGTCGAGGAAGTGAATAACATGTAAATAGCAGCACAGGATGGCTCGTAAAGATGCACCGCAGCCGGTGCCAAGCGAGAAGATGTCACTTCGTAAGAATTGCTGAAGTGAGTACCGCAGTCTGGGACGTGCAGAGAGGAAAAGCTTCTGTTGCCAATGGTTATTAAGCGAAATACTTGAACAGATTGATACTGGCCCTTAGATGACCAGAGGGAACGAAGATTCTGAAACCGGCACGCCGGTCCTGCTTTTAAATTAAAAATTACAAACTAGCTGATTTAACCTCGTCATTTGTATAGCCGCAGAGGAGCCTAAACGGCTACCACCGCCGCTTGCAATTGGCGTAAAACAGAATAGCCTACTGCAGGATTCGAACCCTCGACCTCGGTCGTGAAGAACGCGCTAGTACAAAGTAGCCCTGCTATGGTATGCCTTAAGGGTCAGAGCAAAAGTTCTTCTCTTCATCCTTTGATCAATATGGAGCTATCGCAGGTTGTGTAGCTAAGAAGACACTGGCTGAACCTCTTGCATTTATTGATAGGCATTACAGCCATATTCATAACGAACTGTTGAAGCTTAACGGCTTTTTTCGTTGCCCAGCCAAATTAAAACTGCTGCAGTCTATTTCAAACACAACCAGCGAACTAGCAAGATCTTTAGCCAGCCATACCGGTAGACTGTCCCTAATCTTGGACGGAACTAAAAGGTGATGATGAAATTTCAAGCGTCAAGCAGTCATTAAAAAGAACACCTAAATCAACGCACGCTCAGATGGCCGCATTACATCCCCAATTAGAAGAGCAAATTCTCGCTGTTCATACGTAAGCTTAGGGTGTATTATTAGTTGTAGTTTGGTTTTAATCGCATTATAGCTTAAGCTTTCAAAATCCTGGTGCGAACGTCGCAAGGCAGGACTTAAATTTATTAGTCGCTACCGCTGATTCCCATGGTGTGAAGGCAAAAGAAAAGTAAGGCATCGCGATGAGCCATGATAGCACATTCGGTAAGGCGGTTGCTTTCACGACCTCGATCTCGAGGTCGCGGGTTTGATTCCTGCGGTGAGCAATTCTTTACCGCTGCTGCAAGCGGTGGTGATAGCCGTAAAGGCACTTCTGTCGCTATAAAAAAGAGGATGTTTAATCAGCTATGATCGTCAGCATAGAAGCAATAGATAATTGTATGAGCTGATAAAAGTTTTCTGAGAGGCTCTGCATATACAGAGAACAGAAAAGGGTCAATAACGGACCATCAATGTACTCCGCATGTAACTGGTTTGCTCGATGATATTGTTTACTCGATGATTGACCACCACTTGACATTGACTACCCACGAATGGAAAAGTACGATTAGAGCTGCCTCATCATCAAGACCAATCGCAGATCTCAATAATTAAAGTAAGATGCTCTGATCAATGCTGCTGACTGCCAGTGAGAGATCGAGTAGGATCGGTGCAGTGATGTTGCCTTCATCGTTGCTGCCCAAAATGTCGTTGGTCGCACAGAAACGAAGAGCTGGAGAGAAGCGTTATTACTTAAATCACGACTGAAAGTTTACTACAAAATTGTTTGCTACAACTTCTTTCATCAGAAAACAAAGAAATAAGTGAGAATGGGTGGGTGATAGGTGATAGTGAGGATCTCGGAATCAAATCAAGGTTTCTTGAGCACTGGTCAAACGTTAGCAGATTTAAAAGACTACGGAGCAAGCCCTTTATCCGTTGAAGCAATGCAAACCCAAGTTTTGGCTAAGCTAGGTTTTTCCACCAACCAAGACCACTGGAGACTGTTTAGGATCTGCAGGTGGTGTGCTCATTTGACTGGACTTAATTATGATAACCACTTCTGCTACGGTGACCACGGCAAGTTCCTTAAAGGAGGTCGCAGGTTTCAATTCAATGCTTGCATTTGATGGATGAGGCTTATGAAGAAACAAAAATACGTGCAGTGTCTTCAATGAAGAAATAAAGAAAACTTTACTCCTCTTGATTTAATATCCGGGGTACGAGTAAACTCAGTATTAGGAAGCAAATCATTTATTTACTGTATCGTTAATTTATTTAGAGTTTTATCGGTAAAACTCCAGTTTGCTAATGAAAAAATTCCGGGAATTTATAAGCTTCCGAGGGTAGATACGAATGGTTTTTAAAAATTGGTAGATCGATGTCAAAACAGATTTCTTAAAACGGCGTGCTAGCCTACGCTTTAGACGATGGACCTTTGCATTATTTTATAAAAAGATAGAAATCTTCGTGACTCTTTACACGGACTGGATATAGGGGAGCTGCATGTCGAGAGCACTTACGAAAACCGTGTTCATTGGATCGATGAGGGTATCGATGCTGTCGGTAGTCTGGATGCAGATCATGAAGACCAGTATCGATTAAAGAAGACACAATCCTAAGGCAAAGACTATTCTTAAGTGACTTTACTAAAAACATCCTATATCTAGCTGGTTTGGCCCAGTGGTTAAAGTGGTCGCCCCGATCAAGGTCTGCCCGAGGTCGAGGGCTCGAGCCCCGCGGCATATGGGAAGCGCCTGAATAGAGATTGAGAGTTCTCTTAGGACGCTATACAAATAATATATATATATATATATATATATATATATATATATATATATATATATATATATATATATATATATATATATATATATATATATATATATATATACATACATACATATATGCTGAAGGACTCATACGAGGGAACCTGAAAGGAGAGCGAGATTAGGCAATACAACAAAACATGAAGCCGGCTCACAGCAAAGTCGCAGGGGCAGACATCCAGTGTGATCGAGAGATACAGCAGCATAAGGCAACTACAATAAGTTGCATGCAAATCGTGATTGACTAAGCCGAACTTCTCCAGATCGTCGAGTAATGAGCGAACCTAAATACCGCTGTGGTCATCGACAGGAATTTCACAATTTTCAGGAAAATCAAAAAACGACCTTTCGCACTTTATTTCGATGAGGAAATCCAAAAAATCGTCCATAATAACTCTGCTAGAAAGAGATTGATAGATCATAACCGTAGTAGGTATGGTCTTCGGCGCGGGATCAGATAGCGACTGATTAAAACGAGGATCCGTGCAAAATCCGCGAATGGCAGCAGCGATCCCACCATCCAGTTTTGTCAGACCACAAAGACTGAAAAATTGAGATACTGGGTAGCGCGACCTCAGACACTCCTCCACATTCTAGAGCAGGGTTTAATCTAAGTCATGACAAGAACAAATGCATCGAGATTCTCCTGAGCAAACTCGACATGAATGAGCAGCCCTTTCTTTGCATCTAACGGACATTTAATTGGCTGATGACAAGATTCCTTCCAAAGTCATCGACGATGCCGATTGGCTGGACTGCAGCAGGGGCGAGCATATTTATCCGCAGGCGACGACTGTGACTGCAGACCCGGGTGCAAGAGGGTGCATTTACTCACCGCCTAATGCCTAATGCTTAATGCGTAATGTCTAATACGTAATCCAAGGGATATATTAAATGCTCTCGGCCGATTAGCTCGCAGGGTTGTAGAGGGGCGGGGCAGCAGCCGGAGTTCTATCGGAGCAACTGGAAGCCCCAGTAAGGGTGGAGAATCCGAAAATAACGTCATACTGGGCCACGGGGAGAAGCTGTTACCAGAACGAGTTGTACAATCTAAAGCAACTTGCGGTTCGCAGTTTTGACGGCTAAGCGTCTGATCGGGCAGTCGAAGGATGTAGGGAGCATTCTTATCTACATTCAGAAGAAGGCCGCTCCCTTAGGCATTGACTAATGGTGACAGACCATTTGCAGCAAATGTAAAGCGCCAAGAGAGATAGAGAGAGAGAGAGAGAGATTGAGTTCTCTGAGGGCGCTTCATCAAGTGCATTATTATTATTATTATTAACACACCTTGTACTAATCAGCTCTACAGACCTCGAAAAGGCTTTTGAAAAATCTCACCTCAAAATATTCCAGATGCAAATAGGCTTTCAGAAACTGTCTTGATGATATATACACAATAGCTAAACACAGATATGTCGACCACAGCCCTCTGTTCCGTTTGTGTTAGTTTGTCTTTTGAGTGCTTATTTGTGCTGAAATTGTGCCTGTTAACAATAATCAATTGACATGCTTCATTTCTAGCATGCTTAATGTACCTAGAATAACTTTTAGATATACGTGAGTGCTATAAACATGCTTGATAGTAACAATATAAATGATAATAGTTACATACTTTTCAGTTCGATTTATCTCAACATTACGAATAAATTTCACAGATTAACAATATTTGGTAAGTTTGAAACAAATTATCCAACATTTACAGGCCGCTAGACTTTGCTTTAACTCTTAACTCTGATTTTGAATCAACAAATAAGCGCAAGAGGAACTGAAGGAGACGTTCAATTTTGAGTTCGTGTTTATGTCGTACCATCACAGTGCGAATCGAGTGTCTGAATGCGTCTTCTCTAGGAGATTGCTTTCGCCAAAGTACATTTACCTTGCAGGGCCTCAATCCAAAGACTCTAGAGAGGACTCCTCTCACCCGCTTGTTATTCATTGACTCAAGCAGGCATGCATTTCGCAGCTCGTGTCTTCTTTAAAAAATTAGTAGTGAAAAGTCAAAATAATGCCAATGAATGATGAAAATTTATGACCGTTTTTCACATGAAGTATGATAAGTAAATCATATAGTGCTACTGGAGCTTGATACTGCACAAAATAAAAAAAGGTTTCTCGCTGGCACGATCATGTATCGCCGTTAAGCTGGCCATATACATGATTTATGCCATACACCGTCATTGCCATCATGCCGGATCTATGGATCAAGTGCGTAGAAACTTTTGGAGAGCAGTGTACCAAACCCAGCTTAATACCAGCTTCTTCATGTCAGACATCGAAGCTGATGATGGGCAGCCTGAGGCTGACTGATGCGTCATTCTCAGCAACGTCTAGCCCCGCTAGACTCGTCCCCTCGTCGTTACTACAGCTGTGATTCGGCCTTGTCTCACCCTACGCCTACCCAGCATCGCTGAGCGGCCGCCACACTGTGCTCAGCAGCAACGGCGCCTTCACCCTCGAGCCCGAGGAAATGCTGAAAGAGGACGGAGGCGTGAGGGCAGAGCGCTTTCCGAAGAGCGCACTGAAGCGAGAGCCTTCCCTACCGGAATGCCGAGTGCTCGAATAAAAGACAACGTCACCGAACGCCGCTTGCACGAGGTAGCTTGTCAGCAGCATCGCGGTCAGCAGCATCGCCCGCCGAGCTCCGGCTCATGCGCTGGCGACCGGCGAGCGTGAGAGCAGCTACGCCGAGGCTTGATCGCGTTCCTCGCTTCGCGAGAGGCAGACGCTGTTGCTGCTGCAGTGGCGGCCAGCGGTGAAACCAGTGCGTCAGGCGATGCGAGCCCAGAATGGAGGCGCTCTCACCGAGTGAGGCGGGTTGAGATCGTGAGCCACCCTAGTAGGGGGTGGGCGCTCAGATGCCTGGGGTGGCTGAGCACTCCTCTGCTCAACAGATCGAAAGATCAAAAGAGAGGAATCGTAAGAGGGGTAAGTCAGCGGTTAGCCGAACGCTCACCCCCCCACCGCACTCCTCGCTCACCTTCATCGACTGTCGCTCTACTCGCTCTTGGTCGTCGGCTGCTGATGCCGCTTCGCGGCCAGCATGCCAGCTGAAGCCTCGGCCGTTACCAGTAGGTATCACTACAAGATGAAGAGTCATCGCTTCGCTGGTGGCTCGAGATCGCAGCAGAATCGCGTAAAGCGTGGAGAACATTAGTATTCAGAAAATAATGGCTCGCTTATCTTTCGAGGTTCGATGATAGTAGCCTCTCCTATGCTAGATAGTGGAGTCTCAGCTGCTCGAACAATGGGCCGAGTTATCGAACAGATAGCTTGGTGTCGATGCCGCCTTGCAGCTGCTACCGAAGGCAGCCGCTCAAGGCACTCTACGTAGGCAAATGTTTAGTAAGCAATACGCAATATGCAATATGCAATACGTAAAGCAATACGAAGATTTGAAAAAACATATGAAATTGCCTGTGTATACAAATGGTGATTCCATAAATAGAGCACTCAATCATGCCTTTAAAATGTGAGACGTGTGAACGCCAATGAAGACTAAGCGGCTAGTAAGCTTACTCGCTAAGAATGCATCTCAGCAACCAAAATCTCGAGAAATTTATTGATTCACTCACTGCCTCGAATCTTGTTGAGTACATTTTGAGTACATGTCTAACGTGTCATGTAAAGGCTCGTGAATCGTTAGACTACTAATGACGGAATCGGGTCAATTGACAAAAAATCTACTCGGCTTTCACCTAAAAGCATGGAAAAATCTCAAAAACTCACAATTTAAAAGTCTTAAGAGATACTAAAAATTGGTCCGAGCTCTATCGTTGGCAACCGTGCCACATTTTCATAATCCCAGTGCTCAGCAAAAAGGCTGGGCATCGCCGGTTGATCGCCCAGCGTTCTATCCAGCTTAAATTGGGGATCATAGGCGTACAGCTACTAGTAGTAATAATAGTAATAGTTTGTTTCATAACACCCTAAGAGAACATATTCTCTATCTCAGTGGCTTACTAGTAATCGCAAGAGAACCGACACCCACGTGACTAGTGACGTGCGAGGTGTCGAGGATTCACAACCAAACGAGTGACCTGCTTAGGCGAGCTTGCTAAAGTAAACATAAAGACACTCACGGCCGCCGGTTCTTATGGCTATCAACTAGCGTGTACTAAATCACGCACAGGTACGCACACAAAGCGCGAGAGAACCAATGAAATGGTTCATTTGAAAATAGAAAAATTGACCAGAACAAATGAATCTTGAGCTAAAACTTAAAAGATAAAAGTTGCAGACAGTGACCGTAGCCGGAACTGAGTTCCAGATTTTCGATGAATAGGAGCGGATGGCAAGGGTCACTACACGATTTAAATTGATTATGACGGCTGGCGAGACGAAAATATGATGAGGAGTGGGTTGTTCGCAAGCACTCAGGAGGAACAATGAGGTCGGATAAGTGTAGGATAGGAGCAAGGAGGTTGGATAGGTAAGTCGTGGCCTGACAGGGAAGTGACCTGAAAGCCCGATTGAGGATCTTGAAATCAAATCAGTGCTTGAGTGGAAGCCAGAAAAGCTCAGTCATTATACGTGTTATGTGGCAGCAACGCCTTTGATGATAGCCCAGACGAGGTGCTGCTTTCTGCATCAGTTTTAGACGATTAAGTTTAAAAGCCGGAAGTGCTGAATAAAGAGAATTGCAATAACCATGACACAATGCCAATGACGTATGTGCTATAATAATAATAATAATAATACTTAATTTGTTAAAGAGACCTCAGAGAAATCACCCTCTTTATAGGCACTTTACATTTACTTCAAAGGAAGGATGATCGAATGGTTATTGGTAGCATGCTCAACGACAACAAGCATAATTTAGAGGTTAGAGGTGACATGCCCAGGGTCAGCATGCAAATATGGTTAGTGGCAGCATACACAGTGTCGGCACACAGAAACACACAAAGGACGAATCACATGAACCCACTAAATGCTGTGATAAGTAAATACGTTTTTAGTATCTCTTAAAATGTGGTCAAGTCAGGAGATGTCGTGACGCAAGTCGGACGTGAGTTTAAGGCTTTGGGAGCATAGAACTAAAAGCAGGGTCTGCAAAAGATTTTAGGTTTGTACGGGGTATAGCTAAACGATTTTATTCCGAAAAGCGAGTGGTACGATGCTTAGCCTGGTGAGGGAGTAGATCTGATATGTTGGCTGGAGCCAATGAATGAAGGGACCTAAAAGTGAGTGACATAATCTTGAAGTTAATGCGTTGCTTGACAGAGAGCCAGTGCAGGTCGGTGAGAAGTGGTGTGATGTGGCAACTGCAAAGCTCACGGCAGTCAAGCGTAGCTGCAGAGTTCTGCACCAACTGTAAGCGCCTGATTGCACTGGCCATTAAACCAGCAAGCTGAAATGGATGTCACAAATACAGGGACCAACTTAGATGTGTTATCCCTGTCTAAACAAGCCCGAATTTTAGCAATGATTGCAGCTTAAAGTAGGCAGGCTTGACTGCGGAGCTGATGTGGTCGTCTTATCAAAAGACCACTTTGGAACATGACACCTTGATTTCGTGCAGATTCAACAGGAGATATGCTGGCAGATCCGATTGTGAGCGTTAACATTTCCAATTTCTGAATCACACTATGTTTGCTCATAACCAGTAAGTCTGTTTTACCATCATTCAATTTAAGAAAGTTTGCTATTTGGCTGATCGTACTCTTATCTAATTTTTGACAGCTGAAAAGAGGCCAACTTAACCTAGAGTTATGGGCTTATGTAAGCACAAGTCGTTTTGGAATCGCACGCCTAGATTATGGGCAGACGTTTCACGAGTTACGCTAGCTTAACCAATCTTGAAGTTTTTTCCAACTTTTGGGTAACGCTAGGCTTAATGATAATAACAATAATGCACTTGATAAAGCGCCCTCAGAGAACTTGATCTCTCTCTAGGCGCTTTACATTTGCTGCAAAGGAAAATGCAATTGAATGGTGAGTAATATCATGCTTGATAAACAGCATGAATAACATGGTTAGGGGTGACATGCACAGGGTCAGCATGCAAATGTGGTTAGTGGCAGCATGCACAGTGTCAGCACGCATAAGCTCATCAAGGACGAATCACAGGGACCCACTAAATGCTGTCCTAAATAGGTGTGTTGCCCATAGCTCCGAGGTTGGTCTCATCATCTTTAACCTTTTGGAAGTTAGTAGCCGTGTGAACGCCAATCTCGTCGTCATAGGCAGTCACAAGATTAAACGTGCCGGATAGAGAGCAAAGCTTAGAAGGGGCGAAACAATAAGGAGAGATAGTTGTCATTGTCGTAGTAACGACAGCCGGGATTTTTTTGACGGCAACTTTTGATAGAGGGAGACTATATGTAGCAAAGACAAGGCGTTTAAGATCAAACTCGGAGGTAGTGCACATCAAACAAGAGCTCCCTAGATGACCGACAGCTGCTTACTTACTCTCGGACATCTCTCGAGTAGGTAGGATCCAGAACAAATTAACAGCGTTCCGGTGAGACCCAGGCACGCGGCGACGCACTCCAAAAGGATCTGGTAGTCAGAGGTCGCGCATAGAGTGCTGCCAGGCTGCAGCTACCCTCAGATGGCACACAGCTGCAACGTTCGCTGCGATTGGCCAACAAGAGCAAAATCAAGTTTCAACTGTCCCACGGAAGAGTCAGCTCTCTTGAAAAACCTTCTAGTATAGCGATGCAATAGTGCACATTTCCTCAGCTTCGAACGTGCACTATTACATGGCTAGGTTTCAAACAATTAATTGGGGAAATAAACCAAGGATATACTATATCCAGAGCAAGTAAGTAGCGTACACTTTAAAAGACAGAAAAGAAGGCTGATTGTAACTAAGGTGGCTAGCTAGCTCAGCATATACGGTATGAATATGTGAATATAAATATATGTGTATAAATAAAAAAATATAAATATGTACATATTGTATATACGCGCCCGTCGCAATTGTAGTACCATTACGCATGAGCTAATTGGTCAAATTGATCCTGAGATCCGAGGGCAGCCACTTGATTCCCTAATCCGTGTCATGTAGTCAAGAGGTACCGCTATGGCTTGTAATAAGTGCATCGTGTGTGCTAAAATGCAGAAAACTATGCAGTTATAATGAATTTGGGCATTTAAATGAAGTTTCTAATGACTAACAAGTTCGCAAATCACTAGCATTGTGCTCAATTCGAGCTCTCTAATATCTTCGCAGTAAATGTGGAGCTGATGGGAGGATTTTCCGTACCTACCAAAAGAGGGCCGGCATCTATAATATACTGATACAGTGACTTATTGACACTCTGTTGAAGCCCTTATAAAATTCAGCCCTTACTATCGTCAGGTAAATATGCAATATGATTTATTTGTATAGCGTCCTAAGAGAACTCTATTCAGGCGCTTCACATATGCCACGGGGTTTGAGCTCGCGACCTCAGCAAGATCTTGGTCGGGCGAGCACCTTAACCAGAGCTTGATGCATTTGTAGAACTCATCCGCCAGACAAAGCAAGCACATACGACTTATTGGATTTCGTTAGATCTGTCGTTGGATTTCGAGAGAGATGAGTATTTAGGCGCGCTTGTTTGCTGTCCTTTAATGTACCGAAACAAGACATCCGTTGTCTAATCCTTCTCGCTGGAGTATCGAGACTTCGGCAATTAAATGCACGTTTCATTTCTCATTCTTTTTCGCCCGCCGCCGCTTCGATGCCGCCAAGCTTCGAACCGTGCGAGTCTATCGTTAGGCAACTGACGAGCCTCATTTCAAGCGGCGCTTGGATAGTGCTAAGAAAGAGACTCAGCTCTCTCGGGGTGCGATGCTCAATCACTATTAGTATTGTTAATACTGCTATCACTATCATCTCCTATTTAGCCGAACTGCTGCGGCTACCGACCGAGCGGGCAGCTCCATGCAGCTGCCCGCTCCGTCAGCGGGCGCTTATCGATTCGCGCTCTGCGATGGCCGCCCCGTGGTGTGAATATGCACACGACGTTCTCCCACACTGCACAAAAAAGTGCTCAAAATTGAGAAAAAACACGCGCAATTTTATACGGTACCGTTTCCTTTACGCGATCTCTTACCAGCCACTATGAAGAAAGGTAAAAAGCAGAAATTAGGTCAGAACTGTTGAAAGTTATAATTCTTAGCTAATTTATATTCCTGGATCCACAACTCAGCAGAAACATTATGAACAAAATTTCACTGTCTGTTTTCGCATTTATTGAGAGTGTATCTAAAATAGCTCAACTTACATCGTACACATCTATGCAGAAAAAAGTTTTTATTAAAAAATATAAAGTGATGAACAAAAAAATGATAAATCCGCGACTGCGTCGGTCATTCAACGGAGTATGGCAGCAGAGTCGAGCGTATAGTGCCTGTGAGCTTGAAGCTGTTCAAACTTTCGACGAACCTCTTCATCCTGGCTTCAATTATAGGCACGCTGACACACATTTGCCTTAGAGTAGAAATCATCTACAAGTTGAAAAGCTTTAGCACGCAAGAGGCACACACACACACACGGATATTCTTAAATGACTAAATATGCTTACTGTATACAGACTTCTTACTTAAGATTGACACGCTTGTAAAGAGAGATCGGGTAGAGAAATAAACTCTCAATGAGAATAAGAGCAACAGCAAAGACATTGTATGCTTGCATGTTCATGCATGCGTATGAGAGAGATAAAAAAAGAAAGAGAGAGAGAGAAATAATAATAATAACAATAATAATGCACTTGAAAAAGCGCCCCCAGAGAGCTCAATCTCTCTCTAGGCGCTTTAAATTTGCTGCAAAGGGAAATGCAATTGAATGGTAAGTAAAATCATGCTTGAAAAACAAACACAATGAATAAAATGGTTAGGGGTGACATGCACAGGGTCAGCATGCAAATTTGGTTAGTGGCAGATGCACAGTGTCAGCACGCATAAGCACATCAAGGACGAATCACAGAGACCCACTAAATGCTGTCCTAAATAGGTGTGTTTTTAAGTTCTTTTTAAATTTGGTCAGGTCAGGGGATGTTCTGACGCAGCTCGGGAGTGAGTTCCAGGCTTTGGGAGCATACGAACTAAATGCACGGTCTCCAAAGGATTTGAGGTTTGTACGAGGTATTTGTAGAATGTTGGATTCCGAAAAGCGGGTGGTACGATGCTTGGCCTGATGGGGGAGTAGTTCTGAGAGATAGGCTGGAGCCAAAGAATGAAGTGACCTATAAGTGAGCGTCAAAACCTTGAAGTCAATCCGTTGCTTGACTGGTAGCCAGTGCAGGTCGGCGAGAAGTGGAGTAATGTGGCAACTGCGATGCTCACGACAGACAAACCTAGCTGCGGAGTTTAGCACCAGCTGTAAGCGCCTGATCGCACATGCTGGTAGGCCAGTAAGCAGTGAGTTACAGAAGACGAGACGGGATGTCACGAATGCATGGACCAACTTGGACGTGGTATCCTTATCTAAACAAGCCCGAATTTTAGCAATGTTATGGAGCTGAAAATAGGCAGATTTGACTGTGGAGCTGATATGGACGTCTAACGAGAGGTCGCTTTGGAGTATGACACCTAGATTTCGAGCTGATTCAACAGGAGATATGCCGGCAGAGCCAATTTTGAGCGTCAGCCTTTCTAATTTGCGAATCACACCGGGTTTTCCCATAACTAGTAAGTTAGCTTTATCATCGTTTAGTTTTAGAAAATTTGCTGCCATCCATGTGCGGATGAAGAGAGAGAGAAGAGAGAGAGAGAGAGAGAGAGAGAGAGAGAGAGAGAGAGAGAGAGAGAGAGCAAGCGGGTTGCAAGGGGTAGTTACTTTGTGAGATAATTTGAGTGTAAGTTAGAACTCGAGATTGGATCGGGGGCGGGGGTTAGGTGGTGAAGTAGCGAGATTATTGGCAGCGAATCAGGGCAGAATGAAAGCGGAAGGATGATAGAATGAATGGAAAAAAAGTCGTGATACTTTCCGCCCTGCATGTGGCGCTGCTGCTCACCGTTTCGAGCTGCTGGAGCCGCTCTTTTTTCTCCGGACTCACTGGGTCCGAGTCCTTCGTGGCTGCTGCCCTGCCGTTTTCCAGGAGCTGCTCCTTCAGCCAGAGCAAGTTGACAGCAATCGCTTTCGTGTAGGCGTGCACCTCCTGATACGATCGGCAGCGCTTCGGAGCGCTCAGATCTGTGACGATCAGCAGGTTCTCCATTGTCGGAGGGTCTAACGGCGTCTTCGATGTCAGTTTTCTAGGGCAAACGATTCGAAGCCATTTTCCCAAAGCCGCATATCTGCAATTCTTGCTTTGGCAGATTATCAAGTGAGCATTTTGAAATTTCGTAAAACCCAGCGAGCAATCGACGTGCTTGGCATACGAGTACCCGTCTTAAAAGATCGCTGAAGCGATATTGCACTAGCCAAATGCCGCTCTGCCTTCTTCGATCACCGTTTCATTCCAATGGTGGGTTATTTCAATTTAAGGCTGTTGCACGTGAAATTTACTTAGCTGAATTAGGAATCAAATTGAATATGTAAATTTGTATCATTGCTTAAAAAATTATACTGAGTTTCATATGTGCACTACTGTGTATTCACGATTTTCCAGATGAATTAGGGAAATAGACCAAGGAAATGCTATATCTAGAGCACTTATTCATGCACTTTAAAAATGAAAGGAAGACTGTGACAACTTTAAGGTGGCTAACTAATGCAATATATATATATATATATATATATATGTATGTATATATACATACATACATACATACACACATATATATTATATACACACACATATATAAATATATACATATATACATATACATATACACACACACATATATATATATGTATGCACATGTATGCAATACATATATTTACGTACCGTTGGGAGACTTGCAACACTAGATGGCAGCATGGAGAATGCATCCATCGCGATCGCCAAGCGAAACTTGATGCAACTGCTAAACGCACCGGGTGGGCCCTGTACAATATGTAAGTGCCATCAAAATATTAAGCAATTTTTCTAAAAGAGCAAATTCTGATGAGTAAGATTTCTCTAGATGGAATCACCTCAGACGAACTACGCCGTAATAGTACCGGCATCAATCTATATAAAATACAAGTGTCGCTGCATTCAGGAGGGGCAGAAGCAAATTATACTCGACGATGCCGTCCTAAACTGAAAATTACGTTTTATAATGGCGTCTAAGCAATGATGGTGAACCTCGCTAAAGTGGCATATATTTTGAATAATGTTATTTGGTCAGTGACATTGCCCAAATAATAGTAATAATAATAATACATTTGATAAAGTGTCCTCAGAGAGCCAATCTCCTTCTAGGCGCTTTACATTTTTACTGCAAAGGAAACGCGATCTAAAGGGAGGAGTATCATGCTTGATAAAAACATGAATAACATGGTTAGGGTGACATGCACAGGGTCAGCATGCAAGTGTGGTTAGTGGTAGCGTGCGAAGTGTCAGCACCATAAGCGCATAAAGGACGAAACACAGGGATCCACTAAATGCTGTCCTAAAGAGGTGCGTTTTAAGTTCTTTTAAATGTGGTCAAGTCAGGAGATGTTCTGACGCAAGTCGGGAGTGAGTTCCAGACTTTTGGAGCATACAAACTAAATGCACGGTCTCCAAAGAATTTGAGATTTGTACGAGGTATTGGTAATGAAACTGTCGGATTGCTAAAAGCGGAGGTACAATGCTTGGCTTGGTGATGGAGTAGATCTGATAGATATGCTGGAGCCAAAGAATACAGTGACCTAAAAGTGAGCGACAAAACCTTGAAGTCAATCCGCTGCTTGACTGGTAGCCAGTGCAGGTCGGCGAGAAGTGGTATGATGTGGCAGGTGCGACGCTCACGACAGACAAGCCTAGCTGCAGAGTTTTGAACCAGCTGTAGGCGCCTGATCGCACATGCCGGTAGGCCAGCAAGCAGTGAGTTACATAAGTCGAGACGGGATGTCACAAATGCATGGATCAACTTAGATGTGGTATCTTTATCTAAACAAGCTCGAGTTTTAGAAATGTTATGTAGCTGAAAGTAGGCAGACTTGACTGTGGAGCTGATGTGTCCATCTAACGAAAGGTCACTTTAGAACATGGCTCATAGATTTCATTCACATTATTTAACAGGAGGTATGCTGGCAGAGCCGATTTTGAGCATTAGCCTTTCCAATTTCTGAATCACACTTGGTCTGTCCATAACTAGTAAGTTGGTTTGATCATTTAATTTAAGAAAATTTGCGGCCATGCATGTGCGGATGTCATCAATACATGCAGCAAGGGAGTTGAGAGAATTCGAGGTGCTCGAAGGTTGGGAGGGATAAAAAAAGGTAAAACTGAGTGTCATACGCATAGAAGTGAAAGCCTAGATTGTGGTTGCTGGCAATCACATCGGCAGGAGGGAGGGTATAAACCGTGAAAAGAACCGGACCTAGCACGGAGCCCTGAGGTACTCCATATTTCAGAGGTACCTCTGATGATCTTTGTCCATTCACGTCAATACTCTGGAGTCTCCCACTGAGATAGAACCTGAACCACTGCAGAGCAGTGCCAGTGATGCCCAGGCGAGATGAGAGGCGCTCTAGAAGAACTTTGTGATCGATGGTATCAAAAGCTGCCGAAAGATCGAGCAAAACAAGCAGAGACACTCTACACATGTCTGCATTCCTAAGTGGGTCGTTGTACACCCGAGGCAATGGTGATTCTCCTGAGTGATTAGCTCTAAAGCAAGACTAGAACTTGCTAGCAAGGTTTTAAGTTTCAATATAAGAGTTCAGCTGGTCTGCCTAGACTCGTTCCAATGTCTTTGATAGGAATGTTAGAAGGTAGACTGGGCGGTGGTTGCTTAAGTTCTCTTGGTCTAGTGTTACTTTCTTGAGCAGTGGCCTGACTACAGCTTTTTTGAAAGGTGCTGGGACATGACCTGAGGCTAATGACATATTAATGATGTTAGTTATGCATGGCAGCAGCAGATTAACGACAAAGCTAGCTCATGTTACTTTCTTTCATTACCAAATGCAGAGATGGTAGAATACCTAAACAGCACCTGTAGATGGACAAAACAAGGGAGATTTCTACCTCCACGGAAGCAAAATTCTGGGAATTGCATTTGACAGGTTATAACACTATTATACATTGCTAGAGCTCTTGTGATTTTTAAGCAGGTCTTGGGTTTGAGTCATAAAGTAGGTAATTCTTTGTTGAGCAGGAGTGGTTGCTTCTTGGCCTCTTCTGCCGCCATATAATTGAGGCTGTTTAATAATAATATTGATATTAAAAATAAATTTGCATAACATCCTTAGAGAACTTAATATCTTTCTAGGCACTTTGTATATGCTGTCAAGATAGCATGATCAAAGAATTAGTGGTAACGTGCGAAAAATCAAAATGTATGACATGGTTAGAGGTACCATGTATAGTGTCAACATGTGAAACATGGTTAGTGGTAACACGCACAGTGTGAGCACACGAAAGCATACAAAGTACGAATCACAAGTATCCACAAAATGCTGTGATAAACAGGTGCGTTTTAACCTCCTCTTTAAATGTAGTCAATTTAGGGATATCGTATAGTCGATAGGGAGTGAGTCCCAAGCTTTGGGAGCTTGCGAACTAAGGGCACGGGCTCCATAAGATTTGAGGTTCATACGAGATCTAGCAAAACAGTTTGAATAACAAAACGAGATGGTAAGATACCTAGTGTGTCTGCAGGTATTATGTCTCAGTTATAAAGCGTACTCAATAAGAGATTTTTCAAGCTAACCGCAGGTCAGGCTCTCCTTCGTTGCCTATCCACTTCCCAAATGTTAATGTTATATTTCGATCCTGTCGACCCCACCACAAGGGAAGGGAATAGTCAGCTTGGCTTTCTGGCTCGCGCTAGGAGACTTAGCGCTAGGAGACTTCACGCTACTAGACTTAGCGCTAGGAGACTTCGCGCTAGCAGACTTAGCTAGGTGCAAAGTCTGAGGAACGGCCTAAACGCAACTGGTCGGTGACTAGTTTGACGTTTTCAGTCGCAATGCCGGCTTGAGCTTGTTTTTAAGCGTTGAAGCCATTGCCGGTTTTGACCTAAGAGTACGCTATCCTTCGCTTCGGCTTCTCTGTTTACTGCACAAGGGCTCAGCTAAGTAGTTCACTAAACTGGGCTACCGTTTCTCGACGTTTCTCACAACGCCTACCGTTAGCATCGAATACTTTGGTCTTTAAATCTTGCAGCAAAAGCTTATCAATCGTTCGCTAAAGACGAAAGTAACTATAGGAAGAGAGTAGTTATCCTGTGGGGAGTAGTTCTGATAGGAAGGCTATAGTCAGATAATGAAGGAACCTGAAAGTAAGTGATATAAGCTTGAAGTCGATGCCCGGCTTGATTTTAAGCCAGTGCAGGTCGGCGAGAAGTGGAGTGGTGTGGTAACTGCGAAGCTCAAGACAGACAAGCCTAGCTTCAGAGGTTTGCAACAGCCGTGCAAATGCGTGGACCAACTCGGATCTGGTGACCCTGTCTAGGTGCGCCAGAATTTCATCAATCAATGTTATGTAGCAGCTGAAAGTGGGCAGACTTAACTGTGGAGATGATTTGGTCATCTAATGAAAAGTCCCTTTGGAGCAGGACATCTATATTTCGTGCAAATGCGAACAGGAGATATGCTGTCAGAACCGATTGAGAGTGTCAAGTTTTTCAATTTATGAGCCACATTTGGTTTGCCAATAGCTAGTTAATTGGTTTTATCGTCATTCGATTTGAAATACTTTGCTGTCATCCATGCGAAGATGTCAGCAATACATGCAGCAAGGAAGTTGAGAGAATTTGCCGTGCTGAGCTTGGAGGAATTAAAGCAAAGGTGTCATCTGCAGAAGAGTGAAAGCCTAGATTGTGCTTGGCGATCACGTCCACAAGAGGGAGAGTATAAACCGTGAAAAGAAGCGGACCAAGCAGAGAGCCCTGCAGTACCCCATACTTCCGTGATTCCTAGAATAATCTTTTTCCATACGCATCAATACTTTGGAGTCTCCCCATGAGGTAGGACATAAACCATTGTCGTGCAGTGCCAGTGATGCCGAGGCGAGATGAGAGGCACTCGAGAAGGATTTGGTGAGCGATAGTATCAAACGCTACCGAAAGTTCAAGCAAAACAAGCAGAGCGATTTTACGTAAGTCTGAATACGGTCGCTTTTACACCGGAAGCAATGCTGACTCTGGTGTAACAAGCTCCTTAACCAGACTGGAACTGGCTTGCTAGCTTCAAAGTTTGAATGCAAGAGTTCAGCTTGTGCCTCAAATCGTAAAAGTATCTTAAATGGGAACGGTAGAAGGGAGACTGGGGGTTAGGTGATCAAATTATCTTGGTTTAGTATTGTTTTCTTCATTAGTGCCCTAACGACAGCCTTTTGAACGGAGCAGGGGCATGACCTGAGGCTAAGGACACACTGAGGACTAGTAGCCTTCTTTTATTAGGAGATGAATTTCAGGATAAGGTCACTCGTAGCTTTCTCGAACGTATACATTAAGATGCCGCAGGGAATTGAGGGAGGAGAGTCCGGTGTGGTTGATATCGATGGATAGGAGTCCAGAGGGGAGGCTGCTACCTTATGGGTGGACTCTCTGATCTTGTCTATCTTGCTGACAACGAAGCCAGAGAAGCGAACTAGATTAGCGAAAGGATCACTAGGTAAGGAGCTAACCTGGGAGAGGTCAACGAGATAATTGATTGTAGACATCAGCATTTTTTGATTGTAAATCTGGGATTCAGCAATATTTTTTAAGAAGCTAGACTTGGTTTTTGTTAGGATAGATTAGTATGCTCCACAGTAGTCTTCGTATGCCTAACGATCGACATCAGTCCTGATCATAATTGACCTCAATTTTGGCTAAGTTTGAACTGGCTGCTCTTGGCCGCGAACACTCTGTTAATAGTAAAGAGGTTCAATTATCTTGCCTTAGTCAATAGTCAGATGAGTGTGTGAGCTGCTTACATGTACTATTTGCTGCTTTGTCGCTATACATTTTGCCGCTATTGGGCCGTTAATGCTTTGGCAACTGTGACTTTCAATGAACTTTATTAGTTTCTTAGAGCTTAAATGTTTCTTTTTATGTGCATAGATTGATAGAGCTTTCATTATATCTTAAATAAATCAGAATGCGATCGCTTAAATACTCGACAGTGGATTTACTGAATACACACACTACACACTTCGTGTCACCTCAGCGGAGCGCATTTGATGGTGCCCCCTTTTTTCGGAGAGCTTAATATTTGGCTAAAAAAATTCCACCAAAATCAAATGAAGAGTCTTCCGTAAAAATAACTGCAACAGCAGTTTCAAGAAACTTAAAATGGGCCAAGTAGGCAGGATCATGGAGCTGGGAAGATTGGGAAGATCGAGAAGCTTCCTCGAAGTTACCGGAACCTCTAGAAGTTTCCAGAAAAATAATGAAAGAGAGCTCTTAATATCCAAAAACAATCTCGGAAAGTCGCAGTAGAAGCCAGTGTTTCCCATTTAGTCACTCAGTGTTATCTTAGCGGCGTGCAAGAACTAAAAATTACGAAGCTGCTCTGCCAAGGGCGCCAGCGTGGCGTGAAAACTAGAGAAGCGGATTCTTACGCTAGAAGCGCCGAACACATGACGTCATATTCTAGGAGTGCAGTTCTTGAATCTCCATCGCTGATGTCTTCGCCGTCCTTGAATTGTTGCATTTTCCTTACGAATAGGTTCTCGCTAAAGTCCGTTATAGCACCCACAGAGGTGCTGTCAAGGCAACCTGAAATATGAAAATGAAGGTCAGCCGTCATACCGGAGTCTTTAACTGACTCACTAACCTCGAGGTTGCTAGTCATACCAGAGAGCTTAAAAGTCTTCATTAATTCAACTTACAACACTAAATACAAATATTAGTAAATGTATATAATATGAGCAAGCTTAAAGTTTAAAGCATTCAGTTAAATTGTTTGCGAAGTCGGTCAACTCTATGTAGCAGAACCGTCAGCCGGATTAATGTAGCAATCAACTCGCTAAAAAGATATACTGTCTATGAAAAGAATGAAGTCGTATCATTCGTAGGAATTAAAATAGCGTCAGCACAGCTGTAGGCGATGGGTAAATCAAGTTTTCTCATTAAGACCAACACCAGCTCCTAAAAAATTGGTGTGTTCCGAGATTTAACAATGCACCTTTCAACAAGCCGGCTTCCGCATGACCACACACTTCACGACCTAAGGTCGGCGGCTTCGCGACGTACCAAAAACAACTGCATAAACGTTACTAGGTGACGTCCCTCTGCAGAATAGTAGTGCCTCTAAAGCAAGACCGACATTATTAGATTTTTGATTATAGGCCGTTTGAAAAACTTTATTTGGGACCATCGTGAGAATCGAGTAAAACTATCTATACACATTTTTAATTATTTTTTGTAATTACCGACTGTCTCAAAGCACCATCTGCACGCCGCTCTCCCAGAACGCAGGGGTATGTGTGTCACTTCACAGTCGCTAGCCACCCACTAATCGCTAGTAAGAATGTTAAGATACAAGAATATATCAATTCGCTATTTCCAGTATTCGAAATGCAGATAGTTCACAGCCCAGTTTGTCTTGAGATACTTATTAGCTCTCTAAGGCTTGGGCGTTCTGGCGTTGGCTGGCACCGTTTTTATTTATTTCCAATTGAAGCAGTACTGTTAAAATGTGGCACTCGAGCTTGTGCTTCCATCCTAATGAATCGGATACTAAGGAGGCAACCGTACTCCATTAGATCAGCTTATATGGTCCTGATTATCGAAGCCAAAATTTAATTATTCGTTTAATTGAAATTAATGTGCTAGAATATATATTTTAGTGTTTTAAAAAGTTGCATGCGTGCAAAATATTCTAGAACTGCAGAATGCATGGGCACTGCCAATGAGTGGTCATCGCTTCAACCGTGGATGTGGACAGCAGCCAGGTCAGGCCACTCACCTGTATACAAATGCTCTTCCCACAGGCAGGCATTGTATGTCAGCGGCTCATTGCATGCCTGTGCCAACAAGCTCAACAGCGGCTGTCTGTCTTTAGCCATGCTGCAATCATAATGCAAAGCAGCGGGCGGCCATTTGTACAAAAAGTCATACGTCACACTGTCCGTCGGCAGCCTGAGGTGGTGTGACCTTGAGACAAAATGGGAGGGAAAACGAGAAAGCTCGAGCGCCACGCAGCCACCTTCTCTTCGTGAGCAAAGCATGCAGCATCGTCGGCACAACGTGAATGGCAGCACTTGGCATTTTCAGGAGCTCCAGGATGTGGAGCGCAGATTCGCCTTCAATAAATGAACATGCTTAAAAGGTGGCTGCTGCTGCGCGCACACGAATTGATCACCTTTCAGGTGCACGGCATCACACAGATCGCTTCTGAGCCACCGAAACTTACACGCTCCAACTCACTAAAAACCATCGGAACTTGCTAGTACCGAGCGATGTGACAACGGCTGCTGCTATACGGCATAAGTACGTCAACACATCTGCAGCATTCGTTATGAATCAATGGAGCATCATTCTCGTAACAGAGTCATATGCCTCGACTTCCAGGCATGGCTAGCAACAAATGCAAGCGATGAAGGTTGCGGCTTTTTACTTACCCTAAACAGCCCTATCGGTATTGCAAGAATTCAGCTACTCGTATTCACATTTCTCGATCAAAGCTGATGCACACCTCACTTGCAGGACAATTTACCCCAAATGAAGGAAATATAGTTTCAGAGATTAGTAAGGCTAAAATAATTCGAACAAAGCCAACTAATCAAACCGATTCTCGTACTATAAGTTTTTCCCTAATACTTTTTGCGATACTTTTTAAACAATCATTCAAATTTCTAAACTAAATCTACTAATTAAATAAGTGACATCACCTTATAATAAAAACTATTATCTCAGAAAGCTCCTAAAAAAGCGTCATACCTGTTTCAAACTCTTATCTAGGAGCAGGCCAGCTCAGTCGGTCCACCATGTTTCTTACAAGATATGTGGCCTAATTTTGGTATCAATGTGATCGCATGAAAGCAATTTTAACCATATTTGCAGCCACTGTCGTTAGTTGTTCATTAGTTTTTTACACTTTCCTAAGGCGATTGAAGAAGAAATGTAATAACGTTCGTCCGTTCGTCGAGATCTCATGGAAGGCTGATGTATAGCTCAAACGAGAGGTGCCCGTTTGAAGTGAGAACACTGTTTGATGTCAGTTGATAGAGCATCAGTCATTATGATTCATTTTAGCTAGTTTTTCACTTTGGCCGAAAATTAGATTAAAGACTTTCCCGCAGTACGATGCATTACTAAGAATTGCTGTCAAGCAGTAGAAATCTTAAGCGGTAGCTATCAGGAATGATGTAATAAGGAACGTCAAAGCTGTCACAGGTCATGCACGAAACATGCTACTATTTCGAAACCTATATAATCATGGGAATAATGAATATTCCGGCCTCGATGGTCATACACAAGTTAGTAAATTCACGAAAAAATTCATCGACTCTAATGTTGTGCTCTATGATCTGAACTCTTACTGTCTAAAATCTTACTGGTGTATGAAAAGCATGACCGCTCTATTGAATCGAGAACATCTTCTTGGGTATTTCGAATATTTAGCTGTCAATCTATTATCGAACTCTTTCAGAATTGAATTTCAATAGAACAAAATTAATCATGCTGGCGTGAAAAACTATTTCATCATTTAAATAAAAGCTTTCCATGGACACATAATGTGAAAAAATGAGAGATTCTAGCTCTTTCAAAGATAACAGACATCTTATAGGATTCCGCTGATCTCATAATGTGTAGCATTAAGGAGTTTGTTACAAAAAACTCGCCTAAACATGAAAAAGTGGTTCTCTGATTACTCTTGATAGTTGTATTTTTATAATGCCTGGAGGGTTGTACATCCCTGCAACTGTCAATTTTCTTACGTGCTTTAAGGTCTTAAAAATAGTGCTGCCACACTTTGCTTCAACCTTTAAATTATTACGGACTGTCAGAACAAGAACTTTCTGTTTTAATCTTTTTATGTAGAAAAACTGTTGAATAAGCTGACAAAATGCAGCAACTTTATGAAATTCTTATCTTTGCAAGCAAGAATTTGGTGGAAAAGCAAAGCAATTCCTAGGACCTTTCCAGATAGCATAAGCGTTGATTGACATAAAAAACATGTAAGTGCAGTGCGCTATCTAAAATGAAAACGCAATTTTTCTAATGCACAAAGTTGAGGTATTTTAAATGAGCGTAGCAGTCCTTCAATCGCTTTTAATATCTTGCGTTTGTAGTATTTATTCATGATACTATTTAGCTCTACTGTAATAATTCTTGCTTTTGAGAGACATTGGTTCTTTGAGAGCAGTGATACCGTGGTTTTTTGAGAGCCTTGATACCGTCTGACTGAAGTGCTAGAGACGTTCAGTGCGAAGGCCACACTGGGCTAATGAAGCCGCAGCGCAAAGAGAAAGCACAGCATCACAGCACTTACCGTTATCCAAGCACTCGCTTGTCTTTCCTACGCAGAGAAAGTAGTGGGATGCTTCAACGTTGAAGAGCAGCTGCGGCAAGCCGATATCAACCGTGAGCTCACTAATCCTCCTCAAGGGGTTCCTGAAAGATGATGCCAACCATTCGATACTGGTACAAGGCAAGCCATCGACAAACTATTCTCTTAGTATCACATCGTAATGCGAAAGTAGCACAAGCTACTAACTATTACAAGTTAGTATCGTAAGCTAGCTCAGATGCTTAAAAATAAAAGTTTCTAATATAGGAAGAGACAGTAGCTCGACTATCATGGTTGAGCGTCGATTGCTGGGCGTTATTGCATCATTGGAAAAGGCAGAAGGCGTAAGTAGCTGAGTGATAGAAACGACAGGATTGGGAGATCGCTCCAAGACTTTTTACTCTCATAAATAATATCCTCCGGATCGCTCATTTAAAGTGAACTATGAGAATCAGGTGTTAACATCTTCGGAGTTACTAAGAAGAAAGCATGAGCAAGAAGGTGGTGTGGCACTACTCGAGAGTCTAAAACAGAGTGTACAGAATGACACTTGAAAGCGACACATCTATGCTATTTTAAGCCATTACGTCGTTACTGTAAGTCATTACAAATGAGAATACAATAAAAAAATATGAGGAGCTTTATTTTCTTAAGGAATTCAAAATATTTGACCGAATACTCTTAAATGACGTAATGGTGGACTGGACGCATAAGAAACTCGATAAAGAAACAGTTTATTACACCTTGCCATCTTGCTTCGAGTGAAAAGTCCTGCCCATACAAATGTAGGGAGTTTATATATATTTGTAGTAGGTTATAGCACATACAGATGTTAATACAGGTAATACTGGGTGTTTCTATGAAAATACTTCGTGGCAATTGCTGACGCTACCCAAGTCTCGCAGCCAAAAGGTTTATCGCTAATTAATACTTCTAAACACAGGTTTTCTACCTCAGGTTGGTAAATAGCAACTTTTCCGCGTGAAAGGTACCTGTTTCTGCATGTAGGCATTTTATATGTCAGTTTATGACGGCATTCTTGCAAGTAAAATTACGTATTGCATTTAATGAAATGCTTGTTATCGAGCAACTCAGGCTGTAACCAAAGATCACGCGAAAGTAGTCTGGTTGTTCGATCAATAAGTAAGTATGGCGATTGGTCGCATCTACATCAAATTGCCCGGAAGCGCCGGGGCAGTGCCAACAAGGACGGCACGAATGGCGTAAACCTTCCATCGTTCAAACTCAATTCATTGCTTCGTATCGATCACTAGAAAAGTGTAGGGAGGAGGAGCAGATGAGATGCGAAAGAAGCACCAAGCGAGCCTCTTGCAACAGCAGCACCATTCTTGCCCGTTTTTGAAACCTTAGGTACATATAAAATCATCGATCTTCGGCTCTTCGCTGCGGTGCAGCATTAACAGCCTAATTCCAGGTGCTGGACTACTGGGTGCGTGTGGCCAACTGTGAGCCTTGAAAGAAATTTCGCGATTACTGCGACCATTGCTACAAAGAGCCGTATGACTTAACTTTACTAAATTTGCGTGGATTTTTTGTTCCCTTCAATTACTTACGATATTTCTGAAGAATCAGTTCTAGCGATTTGTCAAAGAACCCAGGAGCTAACTTAATTACGCTGTACAGCTGTACTTTTTATTCTATAAGTCTTACCCTAAAAGGCTAGAGCAAAGCATGTACTCAGGTATTTAACTGAACAGACTAGAAGGAATTAAAGCAGTAGAAATTAGTTTTATTATCCAGGTTTTATCTTTTTAGATTAACAAAAAGTTATATGCGTAGCATCATTAGCATAAAAGCAATTGTACCTTGGATTGTCCAAAGCAAACAGAAAAAGCAAGTAACGTTACCAACTCTCGTAAAGAGCCCTTTTTAGTAAAGCTTGCGAAGCCTAATCATTTGCCCTCGGGACAGAAACCTCTGGGCCAAAGGCTGAACCACCAGGAGTCAAATATCCGAAAGGCCGAACCATGCTAAGCCAAAACGTCCAGGGCTGACACGTCCTCAGCTGAAACGTCCGAGGACGACATGTCCAAGACCGGTATCGTGGCCAAAGCTTCAAGGCCGAAACGTCTGCTACTGATTCTTCTCTGCTGTCTGGGCCTAAATCTTGTCCAAAACATTGCAAAGAAAAATGAGCAGTCCTTCATGTGCAACAAACTAGGGATTTTGCTGCTAACCGTTCTTGAGGCGATTGGTTACAGCGAGTCCGAAAGACAACGCTTCTTTCTAGGGAGCATGTCTTCGGTCCTTCGTTGCCCCCCCCCCGCTTTAGCCGGGGGGGGGGGAGCGGTGAAAGCGACGAAATCTGCTAATCTGCTGACGGTGCTAGCAGCAGCTCGAGGGACGGTGCGCACGGCAGCAGCGATCTTCCACCCTCCCTGTCAGAATTGAGTCGAGTGGACGGCAGCTTCATCGGTCGCGTTTTGTGCGAGAGCCGCTGGCACGGCGATCAGACTTATGCGAAATTTGACGGCCACGTAGTAATAATAATAATAATTATTTTTATTATAATTTGTCATAGTGCCCTCAGAGAACTCAATGTCTTTCTAGGCACTTAAATAATAATAATAAATGCTAGCTGATTTAACAGCCTCTTTGTGTAGTGACAGAAGAGCCTTTAAGGCTATTACCACCGCTTGCAGCGGCGATAAAGGATCACCCACCTCATGGTTCGAACCCACGACCTCGGGATCGAGGTCGTCAAAAGCAACCACCTTACCCCGTGTGCCATCACGGCTCACCTTGAACAGGACCGCCGATGCAGTGCCTGAAGAGCATTCCGACAGCGAGGGCAAACTGATCTGCCGGTCGCTATCGGAAATGCGAGGGGAAGGATTCGACCATCCTTCTGCTGCTGACGACTTCAAGGCGCACTACCGCAGGTCGAAAAAAGCCACCAAGGAGCAGGCTGGCGATTAAGATTACGCGTAACGCAAGACTCGTTGCATCAGAGGAGTGCTTTTACCATTATAGTTGAGTCCTGTCAGTCCCCTCACACATTGCCGAGGCTTGCTTTAAGCAAAAACCAGGACTGAGGAACTCTCATGGGCTATCTCTCTCCCCTGCACCATTCCACCGTCGTTCATCGTTCATCGTTCGCGTTCTGCAGCTCGGTTCATTATGCCGCCGACAGACAGTTTGGCTCGATTGACCAATCAGGAGCTGCCACATCTTCAGCCTCAGCAGTTGTAAGCCTCGAAGACTACTATGAGGTGTTTTGTCACTAAATTATAATATTAAGGCGTTTGCATTTCACGAGCCAGATTTGGGTTCGAGTCCTGGTAGTAGGTGATTCCTTGCTTTCAAAAGCAAGCGGCGTGGAAGGTGGTGGTTAAAGCAGCTAAAGCTATTCTGAAGCTATGCAATCAGCCGGTCTCTAATTTACTTGACTTGGCCTTGCCCGAAGCAAAAGGCGGCTAGGGTAGACTGGTTTTTCCCAGTCCCATTAACCGTTACTTGATGGGCCTTATCGGTTCTGGCCTCACGGAAATGGGCGTCGTGGGCACTAATACGCTTAGCTCTGAATCGCAGTCGCATTAGGACTAGAATAGGCATGCACACGCAGAACTGCTCCTTCTCTAGCATACGAAGGACAGCCAAGCCTGTACTTTGGTGAATAGCTCAATCTGCATCTTGGTAAATACGCTAAAGCATACATTATGTGAATATTGTGTATGATTGTATATAAATTATGTATTAATTAAGTATACATGTCGTGGATTCAAATCCTTCGGAAGGGGTATCTTCGAAGACAGTTTTAACGCCGCCATGTTGGATCGTGTTTACTGCGATCCCGCTTTTAGATCTAGACATTCACTTCCGTCTATCTGATGTACTTAATTACTATTAAAACAAAAATAATGAGGCCTAAACTAATAGAGTAATAAAAACAGATGCATAGATGCATTCAGAACAGGCAATACGTATATTTTCTGTCATCTATGATGAAAGATACTAATAACTTGTTACTCTGGCAAGAATCGTGGCTGCTAAGATAACCTGCTGTTTCTTCAACTGTGCTGTACCATCACAGCACTGCGTTTACTAATGTTGCAGCTTCGAATGCCAGTATAACAACGCGTGCAGCTAAACTTAATTAAAAAATAATAATATTGGATGTCCATGGAAAACAGCTTAACTTTCAGTAATAATATTAATTAAAAAATACTAGTATTGGATGTCCGTGGAAAACAGCCTAATCTTGAGTAATAATATTAGCTTCAGCATAAATGAATAAATGGTCAATTCAGGAGTCAAAATTCTAACCAAACAGGCTTATCGAGTAGCTCAGTGACTCCAAATGGGTGCTCCAAAATCTGTACACTCACCGCTCTTCCGCAATTTTAATGAACTCCTCAGCACGAGACTTGCTTCCTTTGTTCTGGCCGTAGTTGATCATATTCGTGTAGGCTATGATTTGCTAAAACAAAAGCGTAAGGCCGTGTTTGTAAGTTTGCCGCCGCCGGTTTGCGATGGATTGAAGGCAAGGCATTTGTGCACCTATGCCGAAAGCGGACCTCTTGCATATCCTCGGTCCTATCTGCCACGTGCACCTCGGAGCTGACATAAAAGTTACTGTAGTCATTGGAACCTGACGACGACAGCTGGTACATGAACGAGAGGCACGTGGCCACCTGTAATTGCATAGCTACGTCTTGCTTGCTGCAAATCAGAGATCCGAAGTTAGGCACAGCTAGCTAGGGGCTCGGTGATAAAAGACATTGGCATTTTTGACAAAATTCGAGCCCAAGCGCAAACTGACTGTATTCAAAAGCGCCGAACAGCAAGCCAAAGCATTCGCTGTAGCCTGTAGGTTTTGAATGCATCTGCCGTGTTCAATGCAGCCTAGTGCGGTCGTCGAGTGTGAGAAGCAAGAACGGAAGCGAAAGTCGAGCGGACATCTATCTGAAAAGCTCTTTGGCGGAAAGCGTTTGCACTGCTTGAAATGTGTACATTGAGCAAGCGAATCGTAGCTTAAAATCTAAAAATGACAGAGCGAATTCCAGATTTTTGGGGGAAAAGTCGGGAGAAAATCTAAATTTAGAGTTATTTTGTCAGCTGTCAGACAGTGAAAACTATGTCAGACGCACGCAGATGCATCGGCTCGCCGCCGCTGCGATCGTTCATCCGACCTCCGCACGCTCACTTCTTCGCTCTCGCTTCGGGGCGCTCACCTCTGCGGCTGGTTTCGCTTGGTGAAGCTCAGTCGCCTGGCGATGATTTCTTGACATTTCAGGCGAATGTTGGATATGCTCAACGACAGTCTCGAGTTCGGTACTCGTAGTCCCATAATGGAAAGACACTCCTTGCTAAACGAAGAGGCTTCCGCTTCTCTTCCGCTAAGGTAGAACACCTGAGAGCGGAGGGGAAGCAAGATGAAGGACGGCCTCAGCGCCTACGTAAGGTTAACTGGGAGGGCCGCCTTCATTCGGCTATTAGTGGCAAGGAGCTCCAGGACCCCTCGATGGCAACGCGACGACCCGCTGGTCACGTTCTTGAGGCGGTCATGCCGAAGCATATCTATGCTTTATACGCAACATCTGCAAAGTGCCTAGAGAGAGATCAAGTTCACCGAGGGCGCTATACAAATGCATTATTATTATAGCTGGCATTGTCGGGTCGCGTTCTGCGAAGCAGGCTACACGCGCCAAGAAATGCTGGACTATCGCACTGCGCGGACGCCGAGGCTTCGTAACAATGTACTAAATGTTCCGCTCAACTCCTGTGCACTGTTGCTCTTGATACAGGTGATACAGGATTGGGATGCTTGCTTTCCAAGACCATGTTTCGCATCAAGAGCTATTAAGGCACGCGCTACAGATTCTCCTACATTCAAGGACGACTGTAGTAGCGCATTTTGAGTACAAGTGGCACAAAAAGTGGCACTGCCAAATTGACATAGTGAAACGACCTCTAGCTGCAACCGGTCAGAGGTATTTTCCCCCTGAAGCAGAGTCTACGAACAATTATATAGGTGAACTTTGGGCACAATTTTAGCAAATAACAAGACAAAAGGACAATTCATACAGGCAAAGCAAAATTTGTGAGGAACAGGTGAATTTATACCTTATTTTTAACATCAAGTCAGAGGATGTTGTCGTCATATAAGTGGTTTGTGAGCTCAGCGCTTTGGGTGCATTGGGGCTGAAGGTACGATCTCAAAGGGATTTGAAGTCGGTTAGAGACCCAGCAAAGCACCTCCAGTCAGATGAACTTCGGGTACGACGATACAAAGCGTGCTTCGGAAAACATTTTGATAGGAGAACGAGCATTATAAACGAATGCTGCCTTACCTGGAAACGTCGGCATGTGACTTTGACTTTCAGATTCAACTTTTAATAACGCATACTCTCGCTAAACATGGCCTATTGGATACGTAGCCCGATTAAAAACGCCGAGTAGTAAGCGAGGAGGAAGTCGGGAAACACTTATTCTATGAATTGTGCCACATAAAAGCAGAGAGCTGAAAACCACCGAAGAGATGATAACTAAAGTAATGGACCCAGTGAGATCGAGTGGACTTCAGAAGTCCCGCAGGACCGATACTCAAACTTGCACCGGACATTGATGCAGATAATAATTCAGTTTATACGCACTCAAGCCAGTGTAGGTAATCGTCTTACCTGAGACAGTAGTAGCTGGACCACGGCTTCTTTGTTTCGCCAGAATCTGCCTAGGAAGTAGTCTCCACATTCCGGTAGAGAATTCTTTGTCAGCGGGTTCATTCGACACTGAATGGATGTTATGATCGCTCTAGCTACTACCAGATATCTGAGCGCCTAAAAGGAAAATGCATGGCATTTTTTCCTGATCTCTATCGCTTACCCAGAGCGTCTGTGAGATCGGAAAATGAGTCAGGGAAGACCCATCATGTACGATCCGTATGAGAAAGACACACTAGGCTAGAGGTTGTAGGAGGTTAACGCTAGTTGAACCTATAGTGAGCTCTGCCGTACGGATTTCACATACAGTTGCTATTTTCTGATATGCACATACCTGTCCATCAGCATTCGTGGCTATTCGGATGTACGAGTGGCTTTCCTCCATGCCGCTCTCAAAATTTTAATTTACCAAAAGTTTAGAGCGCATTGAACCTGACGCATCAGTTACTAAACTTCATTAGATTAGCCATGCTATGGTAATAGCCCTGTTAAATCAGATCAGCTTAGCCAGGTTCAAGCAAGGTCGTGTACATATCCACGAAAATCTTTTTGAGACTAAACTTGATTAGTCATGAGGACGGGACTAAAAAATCCAAGTCGTCAACGAAAAATAGAAAGCATCATTACCACATATTCAATTGATGGTCACTACTATGTACTTAATAATTAAGGCTTGTGCACGAATTGTTGCAGATGCTATTTCGAGAAGCGGTATTTCTTACGACCGTATTATGACTAGTCCAACCACCGACGTAAACGTTGAGTCCTAAGCCCTAAATCCTAGAGCGTATATGGCACAGACACACAGACACACAGACACACAGACACACAGACACACAGACACACAGACACACAGACACACAGACACACAGACACACACACACACACACACACACAGACACACAGACACACAGACACACAGACACACAGACACACAGACACACAGACACACAGACACACAGACACACAGACACACAGACACACAGACACACAGACACACGGATACACAGACACACAGACAAACAGACATATATATATACAAACTTTTTAAAAAACTGCTGAAAAGAGATTCATTTCTCTTTAAGTGCTATATTTAAGTTATATTTCTCACGACCGGATTATGATGAGTCCAACCGCCGGCGTAAACGCTGAACCCTAGGCCTGCAAGGCGGTTCTCTTCACGACCTTGGTTCCGAGGTCGTAGGTTCAAATCCTGTGGTGGGCGATCTTTGTAGCCACTGCGAGGGGTGGTGATAGCCTTGAAGGCTCTTCTGCCGCCATAAAAAAGAAGCTGTTAAATTAGCTAGTATTTTTTTAAAATCCCAAAGCGGATATTATACACACATGCATATATATACACGCTTTTTAAAGTCCCTGAGAAGAAATTTATTTCTCTTAAAGCGCTATATCACTACAGATAAATCGAATCCTGTATTTAAGCAGGCTGTGCGAGTAGAGTCTGGTTAGGTATGTACTGAACGGGAAATAAATCACGCTTGTCTAGCGAGCAATGCATTAGGTATGCATTCATTGACACGCATATCACGTAGTTACTCACTCCATTCAAGTTTCTCTGCTGTGTGCTTAAGCATGCCGCCTCAATCAGAGAGAGGACTGCTTTGACCACGTGCCCAGCGGTCTTCCAGTGGGCTATCGTCTGCTTCAAGATTGAAGCCCTCGTCTGAGAGTCAATCTCTGTATCTCTGAAGCCGAAAGCAGATGCACGCATTGCTTAAAATTCTCTAAGATACAAGTAAAGTTGGTCTTTCCAATAATCTGCGCCTTTAATCCATAGCACTAGGTCCGGCTGGATTTACCTTAATCTACAGTTTGTATGGCTTCTGCTGTCTGGACAACATAGATCGAATGTCTCATAAACCTTAACATAGAAGCACGTAAGTACCTAAAAATCCTCAAAAATTGCAACTTGTGAGTAGCTTAAAAAATAAAATAACAATGAACGAGTGAGTAGCTGTCGTTCTCGGACTTTTTGTTGGGAGCTGTTTTTAGAAACCCGTCCCTTTATAAAATAAATAAATATTAGCAGATTTAAGCCTCATTTGTATAGCGGCAGAAGAGCCTTAACGGCTACCACCACCACTTGCAGTCAGTAATAAAGCATGGCTCATTGTAGGATTCGAACCCACAACCTCGGTCATAAAGAGCACTCATCTCACTTCATGGGCTTTCGCGGCCCTAACACCTGCTCCCCAGCTCTCGGTAACCGTCAGCGCTTCCACCCGTGAGTATACTGAGACGTCCATAGTGGCAATACGAGCCATCAATCAATAAAGTCAAGCTAGGGGAGCGATGTCCGAGCTAATTCTGAGATTAGCCTCTTTGAAAACCGCGAAGATCGCGTTACGGTAGTCACAATTTGACTGGATCCGTTACGAGCATCACATTGCTTGTAGTCCGGAGAACAAAAATTGTATAGTTGTGTCTTCAAAGGAGTTATATATTCTTTGAAGCGCTGCAAACTTGCAAGGAGAGCATTGTCCTCTGAAGCTCTCTAGACATGTTGAAAGGTTAAATGGACATGGTTGATGGAATCTACAAGTGAATCCTAAATTTAGCTGAGCCGGTAGTTTCAAAATACACCAACACCGAAGGCCCTATAACAAGTCACTGAGTGCAGAAATATGCTGCCTTCAGTGAGGAGCAATGATCCCAACTCTGGTTTCCTGTGCCACAGGAACTGAGCTGCGAGACTCTGCTCCCGAGCCCTCACCATAGGCCTTAAAGCATTAGCTTTAAATGACCACTAAAGTGCTCGTACGAAATTCGGGTTTAATATTTAAATGTAAGTATCAGTGCATTTTATTCCGTCTGCCGCCCGAGTTTGGTCCAGCAATAAGGTGCTTGCCCGTAACAACCAAGGTCGAAGGCTCGAGCCCTGCTGCATGTATAGGAAAGCACGTTAATAGAGATTAAGTTATCTTGCGGTGCTTTAAATAAGATTAGCATTTTTTTAAAAGTGCAATGGGATGCAGAGATAAAACCGTTACCTCAGGTGTATCGGGTGACCAGTGACGGAGTCCGCTGCCCTAACTTCACAGGTCCGTACAAGTGAAAGCAAATCTGTGCGAGCCCGGGCTGCTGACTGTTGCTCAGAATCCCAGAACAGTTGAACAAATTTGCGGACTTTAGCGGCGGCTGAGAGAGAAGCGGTAATATTCCTATTTTAACGCGGTTTTCCGAAAACCTGATGTAGCCCAACTTGTGACTTCTTATTTCCCGACAGCATCAAGTGCTTTAAATCCTTTGAAAACTGGATACTGGTGCTAAACAAAACCTAACCGGATGCCCGGGTTGAAAAGGAAATATCGAGACTCAAAGGAGGCTGTTTTGTATAAAAAAACTTCCCGGGATAACTGGCTTCAAAAGCCAGCCCAGGAGCCAGGAACCAGCATAACGTAATCTTAATTTTGGACCTCTGAGACACCGACATTGGGAAATGAAACCAGTCGTTTAACCTTGAATACCTTGCATTGATCACACTGCGATACTTATGCGGTCTTCCGCACCGGTTGTGTGTGAAGCGAAAAAAATTTTCGGCAGCGACCGAAGACCATCTGCACTAGGAATGAGGCTGAAATCGGGGAAAGCGACGTCAAGCCAGCATCTAAGCCGTGCAAACTGCTTACTCCGTGACATTGGAAGCTGAGATGCTCATCCGCTCGTTTCCCAAAAGCGTGAGTCGCCTGCTAAATCTCGACAATCGACGGTTGCGTACGTCCTCTTCATTTTCGTTTGCATTATTCACGAAAGTCGCGTACGAGCTCATGCCAATGCTGACGTGGTGCAGGAGCTCCGAGTTGCTCGGCGCGCCTGATGGCACCAGTGACACGCTGCTGCTTGATGTCAGGTCAGCGGTGAACCACGCTCTACAGACACGAGCGTGTTCTTGAGAGGAAAACAAGGCCAGCCGGTTGCCGCCGAGACTTGGACGAATGGCCTCAGAGGCTGCGAATGGGCAGGCAGTGCAGAACATCGCATTCGCCCACCTTTTCTTTTCGGCGCTGGGATTTATTTCTCCGTACGATTTAATCAGGGACTCAATATCGGCCTTCTTAAATGCTGCGTGACTACTAGAGAACTTTGCGTCTGAGGACGGCGAAGATACGCTCGAATCGGATGTCCTGCGGCGGCTCTCTGGCGGCTCTCGTAGTTCCTCTGCGGCTTCCCTCAGTATGTCGATCCAAGACCTTTCCTCCTTCCGTTTTAACCACTAAAATTAATAAACTTGCGGATGGCCCATTCGTTGTAAAAATTTCACCTTAGCCTTCGCAAGCTCTGCTCATGCACCGACGTCAGTTGAAAAAAAGCTGTTTAATTGATAGACGAGTGTATTCAACTGCGGGCGATGATAGCGATAAGCATAATTGTATTCGCTGAAATCGGGAGAGTGGGTCGGAGTGTCAAAGAAATCAATTCTTAGTTGTACGAGTGACGTCGAGGCTTAAATAAAGTGCTTTGGATAACGAAGGACAATACGAAGGAAGAGCAATGCTCCGGCGTGTCTCGAACGAGTTAAAAAAACGAACTTCTCAGCAGAAGGCATTATATTTCAGTGATGGCACATGTATTGGTGCACTTGTAATTGTGTCCGTTGTGAATCTCGCAACTAACACATTACACCATTTCCGACGCCTCAACTGCAAATCGAATTAATTCTCATCAACAAATCTGTCACGGCTCTACAGAATGGGCGAGCAACTTCAAATTGTCTTCCAAACAGCCGCTGGAGGCACACGTCAAAGCAGGAATCTTCGTTGGACCGCATATAAACGAGATCTTGGAGTGGGGAGAATCCACCAAGAGGCTTAGCAGGATAGAGAAAGCTGCTCGGAACAGCTTTATTGCAGTGAATCACGTCTTTGTAGCCAAAGTCGTGGCTGAAAACAATGAGTAGCTGGTTGTGGCCGTCATAAAGAACTAGGGCAACGTCGAGTGCAGATTGTCACTAAACGGCCATTTCCCTAATGGTCTTCATGAACAATTTAAAGAGAACACGAGAGCACGAGAACTTGTACAAACGCTCACAAAGAGGAGCAAGGCGAGCGCTTTCGCCAGGACTCCATACTGGATACACTCGAATGAAAGTGTTAACAGGGGCAGTATAATGACAAAAAGAATGGAGGACTATATTTGAGGGCTTCTCCGAGAGAGTGATTTCCAGTATCGTCGAAAATCTAGAACTCCAACGCAAATATGAATCCTTTTAAGTGGTCCTCCTCGTGTTATCATATTTTTACAAATATAAGTCGCACTTTCTTTTCGAAATTGGTTGAAAAATAAACCTGCGACTTATGCAATGCAAGTCAAAAACTTTCAAAATTAAAAAATACTCCTTGCCTACTTAACTTGTTCATATGGGATTAACGAGTTTATACCATACTTTACTTTAGCCAACGATAAACCCTAACATTGCGAATTTCAAGCATGCTGGATGGAACTGAAGATAATGAAATCTATGAGGAAAGTGACGATTCAGACATTGATAATGCTGCAGAGGACTATAAAGATGTTGGCAGTGACAATGATAACAAGATTCTTGCTAACTGCGATGATTAAATCAAACTTCTATTAATAAAAAAACGTGCTATATACTCAGTAATAATATATTCAAATAAAAAAAATCTTTTTCACAACCTTTTTTCCATAAATTTAGGGTGCAACTTATACTTGGGAGTGACTTTTAAAAATGCGGTACTTCAGAGTAAGCACACGTTCCTTTGGATCCATTCCCTCTTCTTTCTGACTAAATTTGAACCAAAAGACATGAATTTTGTCAATTTTTTCATCTAAAATGAGTTAATTTCAGATAAATCACCGTCCTAGTCACAAAAGCAAAGTTTTTAGGGAATAATAGCTATTGTTCGTACTTCTAAGGCATAAGCAATTAGGAATTAGGACATAATACACAGACAGAATTGAGTTACACTAAATACTCAATTACAATCAATTATCACCCTTCCTTTCCAGCGTATTTGAATTGCTTAGAAAGACTTTTATTTGGCAGTAATTATAATGCATTATTATTATAATATTTTTTCCACAGAGAAGAAATTGGCTTTGCTCAAGTTCTCATCTTGCCTTGGCATCACTGGCACTGCACTGCACTAGTTCAGGTCCTATCACATGGAAGACTCCAGAGTATTGATGTGGATCAACAAAAATCATCCGTAGAACCTCTGAAGTGTAGGGTACCTCAGGGCTCTGTGCTTAGTCTCATTCTTTTACTGTTTTTACTCTTCCTCTTGCCGATGTCATTTGTAGGCACAATCAAGGCTTTCACCTCTACGCAATGACACTCAATTGTAATTTTGCTTCGATCAATCTCAGCCCTCCAGCCCGTCAAGTTCTCTCATCTCCCTTGCTGCTTATATTGATGCCATTCGCAAATGGATGGCAGCAAACTGTCTTAAATTGAATGATGATAAAACCAAATTACTAATTATGAGCAAACCAAGTGTGATTCAAAGAATAGAAAGGTTGACGGTCAAAATATGCTCTGCTAGCACACGTCCTGTTGAATCTGCACAAAATCTACGCGTCCTGTTCCAAAGTGACCTTTCATTAGACGACCCTATCAGCTTCACAGTCTGCCTACTTTCAGCTACATAAAATTCGGGCTTGATTAGAATGGGATACCGCATCTAAATTGATTCATGCATTTGTGATTTCCGATATCGACATCTGTAACTTACTGCTTGCTGGTCTACCGGCCTGTGTACTCAGGCGCTTACAGTTGGTGCAAAACTCTACAATTAGGTTTGTTTGTCGTGAGCATCGCAGTTGCCACACCACTCTACTTCTTGCAGACCTGCACTGGCTCCCAGTCAAGCAACACATCGACATCAAGGTTCTGTCGCTCACTTTTAGGTCTCTTCATTCTTTGGCTCCAGTCTACGTATCAGATCAACTCCCCCACCAGGTTAAGCATCGTACCAATCGCTTTTTTGGAATTTACCTATTTACCTATACCTCGTACAAATCTAAAATTTTTTGTAGACCTTGCCTTTACTTCGCATGCTCCCAAAGCCTGGAGCTCATTCCTGAAATGCGCCACAACATCTCCAGACTTGTCCACATTAAAAAAGGAAACTAAAAACACACCTATTTAGGACAATATTTAGTGGGTCCCTGTGATTAACAATTTATGTGCTCATGCGGGCTGACAATGCGAATTCTGCCACTAACATTACTTGCATGCTGACCTTTTGCATGTCACCCCTAACCGTGTTAAGCTGGTTGTCATTGAGCATGCTACCACTAACCAACCACTCAATCGTGCTTCCTTTGCAGCAGATGTAAAGTGCCCAGAAAGAGACTGAGTTCTCTGAGGGCACCGTATACAATGCAGTATTATTATTATTGAGGACTTTTATTTCAGGGTCTAGGATCAGCAGGGAAGTAGTTTCTGTCGCTAGCTTATTTAGGTGAAAGAAAGGGACGTCTACACTATCGGCCAAATTGGATGCGAGAAAGCCAGAAGCCCGAAACAAGCGAAGGAATCTAGCTCGCTCGTAAAGAGCCAAGTCGTCATTCACCTTCATATTGTGAAACGGCAGTAAGACCATATGAACACTTGCTGATCAACCAAAAAGTCCCAGCTACTTAATCACTAGTCGGCACCGAAACGAATTTCTTCAATTTAATGTCCAACCTTTGCCGTTTTTTGACCAGCTGTTGAGGTTTAATGGCTTTTCAGGCAGCCTTGCCGTCTCCGGTGTTTGTAAGATCTTTAGCTAGCTGCTAAGGCCAGTTGTAACTACTCTTGGACTAGGTAGATCAATAATGACGTGCTTCAGGTGAGTTCTTATAATTAAATCTGTTTTGACGACGTGATCGTAAAAGAGGACACTAAAATAGTCAGCACTCTTGAGGACGGTCGCATTTACGAACTCTTCAATTAAAACTGTGCCAAGTTACTTATTCCAGGTTTAGGGCTTCTTATGATGCGAAATTCGGTTTAATCATTATTTAGTGAATAGAATTTTACCGACAGCCAGGATCGAATGTCTGCAATGCAAGCTTCTTTGTTTCAGCCTTCGCGACTGATTCTCAGGGCTCTAATGGTAGGGCAGCCGGGTATCACTTTCGCTGTAGGAAGGGCCGATGGCGAAAGTATGACTTACACTCATGATCGCTGGGTTATGACAAAGGACCCTCGACAAACCATGGGGACTCTACGAGAACCAAGACAGACCTCGCAGTGGGGACTCATAGTGATCGGACAAGCACGCTCCAAAACCAAGCCAGAGTCTAGGCAGAATTGCCTTGGTTCTCAATCGCTCGAGCAAAGTCTCCTCGGTAGACCGCGTCGGAAGCTGTCGACGGGTGGAGCGCGACTGAGGCGGTGATGCCCCATGCGCAATCGTTGCTAACCAGCGCGTCATTAATCGAGTAGAGGAGAGCGGTTTCAAGTAGAAGTGCTCGGCTCGGATTCCAGATAGAAGCTTCCTTGAGACATTTCATTCTTGAATAGGCGCTCCACTGGCTATTTAAGGACAACCTTGAGAGACGCATACTATCGTCGCTGCTTTCCAAGGCTCTTCCAGTCGTTGTTTCCGGTGGGGGGGGGGGGGGTGAGAGAGCTGCCCGATCAGTAGAGCCGCTCGTGAGAAACGAGGCTTGAAGCTATCAAAAATGCCTTTGAAAACAGGTTAAACTGATTCTTTGGGTAGTCTGACAGCTAGCTCAGAGCTCATGAGTATGCCTTGCTGCAGCCATCAGAGCTTAAGAGTGGTTGGATTCGTTTCCATGGTAAATCCGCTGCTCTCGAACGTTTTTGACTATTGGTCAATAACGAAATTCAAAATGGCGTGGGGTTGGCTCTTTCTTGAACCTGCGCAAGCCTGACGTTTTAGGTAGGCTAGTAACGTCGCCAGTCTCTCCTTACTCTGAAAGCTCCTTAACTTATGCAAATGAGGCACTTTACCGTTTTAACTAAGCAGGTCGACGCGAGAGCATTCGGCCAGTGTGTGCACAAGATGCGCTTCATCACTTTACCACGGATGCGGGTACGTTCTGGCAGATCCAACGTTCCCGATCGCTGGCCGTGGCTCCGAAGCAACACTTGCTAGTCAAGTGGCTTATGAATAGAGAAATTTTAGGGCAGATAAATTGTCGTTAGTGATGGCAGAACGAATTTATAGGCGCTTGGTAAACTAGCAAATGTAGTTCACTTGTAGGCCTAATCGCGGTCAGGAAAAAGGGCTCGCTCAACTAACGAACGCCACATTTCGATGCACTGTGTGAAGCTGCATTTAATCTCTGGAAAAAGTATAACTTCACACACGCAAGGACGCGTGCGCATTTTTTCATGCGCCGAAAGGGCAAGATAGCATTGACAAGAAAAAATTACTTTAGAACCCACTAAGTGTTCGGATCGTGAAAAAATTCACCGACGGCGGATCAGATGATGGAGATTGATGGTGAAACTTTTTTTCAAGCCAGGAACAGATGGATAATAATGGACCGTAAGAAGTCGTCTGGCTAATGTGGCGGAATCCGATTGGAAAGAGTTCTTGCAATCTGCAATCCACCCAGTCATCAGAAGTGTAAAGCAGTTTAATTTGACGAATTCTTATTACGGCCATACTATTCTGCAGATGCTTATCTTGCTTTTTAGAGCATACTATCTCCAGCTGTAATGCCGAAAGTCAATATACTATGCCTTATTTTGATGAACAAGACAAGCATTCATTGATCTACTCTAGAGCTAGAGTCATGGCTTCAAACACCGTTGGCTGACATCGTGCAATTTTGACATCACTATAGAGACCTGTTCAGATCGAAAGGATAAGAACCTGATGTCAGCATCGCTTTTTACACTGCCTGATTCTGATAGAACCGGCATGTACAATTAGGCGACTACAGCTGGTGCACAACTCCGCAGCTAGGCTTGTCTGTCGTGAGCGTCGCAGTTGCCACATCAAACCACTTCTCGCCGACCTGCACTGGCTACCAGTCAAGCAACGAGTAGACTTCAAGGTTGTGTCACTCACATTTAGGTCACTTCATTATTTCGCTCCAGCCTATCTCTCAGAACTACTCCCCCGTCAGGCCAAGCATCGTACCACCCGCTTGTCGGAATCCAACAGTTAACCAATACCTTGTACAAACCTCAAACTCTTTGGAGACCGTGCATCTTGTTCGTATGCTCCAAAAGCCTAGAACTCATAACCGACTTGTGTCAGAACATCCCCTGACTTGACCACATTTAAACAGAACTTAAAAAACACACCTATTTAGAACAGCATTTAGTGGGTCCCTGTGATTCGTCCTTCATGTGCTTATGCGTGCTGACAATACATGCTGCCACTAACCACACTTGCATGCTGACCCTGTGCATGTCACCCCTAACCATATTATTCATGTTGTTAATCAAGAATGATATTACTCACTATTCCGTCGTGTTTCTCTTTGCAGCAAATGTAAAGCGCCTAGAAAAAGATTGAGTTCTCTGAGGGCGCTTTATCAAGTGCATTATTATTATTATATTAGAAATGATCAGTTTAACCTTGCCAATCTAAATTCAAAGTATCTATTTGTACGAGATAGCGTACGACTTAATAATGAAATCGCATAAATCGCCAGCATTAGTCTAGTACAATAATAAAGGTCGAGTACTCAGCTCAGATGTCGCTTACTTTGGGCAAGTGCCGCAGTAGTGGCGAAAAGGTAGTTTCCATTGACATTAGCTTCATTAATCAGATTAAAATAGAGATATTATCGAGGCTCAATGAAGTTAGTCGCTTCACGTCGTCACCTCCCAGACTAGCGATGGAAGACCGAACTACGAATCACTCATGAATGGTGCGTGTGTGGCTTTTTCTAAGACAGAAAGGCTGAGGAATAAAGCAAAGAAAGTAATATAAATGAGCTGATAGCGAAGCTAAATAGCTAATAATGCAAGCAAGAAATAAAAATAAGGAAAGTTAAAGTTTGGAGATGAAGCATATTGTAGAGCTTATACTTTTAATTTTTTGGGCCCGAAGACAAATAGATGAGATTTTGATAGAAAATACCATTCTAATGCTAAATTTCCCAGATAATAATACTTTTCAAAATACTTTATCAGAAAGATTATTAAAGTTTACTAAATAAATAAAGCTAAATATAAGCTGCTAGTTGATTCGCTCCTGGAGAGCTGGCTATTGCAAGAAAAAGATTTAGCAATTCTGAAAAGTAAGAATTAGTCATTAAAGTTAGTGGTTAACCACTGCATCATGCGCACAGCAAGGTGCAGTCTCAGTGGCCGGTGCTAAAATATTCGTTTTATGTTCCCTGCATGAGTTTTAATATTCGCTTAAAAGTCTTACGTTTGCCTCCTCAGTTGACTTTTACCTGCATGATTCACTCCTAGTTGCGCCAACGAAATTTAGGCTGTATGTGGTACACGGAGGATCGCTGTGCTCTCGTGCGAGCGGCAAGACTGTCACTGTTATATGAGCTACAACCAGTTGCAACGAGCCTCAATTTCAAGGGTGTCAACGAGGCTTGTTCCGCACCCACTTTCTAAAGCAACCTCCGGGCGAGCGGTGCAAAGTTCTGCCGTGTCTGGTAGAAGATGGATGCCTCCGCTTGCCGAAGCCAAGTTATAGTATCGCCAAACAACATGGTGAACAATGTCTTAAGTGCTGCGAGGTGGGAAATTAAGCATCCTCAGCTTGTGTATTTTGCTTTTATTCTGGTCGTAATGAGTTCCTAGCAGATGAGATTAGAGCTTTTTTCAAATTAAATTTGAGAATTATGAAACGCCAGTTTGAGGAGCCGAAGTTGCGGGTTCAGCCTTTATGATGCACAAATTTCTGATCTCTTTATGTGGAATACTCTTTCTGTAAAAAGCTGCGCTGGTGGACTCTACTGGCCACCAGATGTTATTTTAGCCGCACTTTGACAAGCATTTATTATCTAAGGTAGCTGTTTTCCTAATTGTTGTTTGGACACTTGATGCTTCTTTCAAATAGTGCTGCGCTTCTATAAAAAACTTAACTACAATTCACAAACTGTGTATTGTGGTCAATATATAAAATTCATGTTAGACAAAGTTTTACTATTCAATCGTGAAATGTTCTGCCTGCATTTTAGAGCACCGGATATCCCAATTAGGTGAACGCTTAATTTCAAAATATAAGGTCTTAAATTTACCCAAGATATTCTTTCGGTAAGACGCTGTATTCACATTTTACGCACATAAGTCTGCTAGATGTGTAAGTGGACGAGAAAAAATAGTAAAAAAATAAGTAAAGTACTCGGTGCTACGATACCTGACGGATTAAGGGGAGTCTTACTTGATTTTTGGTTGCTGGTGCTTCATGTTATGCTAGCGAAGCGAAAATTGAATGTAAGCGTACTTTTTCATCATTGGTTTATGAAAAGACAAAAAGGACACTTATGCAACGCGCAGTAGTGTACTATGTTCCATCAGATAGGGTTAAATGCTAAAACGACATGTCACATGCTCTATCGGAGCTGTTACATTATCATTGCTTTTATGCTATTTTAAATTACCAAAGACCTTTAAAAAGTTACTTATAAGTGTCTCGTACTCAATCCCATCGGGATGCCTACAGGCTTAGTGCCTATCTCGCCGAGTAAGCACAAGCTAGCTGAACGACACAGCAAGAATAAGATAAGAGTTGGTCCTAATAAATGACCATTGGCTTACGTTGAGGCAGCCCTCCAGCCGAATGAATCCAAAGAGGTTACCGCATCGCAGCTTCATCTCAGGAACGTCCTCAAGGCTTGGCAAATCCATGCCAGCACTTTTAAACATCACCACCACGTCAGCTGCTGAGAACGTGTCCTGCACCGTAATTTTAGCCGCCTCATCTTGGCTGAGCTTGAGCATCCGGTCTTCGAGGAACGAGGCGATCTTGTAGTGAAAGAACCGCCGCTGCTCTTCCAGCAAAGAGTCGTATATCGTCTCCCGAAGAAGCGGGCTGCTGCAGTTCAAAATAAGCAGCACGCTGTTTGCTGGGTCTTAACGCTGGCTGGAGGCAGCACTGGACGCGGCGTCGGAGAAAGAGTGACTCGTTTGTTGTGCGCGTAGTCGAGGGTGGTACTAACGAGAAGGAGAATAGCTGACATGTGGAGCTGCTGTCACTTGGGCGGTCAGATTGCTGCGGCGTGGCGCTATCGGGGTTGTCTCCTTGGCCTTGATCAATAGTCGCAGTTGAGCAAAAGCAGCCGGATCCTCGACGTCGAACCACCTGAGTCAAAAGGAGTTTGCTGGAGGCAGTGCGCCTGCGCGGGCGGTCGAGAAGAGCGTCCCACAAGCTGGCGGCGCACTTGAGGAGTCGCCTAGCAGAGCACACCTGCTGTGCCGTATCGAGCTCGTTGCTGTAGAAGCACCTAATCGTTGCACGCTGGAACAGCGAATCGAGGCTTGTGACCAACTTGATGGGCGGTAGAGGATAGATCTCTTCCAGCAGCTGCCGGTAGAACGTATCGCCTATCGCTGACGCGCATTTAAGTACTAGCTGTTCGTCCTGTGTTAGCTGGTCAAATTGCGTGAGAATTTCATCTGGAAAGAAGTCAATCTAGCTAGCTATCCGTGCACATAGAATGGAATGCATACGAGAGGTACCCAAAGGCAGGAAGGTCTGACGCTATTGTCATTGTCGCGTGCAGCCGTTAAAGCCAATGGGAGCTGCACAGTCATATGTTCCTACCCTTGAGCGACTGCGGCAGATGGCATTTGTTGTACTCCAAATCGACGCTTGGTTTGAGTACGCATATCCTCTCCTCGATTTCCCCAAGCTTCTTGTCAATCAGAGAATCAGCCTTGGACTCCTAGATAGCATGACAGCGACCAAGCGTTGGCTATTGGCTTGAATTTTTCGCGAGCACATCAGCAGGCAACAGTCTGTATTGCAGCAATGAGTTTTGACGGTCGCCGCTGGAGTTACCTCAAACGCCCACTTATTACGAGCCTTCAGCAAGCTTTTCTTCCTTGCAAGTAAACATTCCTTCCCAGTCACAAGCTGTATATCAGGCCAGACATAGTTTTCATCCCTATCCTGCACTTGCTTGATACTAGAGACTTTAATGAACATCTTGTTGTTCCTAAGATCATTCAAGATCAATTCGACATGTCCTGGAAGTCTCTCACTCTTTTCTCGTAGAAGCCTGGAAAATGGTAATATTCATTACGAATTTACTACAGGTAGCTAAATAAGGGTGAATTTAATTCAGAAGTGCACTAGAAAGATTGAGTTTTTAATATATGCAATAAGCAGTTAAGTAAGAGATGAAGTAATGGACTCTAAAGATCAAGCAATGAACTAAAGTCTAAGCAATCGACTTAAAAAAAATTAGTCTTAATAATGAAATCTGACCCATATGTACCAAATTCGACATCGTAAGCTGACGTTGCTTCAACTATTACGGCAAAATGTTACTGTTAATTAATTCAAAGTTCTTTTTTTAAATAGCTATAATTGTGAGCATTTCTTCACTGTCTTACTTTTTAAAAAGAGCTCGCAATGTTACCTAAAATGCCTTTCGATACTAATTGAATGTTAATAATTTTTGAGGCTCCGTCTATATTGAACGCCGCAGTTAACAATAAAAGAAAAGTTTCTTAACCCACAGTTAGCTGTACCGTTACTGCTTGTGGATTCTAGATCTTGCAATAGCGACTGACGCATCGCATCGCATACACTGAGCATCGACGATATTGCGATCGTAGCTATTTTTAGCAACTTGGAAACGATCAATCGCTAACATCAGTGTAACTAGTGCTAGATCAGTAAGTAGGAAGAGCGTGTTGCACCTTGAAAGATGACAGAAATCTGACCGTTCATTAGAAAATGAAAAACCTTGTACAGCAGAGCTCTTTAAATAACATAGGACTAATGAGGTATTTTTCTCGAACGAGTAATATATCAGGGGCTAAGGGCGTATTGAAGTAGAGCAGCGGCTCTTAACCTGTGGGTCGCTACCCCTTTGGGGGGGGGGGTCAAACGACCATTTCACAGGGGTCGCCTAAGACCCTCGGAAAACACACATTGCCACATTTTGCACACAATAATTTTATAGTTGGGTGTCATCATAATAATGAGGTACTGTATTAAAGGATCGCAGCATAAGGAATGTTGAAAACTGCTGAAGTAGAGGATCACCTAGCAGATGCTATCGACCATATTAAGAGGAAGGTCCCGCCAAGAATCTTGCTTTGCCAGAATTCTGCTAATTTCCTGGTCTTTCGAGAGGGCTAGTTTTGAGTATTTGAGATTGAAGCCAGGCTACTCACGGGAAGCCTGATCGGAAAGCAAAGCACTCAATGGTTTGTTGGGTGGTGGATTGTTGAACTATAATAGGTGCTAGTGGGTACTACAGCGATGCCTCAGCATCGATGGTGTGGCAAGGATTATGGCAAGGAAAGTAAGTATCGACCTCGAGAGGCGTGACTCAAAATCAGGGATCCCCTTTAAACCTGCCAAGAAAAAACTCTTCGTTCAACCCCTCTATACGATTTCGATGTTTGGTCATCTTGTTATAAACTTTCTATATCGCTATAAGTTTAGCTTGCAAAATTATTTTGTAAATCTAATAGTTACGTGCCCAAGGCTCTCCACAAGAAAGCCTCATTCACCGCACATTCTTTCTGGACCCGTCTAAGGGATTCATCAGCTCAGCAACTTTAAAGACATGATTAATCCCTTCAAAGAATAAAAAAAATTCCTCTGTAAAATAACTCAGGCCGAAAGCGCCAGCAGTGCTAGTATACATTTTAGCTCCATTTAGGAAAAAATAATAGCTCCTTACGGAGAAAGGTCTGGAGTTCACCCGGCACCAGAATGTCGCAAGACCTGCTCTCTGATTGCCACTTCCTGAAAGCCTGGTAGCCACCTAGAAAGGTCTATTGCATATCCACAAGGGATTATGGGTAATGTTTGGCCGAAGGGACTTGTGCAGCTGCAGTTTTGGTTGCGGTAGTTCAGCATTACCTCACCAGTCAGAGTAACGGGGAGCGTGGGCCCCACATCTCTTCCTCATCTCCTGACCTTGCTCAGTGGCCCAATAATTTTAAAGACACGGAGCTTTAAAGCTGCCAACACTTTAAGTTTTAGTCGGATGATTTATGCAGTTCTAAAAAGTTGAAAACATTGCAATGTGCCTACAACTGTGTCTGCTCCGCTGTCAATATTACGGCAAATGCAAGAAACTTTGCTGGAAATCTCGAATCATTCCTGGCGCTTGCTTCAAAATCTAGCCGATCTTGATCACAAGCTTAGGGCTTACTTGTCTAATGAAATTGGTATTGCAGAGCACTCCAAGATTTGGCAGGCAAGGGGTGCAATTAGCGCTCCATCCAGTGGTAGAAGCTGCACACGTGGTGCATTGAAATTCGAAACAAGTTTGTGCACTCCTTTTAAGCCTTCAGGATCAAGACATCGAAACCTAATTGGAGCTGTACCTGCAACAACCAAAAGGAAGCAATAAGAAAGTGATTTCAAGATTATTCTGACTACGCACGCAATAATAGTCCTCTCTTTAGCCATTCTTTATACTAGTTGTCCTTATCACTTCAAACCAATAGCATGTAAATCATGTATTGTTAAACAACTTCCGATCAAACACTGTTCCCATTGAAATCTGCCGAAGTGAGAGGCTGCCAAAAATTAGTATGACATTTATCATAACTGTTCCTAACAAAATCGCTTGAGAAACAAGTTATTATGGCGTACAAGTATAAGATAATCCGCTTTTTGCAAGAGCGTGGTGAGGAGCCTGGCGGGCGAAAGTTCTTCTAAGACGGGCGGCAGGCTGGTCCGATAAGATTGGCTGGCTTTTTAAGGTCAATTTTAAGCCATCTTTTAAGACACCATCCCATTAAAAGATTGTCGGCTATACCTATGCTTGAAGATAATTTAAGTATACAAAACGGCAGGTTTTTACACCCTCAATAATTATCGTTTACTGGGAGAATGTATTAACTTGAGTCCCAGTGGCAGCCAAGTGGCCTATTTTTACTGAACCATCATTAAAGATAGCAATAACATTATAATTAAAAGGTAAATAAAAACGTTGGAATAAACATTATTTGTCGTTATTGTAGAGAAAATGAGGCAACTGGAATAAAAAGGAGGGTTGTACAAGCGTGCACTTGCGACGAAGAAATTGCACAGATTGCTCGAGTAAAGGACAAGGCTAAAGTAAAAAAAAGTCAAATAATTCACGACGTGCTCGGGGTCAATTTTTTCGGGTGTAATAAGAGATTTTTCTATGATGCCAGGCATACTAAAGTTATGCGACGCATATGAAGTATTCACTGACAACTCCATAACAAAACATGCTGTTGGTCTGTATGCATTTAGTGTGGAGTTATCCTACCATGATTTTGTATGACCTATTTATCTGTAGAGGAATAGAGGCTACCACTTTTGGTTCTGCCTCTTCTACTGTAGCAAATATCAAAGAGCCAGAGTCTTACTGAAAAGGCTGGCTACTGCGCTGGCCGAACACCCGGCTTCTGCCATCTGTCGATATTGCTCCATAGTAGTTTTACAGGGTTCACATCAATTTTATCTGATTAGTCCGTGATACCTTCGGATATTCTGCTGATATTTTAGCTGTGACTGTAAATAAGCTGTCATCCGATCAGCTACTCAAAACAGAACCTGCTTAGCATAAGGTGGGAGGTCGCCATTAGTCGAGACCTTCCGGCAGGCCTTCTTCGGCGGGTCAGTAAGAACATCCTTGCTTCCTGCGTTCGCATTAGAAGCAGCTCGGCTATCAGACCTATGACCCATAAGTTTAAAGCGCTGATAAACACTCGTTGTGGTAGCAGCTCACCAGTCATGCCTCAGAATGCTGTGAAAAGTCATCCGGCGACAGTTACTAAGGTCCAATTTAAATTTGAAGGCGCAGCGTCTGCGGGCAGGCTACATGCTGAATAGAATGCAAGCAATTTAATCGGCGTTGCACAGTTATTGGAAAGCCTCTACAATTACACCTGTTTAATGTCCTAAACGCTAGATTTTACCTGTTTAATGTCTCGCTAAAAACAAGGGCTTAATTTTCCACGATCAGGCTGTGCCGGAGAAGCTAGATGTATTTCTGCTGACCAAAACGCGGATGACGCCCTGCTTGGGTATGAGATCACCCTCTCCCGGTTCTCATTCTTTCAGTCCACGCGATCTAAAAAGGTTAATGCCGGAGTTGCTGTTACTGTTTGTAAATCGTTTGACTATCAGACACGCGGTTTATTGCATGGGCCATCGTTTGATTTAGCTGCAATCAGGCTCTCATCAAAGACAGTGCCGCTCACTGTTGTGATATACCGACCTCATTCTGGCTGTCTAAATTTGTGCATATAGAAGTTTTCGGAATTCCTCGCTAAAATCTTTACTTGTGTGACAGACCGTTACTGATTGCAGGAGACTTCGATATTCATGTTGACAACCCTAGCATCATCGAGGTCCGCTCCTTTCTTGACTGCCCGGGGAACTTTGGTTTGGTCTAATTATACCACTTACATGGGTGGCCATATCATAGATATTGCTATCACTAAGGATGTCTGCTACCCTGACCCTCTTGGATCATTGTTCGGTCTCGTTCACTGTTCCTGCTCCGTTGTACGTACAGGGTTATGTCGAGTTTGTCCAGATACTTAACTTAAAAAGTATTGACCAAGACCAAATGTTGAAATCTGTATGTGAGGCAGGTCATTTTGATCTGCACCCAGACTAGACTGACAGCTCTGATAACCTCGCTGATGCAGTCAACATGAAACTCAGGAGTGCTCTTGACAAACATGCTCCCGTAAATTCTTCCCACGTACAGAATCGTGACGATTCCTTTCAATTTAAAAAACTTCAAAAGATGCACCGTGTTAAGAGCTGGCTTGAACGCCATTTTAAGAAGTCTGGGTCTAATGAAGATCCAGTCAACTTCAAAGACTTCCTTCGAGTCTACACCAGGAAGCTTGCAAAAGCCAGTACTTTATTTTTTACTCAAAAACTGAAGTCCTGCTAGTCAGACCAAAACAGATCCATATGACGGTAAACAATTTGCTGGCTAATGCTGAGAGGTCGCACTCCCCAGATATTAACGGCTCGGCCAAAACATTTCTAGTCATCTTATACGAAACAATTGTGCAATTTCGAGCCTCAATAAAGCTACCTCCGACTAATCAATTGCTGAATCTCAACCTGTGACCTCCCTTAAAAGATTTTCCGAGGTTTCTGCATGCAAACTTAATAAGGTCAAGTAAAAAAAGCTTACTCGTTTCCTGAAGACCCTACACCATCATCACTGTGATCTTCACTTGCAAAATAACCCAGACTAGCCATAACCAAGATTTTTAATTCTTTTCTGGAAAAAAGGGTTGTACCAAGACCTTCAAATCGGCTATCGATAGGCAGATACTTAAAAAACCTGGATTAGATACAAATATCCTTGCAAACTATCGCCCCAGTTTCCCCTTTTCCTTCTTTGTCAAAGGTTCCTTAAAAATTATCGCTAAGCAGCTGGTAGCACAAATTGAAAAAATTAAATTCCCGAACAATTTCAATCGGGGTTCAAGCGCCAGGATCCACTGGAACTGTACTTGTCCATGTAACCAATGACATCCTATGCAGCAACGATGACGGGAATGTCATGGCCATAGAGCTGCTAGATCTATTAACTACCTTCGGCACTATTGATCACGATATCGTATTAGAACGATTGAGAACAACGATTGGTCTGACAGACGAGCCACTTGCGTAGTTTAAATCGTACTTGTCCGATCGCGTTCAATTGCTGTCGTGTGGCAGTCAGGTTTCATCCAGACCAGTCACATATGGAGTCCCTCAAGAGTCCGTCTTCAGCCCTTTGCTATTCTCCATATGTACTTGACCTCTGGAAAAAGAGATTCACGCCCATGGCAAAGAATTCAACTTTTATGCTGAAGATTATCACCTGTATTTGTCATTTAAACCACCGGAATCTGCTGCAGTAACTGATAAACTAAATGCTTGCCTTGCAGACATTGGATCATGGATGTTTGGAAATTTCCTAAAACTTAACGACTTTAAAACAAAACCGCTTCTCATAGGACACCCCAAGTGAGTGGCGGGACTAGAAGGCCTTGCACTTCTAATAGGTAATACTGTTGTGTGACCACCACCATCTGCTCGGAATTTAGGGGTTTTCTTCGATAGCTGCCTAAATTCTTAAGGCTTCGCTAAGAAGACTGCTTCCACAGCTAGCCAGCACGTCCAGCCAGTAAATAGAGTTATGAACTGTCTTCTAAATTAATAAATAAATAAATACTAGCTGATTAAACAGCCTCTTTTTGTATAGCGACAGAAGAGCCTTTATTGCGATCACCACCGCTTGCAGTGGCGATAAAGATTCGCCAACCGCAGGAATCGAACCCGCGACCTCGGGACCGAGGTCGTGAAAGCAACCGCCTTACCTAGTGTGCCATCACGGCTCTACGGAGGCTTGCCAAAAATTTAACTAGCTACTTAGTTCTGTCTCCACTAGATTATTGCAGCTCCCTTTTGGCAGGGCTACCGAAAAAAGCCACTAGGCAACTGCAGCTGATAATGAATGTGGCTGCAAGGCTAGTTTGCAAATCCCAGAGGCTTGAATACTTGCTTCCTTTGCTGAAAGAGCTCGGATGGCTGCCGGTTGATCAACGGATACATAACAAAGTTCTTACGCTGACCCACCTGGCCTGCCACGGCTTGGCTACTCCATACCTAGCTGAACTTCTGCACCAGTTTCCGCCTCCTCGTGCCGCCAGGTCCCGTATGGACAATAAATTAGCCGTTCTATTTCCCCCACTTAAAGACCGTTGGCGGAAAAAACATTTGCTCTGCAGGCCCTAGATTGTGGAAATTACTTCCACGATTCCTACGCAACGACAACTATTCTCCTGCTGCCGACTATGGCACATCCTTTCTAGCCGTCCTGAGCTGCCACTTCTACCCACGCTATTTATTACCTCAACTGCTCTCCTGACTCAGCTACCTTCTCACTTTCTCTTTGTTGCGTGAGATGAAGTTTGTTGGCTGCCGAATGGCTACCAAAAGCCTCTCAGGCTGTGAGTGCACCATAAGCAACTCTCCTGCGTAACACCAACATCGTTTTTGTGGCCCTTTAGAGGTACAGACGGAGATACCTTGCCTTACATCATGCAGCAGGCTGAACCGCTGCACTAATACCAAATAAGGACACATGTTTTTAGAGTGTATACAGGCATCCGTAGCGTATTGTGCTACCTATTCATGGAACACTATCATAGGCTGAATAACGTTATTTTTCACCGAGAAAGCCGGTAGTAGCCTGATCTGCAGCCACCATACTAATGAGAGAGAAAACTCTATGAACGAATGGCCATCACGTTCTGTTTCAGTGTCATTGTGGATAAAATGTTTGAGGGTCCAAATGGTCATCTGGATGGCTAATATTCTAACTGACAGGGCGTACTATCTGGATTAGAGAACTATACTGAAGTCAAATTATGAAAAATCAACACAAAATGCAACCGGTCATTATCAGAATTGAAAGGCCATACCACGTCAAACGCGAATGCGTGCTAAAAAATTGAAGCCGTAATATATGAGGCACTAGTAAGGTAATGTAAACACATCGAGATCTTTCTGGAAATACTCAATCAGAATTCACCTGTCTGTGTTCATCTTCCACTTTAGCACTCTACAATCATTTTCATTATTGTACACTTACTGAGTGGTGCGAGAGGGCCTTACATAGCACGACTGACCCATGCTAGTCAAGCCTCTAGAGCCAGGACTAGAAACTTGTTTAAACTGTTTTGCAACCTAAACCTATTAAATCACTCAAAATATATGGAAAAAAGAATAGAAAATCTTACGGCATATTCGCTAGGGTAATGTTACGTAGTTATCAAGGTTTGTTTTTGTTTATATAGAAGTAGGCATATATTTTTATTTATTTGATAAACTGCGGGATCACAAGCACGTAGAAAAATAATGAGTTATATTACATTAAAACACTTCATTTCCATTTTTGAGCATTCACTACCCCGAATTTTCATTATTAGCGCATTTAACTAAACGTCACCCGGTTTCCAGAAAAGGTGCTCTATAGAGTCCCAGTCGCTAAGTTCGAGCCGTGCTTGAATGCCAATATGCTGCCTAATCACCAAACTAGATTTATTGTTCAGCCAACCTCCCACATTAAAAGCCGCACAACGGTCCACGAGTCACCTAAAACGTTCAAACAACTTTTATTTTACTAAATATGCAAATTTCTTCTCAAAGATTCACACAAGTCTTGCTTACGGTGGCTAATATCGATTGTCCCAGCTATAAGACTTGATTCGGAAGAGCAAGTGGTACAATGCCTAGCCTGATTGGGGCGTAACTTGAAGAGGCATGGTGGAGCAAGGGAACTTCTAAGATGTACTTGTCATGTCCGGCTTCGAAGGTATTAGGTTTAAACGTCAATGACTACATCGTAAATTATTTTTCCCAGCATTGCGATATCTCTTTTGGGTGTTAATAGTAAAAATAATACTAGTAATGGTTAAAATTAACAAGCAGAAAGATAGCTTCTCTACAATTTTTGCATATATATATATATATATATATATATATATATATATAAACTTGAATGGACACTAGGTACGAAAATGTAAACAATGCCGAAGAAGCGCTAGTTAGCTTTGTATATTGTTTAGGCAGACATGAGCGTAGATATGTCTACTAATGAAAAACTGTATAGCGAGTTAATAACAATAATTATAAACTTGATAAAGCGCCCTCAGAAGAGAAATAAATCTCTTTCTAGGCGCTAAAAATTTGCTGCAAAGGAAACACAATCGAGTGGTGAGTGGTATCATGCTTGATAAACAACATGAATAACATGGTTAGGGGTGACATGCACAGGGTCAGCGCGAAAGTGTGGTTATTGGCAACATGCAACAGTTTCAGCATGCACAAGCATATGATGGACGAATCAGAGGGACCCACTAAATGCTGTCATACATAGGTGAGTTTTTAATTTCTTTTTAAATGTGGTCAAGTCAGGAGATCTCCTGACGGAATTCAGGAGCGAGTTCCGGGATTAGGGAACATACGAACTAAATGCACGGTCTCCAAATGATTTGAGGTTTGTACGAGGTATAGGTGAACAGGTAGATTCCAAAAAGTGGTTGGTACTATGCCTAGCCTGGTGGCGGAGTAGATCTGATAGATTGGCTGGAGTTAAAATAATGATGGGACCTAAAAGTGAGTGATTAAGTCTATGCGTTGCTTTACTGGTAGCCAGTGCATGTCGGCGAGAAGTGGTTTGATGTGGCAACTGCAGTTTATGTAAATACAGGCTCCTGTCAGCTTTACTTAAGGTGCATAGCTCATAGTATATCTCTATGCTAGATTACACTTCTATAATACATAAAACCTGTAGATCTAAGCCATTGAGGTCATTATACTGAAAGATCATGATAAGACCTTGCAGTAAATCATCAGTGCAACAAATGCTGTGGCGAATCTTCTAAAGGCTTGATATTTAAAAAATGATGACCGTATTTTTATCTATGGTATTCGAAACCTCGAGCTTTCACTTTTGATTGTAGGGAGTCCTGTATTTCCAAAGGGTTCAATAAATTATCACAATCCAAAATAAAATTTAATTAAACAAAACCAAACAAGAAATTGCCTTCACAAAGCTCAATTTTTAAATGAACATTGTATTAATCGGTCGTTGTAATTTCCACCAGGTTGCACGTCACTTGGCTCTCGTGTTCTCGTGAAAATGGGCTCTAAAGATGCTGCCTACTGTGAGAATCTACTGCCAATCACTTAATACACTAGAATCCAATGCAAACGTGAAGGAAGTCGGCTATGCGTCAAACCAATTTGAATTGAACATTAAATTGTACTATTTTCCAAGTATGTCCGTACAATTTCATTGCACTAGCGCATTCTCATGCAATTCTCTACAACCGACTGCAGCGATACGGTTTAATACAGCAATCTACCACAGGGAATGCTGCAGCTGATTGCTGTGGATTGCATGGGAACGCGCGTGTGCAATGAAATTTTGTGGGTACACATAAATGATTATGAAATTTAAAATGCAATCAAACTTGGATCTTCTCCTAACCAATTTCCTGTCTATTTCCGATCAATTACAGTGAATGGCGGTGGCCCTGCAAGAACCAGGCTTGTCGAACTGGGATACCACGCCTTCTTAAGCTCACAAAGAAACACTACAGAGGGCTTTGTCCAGCAGCTCATTCCAAAGCCGCGGAGTGCCGAAGCCACACGATCTGCATCTATAGATGAGACGTGGTTAGCCTAGGCAGCATGTCTGGTCTTAACTCTGAAGTGAGATACTGGTAGTAGCCAGGGTCTTTAAAGTCCATTTTCACGAGAGCGTAAGAGCGAAATAGCACGAGATGTAGTGGGTAAATTATTAAGATCGCGTACTGCAATATTCACTCGAAACTCTAGCTTTACACTTTCGATTTCGCTAATTTTTCCCTAATGGGAGTGAGTTGCGGTAATTCGTCAAAATCGCCGAGCTACTTGTCAATTCGGGATCATGCCATGTTTGGTCTGTCAGCATTAGCACAAAGCTTCTCTACGGCTCGCCTTCAGGCCTACACGGATCGGCCAGTCTGTCGAGCGAAACGCTACCGCTCCGCTGTGAAAGCCAGAGCACTGGAGCGAGAGGCAGCGGCAGCCTACCGACAGGCCGAGAGGCGAGGCTTCTGCGAGACAAGTGAGAGCTGCTGGCATTAGCTGCATTGTGCACGACGCACTTCAGTTGCTCACCGAATATGAACAGTAGCGGACAGTAGCGAACAGCCATTTCCACGAAGGCCATAGACTCGTCGTCGATAAATTGAGCTCCGTCGACCACAAGCACAACTGTCTTTTTAATCGACGCCTATTAAAAAATTAAGCAAATTAATACAATTATTTTTTTAATTCCCCGGCTGCCGATAATCTCAGCCGCATGCTAAAAACGAGGCCTAGCTAGCAGCTCAGTGACCCTGACCAGACTAGTTATTAGGCACAAATACTGAAGAAGGTCCAGGTTTTCAGCTAGTTTCTTCTCCTCGTCTTCCTTTGACGTTGAGTATTTTGTCTTCAAGAGGAGAACCGGGTTGAGCTGTGATATCTTGTAGTCGATGTCATCAATCTTTAAAAAATGGCAAGGTATGATATAGGTCGAAGCATCAACGATTTAGAAAGCGACAGGGCTATTAAAATATGTGAGTTGGAATGGCTCGTAACTCCGATCACGAGGTCTTGAATTTGCCTCCCCACGAAAACTTGGCACATTTTCTTTTTTTTTCTAGCGCTAGGATAGTATACTTTAGTGCTGCATACACGGGCTGATGCTCAGCCTGGCATTGTCACTACCCATTATGCCAGTGCAAGGGATTTTATAGCATTCTAGGCTGATTAATAACCTTGCATAGCAGGAAGACTTGATTTGCTTTCGATAGAGACTCTAAATGCGACGGCCACTGTCCTCGAGCAGTATGAACTAAAAATCTGAAAAACGAACACAAAAAATTTACAATAGTCAGGCCCTAGGAGAACTTAATCTCTATTCAGGCGCTTCATGTATGCCTCGGGGCTTGAGCCCACGAACTCAGCCAGACCTTGGTCCGGGCGAGCACCTTAACTACTGGACCTAGCTAAAGGCACTCACGAGCACCAGCCCCTAGCTCCTCGATCAAATAATACCATAACTACTTACTGACTAAATATGATTGATAATATTGTAGGATCAACTAATCAAGAGGATACGTGTTAGCTCTAAAGTATCTCCTAGCAATGGAGAGGATACAGGCTACCTTGAAAGTATCGCCTAGTCTCAATTTTCTTATGTGGTTTTGCAACGCTTGGCCACCCAAGCCTGGACTAATACTAATAAAATCTTGGTAGAGCTAAGGCAAAGAGAAGGAGTAAGGATAAAAGCAAGTACGTGGGTTTTTGCTGTGCCGCACCTTCGCATTTACCATTGAGAGGTACGTGCAGATGACCGAAGTTGGGTAGTACAAGGCTGCTCCGGAGTCTCATTTGACCCCAATCCTAGTTCCTCTACATTTCAACTAATAAAATAGACAGCCTAAATAGCACGCCCTCAAACCCTTCTTAGCTGAGCAAGTGGCGAGAAACTGCTGCAGGCATTTGGCTAATAGAAGCATCGCAAAAAATTCATTTAAGCTGGTGGGAGACTTTCGATAAAATTCTCTGCTCAGTTCAACAGTCTCGGATTAAAGTATTAGCTGAAGGTCTTGGCGCACGGTTGGAGAGAAAGATTAAGTTATAGATAAGAGATAGAAAGTGTAGGTGCGTCAGGCATAGAAATTATGAGATTTCTTAACAGACGACCGTTTTCAATAGATTGAGCGAATATCAGGGCGCAATAACAAAAGAGACGTCAGGCCAGTGCTTGTAGGAGCCGAGTCGACGATTCGAGCGTCAGCAGAAAGTCTTGGCTGCGGCATTGGTTGAGCAGCTCAGTGGAGGCTAGGGGCTCGTCTCAACGGCTAGCGTGCGAGTTCTAGTATCTGACTCGGCTACGAAAAAAGGAACGAGAACGTAATCTATACAACACAGCATGGCAATCAGGTTCCATCTCACCTTCGCTCTATCTAAATAGAGGCCAGTGCAATTTAGTCTGAATTCCTGCCTCGGAGATTTGTTCCTGAATTTCGTCAAATCCCTTGGGACTAAAATCAACTTCCGCTGACAGTTCAGCCAAAAATAATAGCCAGATTATCTGATTTCTGATTTTATTAGGTTACGCTAAATGTGCACATACCTCAAATCCTTCGGAGACCGTGCATTTAGCTCGTATGTTCCCTAAGCTTGGAACTCACTCCCGACTTGCATCACGACGTCCCCTGACTTGACCACATTTAAAAAGAAATTAGAAACGCACCTATTTAGCAAAGCATTTAATGGGTCCTTGTGACTCGACCTTTATGTGCCTATGCTTGCTGACTCTGTGCATGCTGCCACTAACCACACTTGCATGCTGACCATGTGCATGCCACCCCTAACCATGTCATTCTTGTTGTTTATTGAGCACGATACCACTAACCATTCAATCGTGTTTCCTTTGCAGCAACATAAAGTGCCTAGAAAGAGATTTGAGTTCTCTGAAGGCGCTTTATCACGTGTAATATTATTACTATAATTATCTTGAATTTATAATATAAAACCCAGTTTTACTTTGGAATATGAACTTATCTCTAGTATTGTCTCGAGGTCGGCTCCAAGAGCCTCCAGATCAATGATATTGCCCTTATGAGTAGCTTTCCTGGGCAACATGAGACGGCCCGGCTGGTATATACACTTTTTATATAAAAACTGGACTACTTCAATCGAATCCTTGGTATGCTGTCCAGGGAATCGCAGAGGCCTTTTCAGACCGCTTGTGAATTGGGCGGTCCGACTTGTTAGTAAGCTTAATAAGTTCGAGGGTGGCAGGTCCTAATTAGTACCCGTTTGCTGAGCCATCGTCCCCTGCTTCCAGTTGAACAGATAAATTCAGCTCGACCTACCTTCGCAGCCAAAAGCTCGCCGATTTACGGCAGCCTCCTATCCTGCGGGATTGATGCACTTTTATAAGCATTCTAGATCACCAGACGACCATGGTCAAAATAACTTGAGGATTCCACACGGGCGTCTAGAGGTGGGGGCGTCTAGAGGTGCCAAACGAGTGGTACCTTGCCTACGAGACTTCTGCGCTCGGCCATTCCTTCACACAGAATGTGCGGGAATGGGCGGAAATTTCTTCCGAGAGAATTAGCTTCATCTCGATCGTTAGAATCTGCTAGGAGACAATTTTTTAGGGTAGCATACGGATCATCGGGCCTAGCATGAAAAGCGGTGATTGTGGGCAAGCACACTCAAAAACGCAATTATTGCAGTTACTCCATTAGGCAGCTAAATGAAAAATCTAGAAAAATCAAGCTCCGAAAACCCAATAAAACGATAAAATATATTGAAAGAATAAAAATAGTGGAATAGGCATGCCATGATGACATGATCTTTCTTCTTGGTAGCACTTAGGCGACTTGAAGAGTTTGACTGCCATCGTGCTGTACGGGACTGTTAGTCATTATATGTGTAGCAATATTGCCTGCTCTTGGATTTTTGTCCAAGCGACGCTCACAATGGTGAAGCGATCAGCATATTTAACATAGAGCAGCAAAACGACTGCAGTTATACACAGACTAAGAGAACAGTGGAATTTTTTATATTAGCATGAGCATAGTTTAATATCGCCGTTCCTTCCCTACTCCTATGACGGCGGAGCAACTGACGTTGCTCTTGCGTATGTGGATTGGTACTCCCGATATTGCGACATATGAAACAGGTCACCGAGCAAGACATGTTTCCAAACTGAGTGCAACTGCTGATTGGACATGGAGCTGATGGCGTCTAAATAATGAATGAATTACGAGCAGCCACCTTCCACTTATGGCGCGGCTCCGGGGTGGCGGTTCACTGCATGCCTTGCCTTTTATCATAGCCCTTTTATAAAGTAGCAAACTCTTGGCGTGCCTAGAAATGAATGTGGACGTCCAGCCTAATAAGCGAATCCAAATTTCACGCTAAAAAGAATTTTAGCTGCATAATAATCACCAGCTTAAAATTGAGATATTTGACAAGTTAAACGTGCCTAGGGAGAGTAGCATGGAATTGAACCGTAACAAAACGCTTAAATGCAGCGTGTCCTGTTTCATAATGACTTTTCGCTTGACGATTACATCAGCTCCACCGCCAAGCTTACATACGTTCAGATAAAATAACTCCAAGCACGGCCTGCTTAGACAGGGATACCATGTGGGCTTGGCATCGCCACCGTGTCGCCCCGCCCTAGCCAGACCAAGGCTGGAGTGCATAGCGCCTCTGAAACTGGGTCCTCCCCGATGGTTGGGTAAAGGCATTAGTGGATGGCCACGTGGTCATGTGATCCTTTCCCTTTCGAGGCTCCTGTTCATCTCTTGAAGCCGAGAGTGGGCGTGTCGTCCGTCTCTCGCTCACCCACGTGCACTGCACGCGCGGAGAGAAGAGCCTCGTGACTTCATTTCGTTGATTACATCGTGTGGAGAAGTTAGTGGCTTCGTTTGCCATCGGTGCACGCTGCACCGCATACTCGTCCGTCAACTTTACGAGCGCTAAGCCGAAGTCAACCCCCAAAACCACATCAAGGTTCGTTTATGCATTTGTGACTCCCGTCTCGACTTATGTAACTCCGTCGAGGAAAGTCAACCGGCTTGTAAAATAAGACTTTTTTGCAGTTTGTGCAAAAAAAATCTGCTCACATGGCACGCCTATTGTGAAATTCCTAATTGCGACATTACACCACTTTTCACCAACCTGCACTTTCTCCAATCAGGCAGCGTATCGAATTAAAGGTCTTATCACGTGCTTGTATATGCTTTATACGTTTGCTCTGGCTTACTTGCAAGAAAAACTTACATCTTCTGTGTCTAATTTCGCCACCGCTCCTCAAGCTCTTTTTTCTTAGCCGTGCTTTTTAAGAGCCTCAAATCCTTTGTAGATGGTGCCTTCAGCTCTTACGCCTAATAAAGCCGGGTAGTCGCTACACATTTACGTTTCGCTACCCTGATCCCGATTAGACGACACTTGATTAAGAGAGCAACAAAACATTTTAACCTCGCTGCATTTTCTCTGTCCACACGAACTGCCCCATATGTGCCCACGTGTACTGAAATTGTGCACCTTCTAATCCCTTAGCAGTTGATCTGCGATTTTACCGCAGGTTCAAGAGCCTAGAAAGAGATTGGTAGTTTTAAAGGGCACCCTACCAAAATTTGCAATTGCATTATTTTTATTAACCTTTATTATTGTTAGAAGGAATCGTGACCACGCGAAGCCATTTTTGTACAGTACACAATTGTTGGTGATGCCGTGTTTTAGATTTGTTAGCACTCTTAATCTACGGCGTTTGTCAAGACACCTCCAAATGAAATGAAGGTCCTGAATTAAGTATCCCAGACCTTAGGCTACTGCGAAGTGGATCGAGTGTTATAGAATGCCATTAAATTATATCTAAGAAAAATACTCGTGACCTAGATTGTCATGTGAGTGGAGTATCTATTATGTGTTTTGTAGCGGCTTTTATGTTGTTTAGCTGTTTCACTTTTAAACGACCTCCTAGAAGTCACAGTGAATTTCAGAAGGAACTGCATGAGGCGTATCATTTCTGTGTGGGCATATCTCAGCTAATCGTAGATGGTAGGGGCTCTCTTCGCTCGTTTTTGAAGTTTTCACTCTACCCTATCTCTAACCTCGGTCTGTAGCTTCGCTCTCCACTTCAGAGCAACAGCTCTCGACGAGCACTTAGGTGCTAAGTTAATTAAGTGCTTATTAAATTTACACCCTACATCATCTCATCAATGCAAGATGATGTACAGGATTTCTTAGTCATGATGCACAAAGTTAGCCGATATTCGCATGCCTTGGACAATTTGCGAAACCTCAATCACTTCGCCAGATCCCGCTAACTGGGGCTATAGTGTGTGCACATTTTAAAACGAAACGTGCGAAGTCGTGCCACTTTGAGGCATCACTTGGTCGCCTCTTCGCCGCGTGCTCACCTCATAAGTCTCGAGCAGCTTTCGCACGATTCTCTCTCTGGCGTCCTCGTTGTGCTCGTCGTAGGCAACGTTCATGAGGCTCGAGACCAGAGTTCGGACAACGTAGAACGATCTGAAAGAAAGAATTTTGGTTTGCTTTTTAAAAAAACCCGCAACTCCTTCGCCAAAAAGTGGCTATTCGTGAAAGGCCGAGCACGCAAGAATGTTCGACGGAGATCGGCATAATCGAGAAAATGCTTTAAAAGCTGCGGCGGCATGGCAAAGTATTTGAATCAGCGTCAATTGTTTGCATGACTCTGAGAAGCGGATTTGATTTCTTGGCTGCCGGTTTAGTGACTATTAAGCAAAGACGACCAAGCATTTCTTTTACAAAAAAATTAATTCAAAAGTGCAAAACGTTTACTATGGCAATAGTGAGGGCGCTTTATCAAGTGCATTATTATATTTATTATTAATAGTGAAAAATGCGCTATTTTCAAAGTTCGGGCTTTGAACCTGGAAATGCTTAAGTTTGAATAGGGTCAAATCGCAACGCTAGGCACTCTGTTCGTAGGCACCGCCACTGTTCTTAGATGTTAATTGCATGGTTTCAAATTTCTGCAAGGCTGCAATTTATCATGAGCGCATAATGTCCTCAGCCGATGTACCACTAAACGCTATTGCTACATAAACTTCCTTTAGAAGCTATTCCAGATAGTGGCATCCCCGAACCTTTCGTAGTAAGGTAGAGCTGATAAACTGCAGCTGTTGCAATGGAAAAGCTCTCTCTTGCTGAGAGACCATACGCATATTCAACTTCGACTTTAGTACAGTACAGATAGCCCAAGCAAGTTTCCTTAGAGATGAATGGAACTGCTTTCTCTTTAATTAAGTGCAGAGTGCAGTTTCTGCAGACGTAACGCTTGCTTGCTCGCTTGCTCGTTGTAAGGCATTGCTAGCGTCATAACCTACGTCAGGAGAGAAACGCCAGCTTTCATTTATGATGCGAAAGTGAGCAGGGACAACATACCAAGCATCGCCCTACCTGTTTCTATCGTTTGCCGTTAAGGCACACGAGACGACCTTTTTGAGAGCGCTTTGTCTGGTTTTTTCGACGACTGCAGACATGAAGCGAGTGAGACCACTGCCCGAAACTCCTTCGTAGATAAGAATTTTTCCCCGTTGCTCGCCGTCAAAGTAACCATCTGACATGCTTGAAAGTACTCGTTCAAGTATTTTGATCTCTCTGAAATTTTATCGCAGGCATCCTACTGACGCGAATCGAAACAAAATATACGATCGCTCGCGTTCGCCGTCCAAGAACAGCGCGGCAACGTTCGCCGCCATCAAGGACTGATCTCTCGCGAGCTCACGCAGTCTCTGCGGACGCTGCCAGTAGACTCTCACTCGTCTCGACCGAGCAGCGGCAGAATGTACGAGGGCAAGCTCGGCGACACGTAGCATATGTAGCTCTGGTCCTCCGTGTACTCGCGTATCACGCCGATGTCCTTAATGCCTTTCATTTCCACCAGGGGCACGTCTCGAAAGTGATGCTGTCGCAGCCGAGAGTTAGCGTACGTGCCGTTGTCGCATGAGACAATGCCTGCAGAGAAAAGACAGGGTGTGCCAAGATTTTAGGCTAAAAAATTGTCGGCAGCATGCAGTGCGCTCAACATTCAGCAGCAGTTACATTACTTGCCGCAACTATTCAAGGCAGTTCGAGGTCAACGGAATAACGGAGCAAGCGAACCTCGTTGGAAAAAACTTTGGTTATTCAGAAAACAAATGAAACAAGAGAGAAGATGGCGAGCGAATGAGAATAGCTAAGAAAATGAGGAGGGGGATGAGCATGAGGAAAAAAGAAGATACAAGATGGACGGTAGTAGAGTCAAGGTTTAGGATAAGAAAGCACACGAGAAACGAACGCAAAGGCCGAGGAACGAGTAGACTGCGACAAAATGCTCCTCTGGTTTGGTTCAAGGATTAAGGTGTTCACCTTTAACGAACGAGGTCAAGGTAATTGCATTTGATGACGTAGGTCTCGGGCTCGAGCCACACGGCACGTGTGAAGCGCCTGGATTGAGGTTAAGGTATGTGAGGGCGCTATATAAATTAATTATATTTGCCTATATTTATTTAAATGGTGATTAGGTGCTATGATGTGACTTCCGAAAGTTATTGCCTTAAAATTCACAAAAAATTCTTTGATAAAATGGCACCATGTGAAATCAAAAAGCTGGATAGACAGGCGGGTTACTTCGGAGCCCGAACATCATCCACAAATGTTTTCGCCGCCTTTCTGCACTGCTGCGGTATGCTTGGTGATTAGACCGAAATGTTTTAACAGTTAAGTCCATTTCCGGGTTGTCATCATATGCTGAACAAGTAGAGCCAATTGAATGGTTAAGCAAGCATGATGTAGCTACAATGTTGAAGGCGAAACATGTATTGCGTTAGTATTAAGCCCAGCTTCTCACCAGGGTACGCCATCATAAGACGTGCAGCCATGTTGACTTTACGACCAATCACGGTGTATTCATGCCTGTAAAGATGGCCAACCACGCCGCAAAAGGTGTACCCTGTTGTGACTCCAACAGATACAACAGAGACCATGTGGATTAGTTTTAACTTGTTGATTACAGCCCAGGCACACTGTACAGCATGTTGGGAGTCGTAGGCATTTTTTCTACCAGGCAAGCCAAATATGATAAGAAAAGAGCAACCCTGCAATTAGATGCAACAAATAATAATGCTTCTTGGTACAAAGAGCAGCAGTCGAAACCATTTCAAAATTGCGCATCACTAGACTGCGAAAAAACTTGCGATAATTCGCACACAGCAATCATTCCAGGCTGTAATTTGTATAACACAATCTAGAAATAATGTTTAAATAGATTAAGTTTGCGTAGAATGTGAAATTTGTCTGTAGATTATATTTGCTAAACTGGTTAGGCTAAGGAAAGATAAGTTTGCCAACGTTCCAAAGTCTTCAAACTATGCAGGGAAAGCAACTGATAAAGGCATACTTAAAATAGCCTACTTAAGAGATAGGCATTGACGGAGTTTTAGGAAAAAAGGTACCAAGTATCCTGTGAATATTGTGAGATTATATTTGTTTATTTAGTATATTTGATTATATACTGGCATGTACCAGTTAGATATGTATTTAAATGCTGAGCTGTCGAGATGTTTCTGGATATCGCACAGTTATGAAGCCAAGGAATTATTTGAAAGTAGAAAATTGCAAATAATTCCAACACAGAAATCTTGCATCGCAAGGCTAGTCAAAGGTGACTGCCTCTCGGATCAAAAGGATCGGTTTATCTTACACGTTTTTTGATATTTGCATGGGCTTAAGGGTACTTCTGACAGCTTACGAACACCGTTGTTATAATAATCATGGCTAGAAAAGGGGCGAAAAAGACGTCAACGATTCTTAGGCAAGTAGCCCCATATACCGTGGGGCGCACTTGAATCTGGAAAAAATAGAGAGATATAGAGGACGTGACACTCTCAAACATATTACGTTCTATAGAATATACTAGTCTTCTGTCTCGTTATTGACCGCCAGCTTAAATTAAACTTGGATTTAAAGTTGTATTTTATTGCGATGAGAATTTCCGTGTAGCATTAACCACTAATCTCAGAACAGAGGAGACAGATACAGAGAAAAAAGGTTGATGATTTAGCGAGGAGCAAAAATGCGGTGATTTGAGCAGGGAGTGATATTCTGAATATATTTAAAATAAATCAGGTGACTATCAAATAGTGGGCATCCATCTTGCGATACCTGTAGATTGGTCTCTAAACACCTTAAAAGCGAAGCGTATATGATTAAAACCTCCCGGTGTAGCTTTTGCAATGATAAGGGGCTATGTTTAAATGTTGCCAAAAAACCGAAATCTGTCTGATTACTAATAGCTAACGTCTTCAGGACAGCCTATTTTTCAGCCTTCACAGCCTACCCTGAGGGCACGAATACAGTGCAGCGCAGCTGGATGTCACCAGTTTACAAATTACAGTCGATTTCGGTTGCCTGCTTTCCAGTGCTACAACATCTGCTTAGATTGCAAACAGCACAAGAGACAGTAGAATGAAAAATTGTTTAGCTCAACGAACGAGAGGCTGGTAATTGAAACATAACCAAGATGAAGTCATTCCTGTGGCATAAATTTGGTCACGTCGGAGTCTCATCTGTCAGACGAATTTCTGCTTATGTGTACTTATAAGTATCTTACGCAAATCTGATGACAAGTGGATTAATGCTGCACATAAAATTGAGGTCACCAAGAAAGTGATGTTCTAACATCCATTGCTACCTGGACTGCTCTTAATTACAGGAAAATAAGTAGATTTTGGAATGTCTACTAAAATCTGACTGCAATTTCATTTTTCAAGCATTAGTTTCTAAGCATTTGCGTTTTGTTGAGAGGCAATCTTTTAAGAGATGCACAGGCAGCCGTACAGTTATAATGTATACAATCTCAGAACTTAATCAAGCATTTTAGTAGCATTCGAATGATGGTCGTTCGGGAAAAGCTTTGATAAGATGTCACCAAAAAAGGTGCTTGTAGCTTGAGTTTGGTTGGGCTAAATCATTAAAAAAATTAGCTCAGTAGACACTACAGACCATAATCTTTGGCTGCGACAAGGAACTTAGAGACTTGCATCGTGACCTTGCGATGCAAAAGAAAGTTCGCGATACCATGCAAACTACGGTAGGCATTCAAAGCTAATAACTCACCACTCTAAGGTTCATGAAGAATTCTGAGCCAATCAGACAATATATAGGTGAAAAACTCAAGTACGCACTTAGTATCAACATAAGAATTTTGAAGTCAAAATTTTAGGATGTTTATTTAAGGGTTTAACTATCTAAGCCAACGTCATTTTTGAAAGGAGTCTCCAACCATAGAAGCCATCAAAGACATTTGAGCCTAAAATCAGTTTCTCTCATTACCTATGTAATTCGTAGCAAGTAAAATAGTTATCAATATATTTATGCTAAGTTCTTTCCTGCAACTCGGAGGGAAAACATGCCCTAGCTCTCCCTTACATGAATGCCTTAGCTGCAAGGGAGATATGACAATATGTGTGGTAAACACCACACATAACGATATACAAGCAACGTGTTTTACTAAGATTCATTAATCATAAAAAAGCTAAATCTTTTCTTACTATGACTGAACATACAGTAGCCAAACTGCAGTTGCACGATGCCCATGTAGCTAAAAAGTTAATCCGCATTCTTGCCTTGTCAAACATGAAGACTTTGTTTAGGCTGGCAGAGTAGAGTTCAAGGTCATCAACCATGGCCTGGTATGAACGATGTAGGATATTGCATTGGTCCTCAGGGGTATTGATCTCAGCAAGCTCCATATTTACGAACATGACCGAAGTCGGCCTGATCTCCGACTGCAGTTTGTCCGATTCCCCCGTATCGAGCTGCAGCATCACAGCAGTTCAAAATTTGCGAAACAACTGAGTTTAGGAACGTTATACTTGGCCAGCGATTTTCAAGGTCTCATGTTTAGTCGCAAACAGACTAAGAAAAGAGGTGACACTAAATTACAATGCTAATAATGCTTTTGCACAACCAGGGAATGCTGATGAATTCATATTTAGTAGCAAATATTTGGTGATGTAACAGAGCATTACTATAATAGTTGACTTTGCTTAAAATCTCTTCAAACCCGGTAGCACTTACACTGAGAAGCTTGCGATTTTCAGGTGACCTTTGCTCTCGGTGACTTGACTTTGAATAGTCAAAATAATCCTGAAATATTTCTTCTAAGGTGTCTGATGATCGCTCATTCTGTTGAGCTGACCATTGTATGGCCCGCATATGTCGTTGGCTGTGCAGACTCTATCTTCTATTGGTTTAAAAAACAGCAAAGGATTCAGGATATTTTTACCCAGCTAACTATAGTTTACTGGAGCAGGTGGTAGCCTGATCGAAATTCGGGAAAAGCCTCGGCTCATTTCAGAGTACAAATGGCGAACGGTCATTGCCGATGCTGCATATAACTTTTGGAATTAAACCATTTTGCTTCACCTTTAATTCAACCAGTTAATTACTGCAAACTAGACTGATAAAACTCACCGGACTACAGTAATGTTTCAATAGCTCATTAAAATCTGTTTTTCATGTCAGGATTAAATTAAGAAACATTAACATTAAGAGACAGTGACAACCCAGATTTACCTAAGAATATTAATTACTGAGAATAGGCTCCTTGTGCAATAAAAACTTAATATTGAAAGAAGGTTTCTGTCGGCAAGGTTTTGCATTAAGTCACTTTCAGAGATTGATTATATGACAAAAATCAATATCTCGAATTTTCAGTTATGAAAAAAACTTAATATCGAAAGAGGATTTCTGTCGGCAAGGTTTCGCGCCAACTTACTTCCAGAGATCGAGTTGATGGACGAAATCAATATCTCGAATTTTCAGTCATTTCTAGTTAAGGAAGTGCTGCTATGATTTGGAGTATTAGGTAAAACGAGTCAGTTTTAGACCCTATGCACCCCAGTGAATAGTCTAACTAGCTAATTTCAAGAATTTGACAATGCGGCTGCCTTGTGCTCATTGCACGACGCGAAATGCAGTAGAAATCGCAAGAAAATTTGCTAGGCAGGCATGGTCGAGTGAGCAGTCGATTGGATAATGAGTAACATTATTGCCAAGCTTCCATATTGCGTGCAAAATTGCTTTGCTTGTAACGAAACGCAGGTGAAAAGCAGCACTGAGCTCATTCGATGAGTGTGCCGCGAAAGCCAAAAGCCCCCAGCCGATCCAGCCCATGCAACACACCTTGCCTGTAACAGCTCGCGTGATGTATTGGCGCAGTGTATCGTTCGTCACTCCGATTTCGTCTGTCACCGCTGTCCTCACTGTGCAAACTTCTGCTGCTCGAAAAAAGCTTCCGGTGTTTTAATGATTAACAGCAAACTTTATTTTCACCACAAGACTTGACGAGTCGCCTAGGTGCTTCTCGAAATTTTGGTAAACTGGATGTGATCAACATCAATGAGGAAACCCGCGGCACCAGAAGAAACACATGTCACCAGAAGCCAAAAACTATGCAGCTTTAAATAATAACAATAATAGTAATGTAAATTCCGAAAATAATAGAGACACTTAATCCATTAACGAAAAATTCTGGATATTTAACAGTTCAAGAGAGAATGGGCAATATTGCACAGATTCTTGCGTAAAATATGTAAATAGTCTAAAAAGAGATTTAGTTCCCTGAGAACATTACAAATACGTCAAATTTTTATATTATAACTATAATTATTATTACAATGTGTACGCACAATTTTAGCCACTATAAAGCCGATGCCAACGAAGTACGGTGATGAGGAACATGGCGAAATGGCTTGGCAAAATTGATCCGACGACATGAGGTCTCACGGCAGATTCCTATCACAAAGAAGTTAGCATAAAATAAGGGAGTTTCCAGGCCTTGATTGCCATCGTGATTTTGCAATAGATCCTATGTGCTATCCTGCGGCTAGAGTAGGTAATAATCAGCACAAGCGTAGCACACCCAAGTATTTGCCTCTAAAGCTAAGCTGGACAAGCGACTGGACTCTGCTAGGTCATTTTGGCCGGTCTTCTAGGTAAGATCTCCCAGCAGCGTTGTGCAGTAGCTGCGTATCTAGTGTAAAGCGCACTAGCAACGTTGCTGCCCAGTTCAGCTTTGAGCTAGCTAGGTTGCCTCTTCTTTGTAGCTAGTCCCAAAACGCCATACCAACGGTGTTTTCCCTGCGTTGATAAATGCTTCTACCTCAGTTTTTCCTAATAATTAACTAAGGACTTTTCTCCTGTCTTTGTTAGAGGCAGAAAATTTTAGCCTTAGCACGATTAGGTGCGATGTGGAGCGATGAAGCCAGAAGAGGAACATCAGAGTCTGCTCATGATAGAATAGTGCAGCTACATTAAGCACCAATGGCTTCCTGGTAACAGTACTATTAACAATAAATTTCTCTGACGTCCGAGGAGATGAATCAATCTGTCTCACTCTAAGAAATTTAAGGATATATTAAAAAAAACATATCGGTTGGATAGCGATAACGTGCATACTGTCAGCATGCACATGCATAGAAAAGAGAAGTCACATGACTAACAAAAAACTGTGAGACAAAAGCGAGTTTTTAGCTTCTTTTTTAAATGTCACCAAATCAAGAGATATCGTAATATCAGTTGGGTGTGAGTTTCAGGCTTTGCAAACACACGTAATAAAGGCATGGTCTGCAAAGAATTTGAGATTGGTTCAAGACACAGCTAAGCGACTTGAGTAATGAGAGCGATTAGGGCGATATCTTGTGTGCTTGAGAAGTCATGAAAGGCAGGCCAGAAAAAGGGAATGAATGGGACGTAAAGATGAGTGACCTAAAGTCGATGCGCTGCTTGATTGGAACCCAGTGCAGGTCAGGGAAGCAGTGTGGTGATGTGACAACCGAGACGCTAACGAGACACGATGTTAAATGTAGAGTTTTACACCAACTGTAAGCATCTCCTTACTCAGGCCGGTAGACCAGCAAGCAGTGAGTTGAAGAAGTCTAGACGGGATGTCACTAATGCATTGACAAACTTGAAAGCAGATTCCCCGTCTAAGCAGGCCAGAATTTTCGAAATACTATGTAGCTGACAAAGTAGTTAGACTTGACTGTAGAGTTACTGTGTATATCTAGCAAATAGTTACGCTGAAATGAGACACACAGATTGAATTCCGATGCTACACGAGATATGCTGGCCGTACCAATTTTTATGGTTTGGTTTCCCAACTTCTGATTAGCGCTTGACTTGCCAATTAGAGAGGCGTGGTGCACAAATTTGCAAGAAGCATATACGTGAAAAACTTCTTAGTCATAAAGTGACCGTAAATTTTCTCTCAAGCAGATAGCAGACTGGGCGTAAGAAAAGTCAGAAAGACAAAAACAAAGCGGATTCACAAGCTCTAATTTACTCGGCAAAAAGTGCGACGGAGTAGAAATGAAAGCTGAAGATAAAGCAAAAGGTATGCGCAGCATCACGAGTACTGTGAGTCCTCAAGCCCCCAGAGGAGCACTGGACACTTACGCTCTTCCTGGCCTTTGACTTCTTCGCCATCTAAAACGAAAAGCCCCGCCTCATTGTCGACGAAAGCCACAGACCGCTAACTTGCCGCCATATCAGCGATAGTGCAGCAATGCTAATTAACCCGGTGCGCTTCCACTTTAAAAAAAAGAACGAAATGGCTGCACGTACGTTGTGACATCAGCATTTGTCAGAGCAATTGCATGACAACTGTCATTAAAAAAAGGTTATGCAGGGATTATTCTCAGAACCATCAATCCGGGTCGTATGCGACTTGACACTTCGAATCGAGTGCTAGAAGAGACCAATCAGCCAAAGTTGGTTGCTGCCTAGAAATTTCTTCAGTGATGGCTTATAGTTTTTGAAAACCTCTACTCACTGCCTTTAAGCCACACCCATATTAAAGTAAGACCAAATCAATTATCAATATTGCATTCCCAGCTTAACTAACTTCATGCTCTGATATTTGCCCCCTAGCTCAAACAAGAACATTCCAGAATGTTGCAAAGCTCTTAGTTTCCTCTACTATCTTGGCCAAAATGCCAGAAATGGCAAAAGGTGGAGGAAGTCAACTGATTGCGTAGTAGACAACAACTGCGTTTCTTTTCTCCTCTCCGAGTTGAAAGTACTGATTTAATCAACCTCAACTTAAGAAGCCAGTTTGCCTACTCAAGAGTCCCTCAGGATGTTGAATCTACAGTTGACCATGCCATATGAGGCCTCGATTCCCTTTTTAATAAAAAAAAAATCTTTAGAGTTCAGAATCGAACGTACGCAAAGTTGCTGTAATGAACTTGGATCAAAGTTTACTTTGCACCACCCCTGGCCAGCTCATCGATGTCAGTAGATTACTTTGCACTACCCTAGGCCAGCTTATCGATGTCGGTAGCTTACTTTGTACTACCCTTGGCGAACATATCGATTCCGGTAGATTACTGTGGTTACATTGAGAATATGACACTGTAGTTGGATTATGGGTGGTTGCAATTTATGACAGTGGTACAGAGGCAACGGGCGGCAAAGGCAAGGGAGTCAGGTCGATGATGCAGGGCGGGCAGTCGCGTGCTGGCCCGCTGCTGCGTCCATATGAATAATTGTCTTTGAGCCCGCTTTGGTGTTCTGCGTGGTATCGCATACCTGCCGCTTAGAGAATGTCAAACTAAAATTACTTTGCGCTACCCTCGGCCAGCTAATCGATGCTGGTAGATTACTTTGTACTACCCTTGACCAACTTATCGATGCCGGTAGAGGTAATTTTACACAGCAATAAACTCATAAAATTCGCATTTTGCTTTAAGCCTTACTTTTTGAAAGCGCATAATAGGCCACTAATAATTAATGTCGTGCAGCAGGATGAGTATGTTCCAGGGGCGTCCCCCATCTGAAGAGAGGCTACATTATTATTTCACATTATTACTCGCAGACAGAATAGACTGACACGCTGAACATAATTAAAATGGTCGCACACTCTTTTAATGCGACGGCGAAATATTTAAATTGTTAGCACATTTAAGGACAATACACATTCTTCATATTCTTAAAAAACTTTAGAATGACAAACATCAAGGCGAGTTTAAAAGCTTCACGTTCAATTTTGAATCTGCCAAGCAACAGATAAAGCTAAGCAGAGCCTACGAACGAGGTTTCCAAACTTTCGCATTACCTTAAACCTAATCATAGTTTCTTGTCCAGCTGCCCAGAGAATGGCTGTTCATCGTGCATTTATAGATGCAATATTATTGTAGCGACAAAGCTCTATTGAAAGGCAAGAGTTCATAACTTACGGGAGCTTGCCAGTGAATCTTTTTTTCGAAAGCGCTTTTCCGCAGCTACCGAACCAAGGTCGCCCGCTGCCACGCTTTGAGCGACCTGTGTATCTAAGCAGGCTCGAATCTGCAATGGCCGCAGTGTGATGAGAAGGCAACGAGGCAATTTTACAGCGCACGCAGTAGGCCTAACGCCCGAGCTCCGCCTGCGCTGCTATGGTGAGTGCACTCAAATTGATATGAC